>JANJEY010000001.1:13782161-13794643 GCA_024703695.1 Erythroxylum cataractarum | reverse complement strand
GACCCTGCTGAGGCTGAGGGATGGCTGGAGAGGACTGAGCGAGTCTTCGACCAGATGGATTGTGATGCAGAGGAGAGGTTTGACTATGCAGTATCTCTCCTGCAGGGCCCAGCTTACCAGTGGTGGAAGACTGTCCCGGGCAGCACTACCAGGCCTTGCTTATTGTCATGGGAGGATTTTCTGATGGCATTTAGAGATAACTACATGCCCAAGGTATACCTTGAGATGAAGATGCAGGAGTTTCTGGAGTTGAGACAGGGTTCGATGACAGTGGCAGATTATGAGGTGCAGTTTAATGAGCTGATGGGGTATGCTTCGGTTCTGATTGCTACAGAGGCTGATAGGTGCCGGAGATTTGAGGGAGGGCTTAATCTGGAGATCCGTACCAGGTTAGCCCGATCTGATATGGGCACCTTTATCGAGTTAAAAGTTGTTGCAGTGCGGATTGAGCAACTTTTGAGGCAGAGTCAGACTGAGACTGGTCAACGATCCAGGGGTAAGAGATCGGATGACAGTCAAGGCAGCTCTGGTAGGAGTGTTAGCAGGCGCCAGAGTAGGATTTTCAGATCTTCAGGAGGATCCAAACAGTCTGGTTTTGTTCAGAGGGGGAGATTTGGGCATTCTGGCAGTGGTAGTGGCAGAGGATCAGGGCAGCCTCCTGTTTGTGTGCATTATGATAAGAGGCACAGTGGTGAGTGTTGGCGAGTGACTGGAGCCTATTTGGCATGTGGCTCCATGGATCATCTGATTAGGAATTTCCCTATGACTTTGGGAGTTCAGTCTGCTGCGAGTAGGAGAGTTGGTAGTAGTTCGACAGTGCAGCAGAGTTGCGGTGGTGGATCTGGATTCAGGGGCCGAGGCAGAGCCCGAGGTAGAGCTGGAGATTCTTTTGTAGAGACTGAGAGTCGAGGTAGCCGACCACAGTCCCAGGCCAGGGTCTACGCCATGACTAGGCAGGAGGCCCAGGATTCTCCAGATGTCGTAGCGGGTATGCTTTTGATTTCTGGCTTTGAGGTTTTTGCATTGATAGATCCAGGTTTCACGCATTCTTTTATTGCACCGCATGTGACATGTAGATTGCATGGGGATAGGGAGATGTTGTAGTATGGGCTAGAGGTGAGTACACCTCTAGGTAGTACTACTGCTTTGGGTAAGGTCTGCAAGGGGTGTTCGATCCAGATTGATCTTGCAGTGTTGAGTGCAAACCTGATAGTGTTGCCTTTGAGGGAGATTGATTTGATTCTGGGGATGGATTGACTTACTGCTCATAGGGCTATCATGAACTGCTATACCAAGGAGGTTGTCTTAGAGTCTCCTGGTAAGCCTAAAGCAGTGTTCAGAGGAGTTAGTCAGGCAGTGCCAGCTAAGATGATTTCGTTTATGAGTGCCTTGAGGTTGATGCAGGGTGGTTGTGAGGCCTATCTGGCCCATGTTGTTGATACCAGCGTTGAGCTGAGGTTGCAGGACATTTCTGTGATCAGGGAATTTGCAGACGTGTTTCCTGAGGAATTACCGGGTTTGTCGCCGGATCGAGAGACGGAGTTTTCCATTGACCTCATTCTAGGTACTGCTCCTATATCTATACCTTCATATAGGATGACACCTGTGGAACTGAGGGAGCTGAAGGCTCAGTTGCAGGAGTTGTTAGAGAAGGGATTCATTAGGCCCAGTGTTTCGCCGTGGGGAGCCTCGGTATTGTTTGTGAAGAAGAAGGATGGGACTCTGAGGCTGTGCATCGATTATAGGCAGCTGAATCGGGTGACAGTGAAGAATAAGTATCCACTGCCTAGGATTGATGACTTGTTTGATCAGTTACAGGGAGCTCAGGTGTTCACTAAGTTGGATTTGAGATCTGGATATCACCAGTTGAAGATAGCAGAGGCTGATGTGCCTAAGAGTGCTTTTAGGAGCCGGTATGGGTTTTTTGAGTTCTTAGTGATGCTATTTGGGTTGACTAACGCCCCGACAGCTTTCATGGCTTTGATGAATAAGGTTTTTCAGCCTTACCTTGATCAGTTCATTATTGTGTTTATTGATGACATATTGGTATATTCAAGGAATAGACAGGAGCATGTGGAGCATCTGAGGATTGTTTTGCAGCTTATGAGAGATAAGCAGTTATTTGCTAAATTCAGTAAGTGCGAATTTTGGCTGGATGAGGTGGTGTTTCTGGGCCACATAGTGACTGGTGAGGGTATTCAGGTTGATCCTCATAAGATTGAGGCTGTGATGAAGTGGAAAGCTTCAAGGAATGTGTCAGAGATGCGAAGTTTCCTAGGATTAGCTGGTTATTACCGAAGGTTTGTCGAGGAGCTTTCCTTGATCTCAGCCCCTCTGACAAAACTTCTGAGGAAGAGTGTGACATTTAGATGGACTTGTTAATGAGCATTTTTATATTAATTTTTGGTTGTGAGGATGTCCCACAGGCTAGTATAACAGTAATATTTCACATCTGGAACCTTCCTTGTACGTATTCTTTGCCTAGATATTGCTATGTTCTTATTTATTGCTCAGCATTGAAATTTTTATAGCTTGATAGCTGATTTCCTTCTACTTTCATGGATCTCATGCTAGCTATATATCAATGTGGAATTTTGTTCTTCGTGCCCCTTGAATTTCCAGCCAAACAATGTTTTCCTCATGGCAATATGTTGAGCACACCCGCTGATGTAGTTTTGCATGCTTTAGTAGAAAGGTTGATATGTGTAGCTTAACATTATAGAATCTATTTACAACTGCTGATGTACAAACAAATCTTAATGGGTACATGTTGATTGCAACAAGTGGAGGATTGAATCAAGGAAGAATAAGGCCACAAGTTTTGCCTAAAGAAGAAGTTAGCTAGTAGCAAAGTTTGACATTTAATACACAACAATCAAAAAGAAGTTGACTGCGGCAAGAGTTGAAAAATTGAAAGTTAGGCGTGGATAGAAGGACATGAAGACAAAGAGCATGAAATTGAGTGGGACCAAAAATCTTTGAAAAGCAAGAAATATACAAGAGAAAAGGAAAGCAAGTGGCGGCAACAACGTGGACATTGAATAGTGAGAAAATAAAGGAATATAGCTGGGGAATGCATTAAGTTGTGGGCTGTGTGGAAAGAAGAAGAAAAAAACAAAGAACAAAAGAAAAAGGTGGTGGCTAGCTGCTGGTACAATACAAAAATCAGAATAATACATTAACTGACAAAGAAGAAGGAAGCAGCGGAGTGATGAGGCTAGAAAGAACATTACAAGCCCTCTCTTAACACTCTCCACGGCAGCCCTCACAAAACTATTAATCTCCACCCACAACCGAAGATAGCTGGTGCCTTGGGGGGGAACGTAAAACAGCTACTGGACTCACTCATGTTACAACACCACCCAAGAACTCTCCACTTACAACGTTGGCAGCTGGTGAATTGGACAGGAAGACACGTTGAGCTTGTGAGTTGCGTAGAGATTAAAAACATTAGCTGATGAAGAATATCAAGGCTGGTGGAGACCAAAGGAGATTAACGTGGCAGCTTATGGAGACACCAAACAAATCAGGAGGTGGCAATGAAAGTAGAAGACTCTTACAAAAACAAGAAAGACACATTAGCTGGTGGTATCACTTGGAGCTGGTGGAAGCACTAAACGTTGAGCTTGTGGAGATCAAATCACGTTGGCAGCTAGGAGACTCTCCACTCCACATACAATGTTGCAGCTGTGGCAAGGGATGTTTCTAATTTGTTTTTTTTTTTGTTATTCCTTAATTAATTTAAGTGTGAGAATTTAATTAATGCAAACATATATTATGACCATAATTTATGTTACATTGTTGAATATGGGTGAGTAAGTTTTTCTTTTCGGTTAAGGTTAAGATTGATATTAGATTAGGATAATTTTTTGTGTTGATTTTTTCTTGATTAAAAACATATTTTGCCCTAATTTAGCTTGATCACCTAAATTAAGACCTTAGATGATTGAATGCCAAACAATGGGATTTAATTTGTCAAAAAATTAATCAAGCAACATACTTGAAAATAAAGTGTAGACCAACCTTAGGATCTTGTGTGAAGATACCTAGAATTAACGAACTTAATTTTAGGCTTATTGTATTTAACACCTTTTATTCCGAATTATCTATGGACCAAGTAGTGACTCAGATTTAGAAGAGAAGGGAATACCATGAACATTGGGTTTGACTTACTTAAGTGAAGTATTTCCTAAATCAATCCACTGTTACAATTTTATTTTTAATGTCTAATCCAATTGAAATCTAATACCTTAACCGATTTTTGTCAATTGATTAAATCTAGTCGTTTTAATTCACACTTTCCATTTTCATATTTTCTTAATTTGCTTACTTTACCTTATTTTATTTTCAAATCAATCAATTTTAGATCGTCTGAGTAATTTTTCATCGTTTAAATTAAGTATCTTAAGTGTTAGAAATTTTTCCCTTGGGTACAATATCCGGTTCTCACCGTTTTATATTACTTGTCGACGGGGTGCACTTGTCTCTAATTGGTCTAGATGGAATTCAATTTATATCGCTTTGTTTAGACCGCAACAGATAATTGTGGCTGTTGATCTATGTAAAACAGTATTTGTGATAGTGGATTTCATTTGCTTGGATCAAGAGAGGTCTCGTGATTTTTTATCCTTCACACCGAAGGAGTTTTGCCACGTTAAATAATTATTGTGTTTTGTGATTGGTTCTTTAATTTGTGCATTATTGACGCAGCTTGTGATCATTTAGTTTACTGCAAATTTTTGCTCATTATTACTCCTAATAGATTCATTCAAGTGGGGAAAGATTTATTGATTGATCGTTGCGTGTTTTATACCCGCTTCCTTCCCAACACTGACGTAATCATTGCTGGAGTAGCTCGTCGGATAGAGGGATACATATGTGTGCCGTGATGCTTTCTTAAATGTTACTTGAAAAATGTGAACATGTCTAAGGATGAGATCTGAAAGGATCCAGTTGCAATGTGTGCTTTTGAGGAGGCTTTGAAGAAGGTCCATGCAAGTGTCTCCCAAACAGACATTGAGAAGTATGATTCTGAATTTGGAATAGCAAGATTTGTTCTTAGAAAGCAGCCCTCCTCTCTGCTACCTTGCAATTTTCTTGTAACTTCTGGTGTTCCTCATTTGATTGATTGTAATCCAATTGTTGGAAAGGGGTAGCAGTGTGTGTATTCTGAATTACTAAAGGCTGAAAGTGGTGTATTTCATTTTCCTCTTAAACATTGTAATTAGCATAAAAGCAAATTGTTGAACTTGACATGAAGAGTTGTCATCCAAGTATTCTTCATTATCATCCTTTGTAGAAAAAGGGAGCAACAAAATGCAATCCCTGTGATATGGAAAGAAATTGGAACTACGAATGAGATCAATCATTATTGTGCATCCTAGGCATGTAAACTAACCCGAATTTAAATAACGTATCATGCAACACAAAATTTACTCAGGAAGGTGTCTAAAGAGTGCATCAAGGATATTGACTTGATACAAACTTTGCTAGTTTTTATCTTTTTAATTTCTGGCTACCTTGCTAAAGACAAGTAGTTAAGAGTTAACTGCAAAAGTTTCCTGGTTAGCTTATAACTCTTAGTGTAGACAAGATGATCTACATCTCGATTGGAGCATGCTAAGCCATAATTTGCAAAAGGGATTAATATTCTCATCTAGCAACGACCCAGTTTTGCAAACATCAATAAAAAGGTGACTGAATATGTATTTGTTGATTTGAGAGAGACCCTTTGGATGCCATCAGGCTTCAACTTCCAATAATATCCTTGCTTTGCTCTTCAACTTATTTGACCATTATCCCAAAGCCAATGAAAAACAATACAATATTGATGTTAATCTTGTTTTTCTCTTCTCAACATTGCATGCCTCGCCACATCCGTTAACTACAAAGAACAACAAACAATCAAACCATTTGTAATGGAAAAGCAAAACAAACTCTCCTTCTGTACCCGAGGCCATGAGTCATTCCCATGCCTGCAAGACTCTTCTCCCGGAAAGTCCTATAAAAAAATAACAAGCTGATCTTGTGGAAACCTGATTGGTCTGACATTACTTGGTCACTCTAGGAAACAACAACAACAATGAAAACTTCCATACTTGATCTGTTAGCTGTTGGCTTTTACTGCTACAATAAAGGAGGATTGCAAAAATATCCAATTATTTAAGATGTATTTTATTGTTGTTTAAAATAAATTAGAGCTTAAAATCATAAGGAATGTTTGCATAGTTTAGGATATCAAATCAAACGCGCATCACACTTCACTATATTGAAGTAGATACATTTTTAGCTCGTGAATTGGATGTTGCTTCATTAAGATCATATAAATTAATAATATTCAGATTATTCTTATTATTATTCAGTTTTATGTTCTTTGTCTGCAGTCATTGTCTTGGGGACGAGCAAATGAAAAGGACACTCGTAATAGTCTGAGAATAAATCTGAGTGCATTGTTTTGTATTTATGGTACCATTGACTTAGATTGAGAACTTTTCCAATAACTTGACAATTAAAGAAAAAATATATTTTATCGAAGAAATAAAAAAGAGATATCGTTATCTCAATTCCTTCTCAAGATTATTGCCACCTCTCGATATTTCTTATGTATTTGAGGGAGTAAACATATTTAGTACAAACACCAAGAGTAACATGAATACTTTTTATAAACTTGTAGTTATAATCAATTGAAAGAGGTTTGAACAATTTAAAATGTCGATTTCATACATCAGTTTATAGGTCGTTGGAAGCAAGAAAGGAAATTGTCGAATTAATTTATTTTACTAAAAATATTAAAAATAGAAACTGAAAAGACTCAAATTCTTGGACTGCTGAAGTAGTCACCTAAAACGGCCGACCACAAGGTGATTTAAATGGATAGGCCCCATTTAGGTGAAGTTATGGTTACTTTTGTTAGATACTACGTCTTGCATAAATGCTCCTTTGAACCTCCATCTCCAAAACTTCTGCCGTTTATCCTACTCCACAACAATGGGAGTTCACACTTTGAAGCTTATATTAACCTCTGTCCATGTCTTTCTCTTGACCCTGTTCACATGCAATCCAACAGTTAGTTCGGAAACGTCGACAGCAACACCATTAGATGGTATGTTCTTCCAGTGAGTGTATTCCTTTTGACTATAGATTGAAAGCTTCAACCTTTGTTTTTACCTTTCTTTTGTTTGTGGGATCCTTTTGGATTTTGTTGGTCAGATATACTGAACTGAACTGAATTTGGGGATGTTTTCTGCTATTGATTCATAATGGGTGTCTGCAGAAACTCCTATTGCATGTAAGCTGATTAACTGTGGACAAGGAACATGTGTCGCCAATGGATCAGCTGCCCTTGGTTTTGGTTGCCAGTGTAATACTGGTTGGGAAAAGATGCAACTTGGTCCCTTGACGTTTCCTTCTTGCGTTGTCCCCAACTGTGAGTTTCTGCTTCTATTTTCACCTTATATATATATATTCCTTCAGAAATGCTGGACCGTTGACGCTGGAAATCTTGGTTAGTCTGCAAATTATTTTTGTGTGTTTTAGGATTTATCACTATGGATTTTGATGTTATTTAAGTTTATTTTCAAGTGGCATAAATGCGTTGAATTCATATAAGAGCCTACATTAGAGTTCAACTTCCTACGACCATATTGAATCTATATATCGTATTGCATAACCACTTGATACTTTTAATTTTTCAGGCACACTTGATTTTCAATGTGGTGATGCATCTCCACCACCGCCTCCGGTTTCTGTCCCACCAGCGCCATTTAACATATCAAGCCGTAATGAACATAAAAAATCAGTCATCATCTTTCCTGTTATTTGAGATATTTTTTCTTTTCAACACAACAACTTATTTTTTCTTCTCTTCAGCCTGTAATCTTGTTTGGTGTGGAGATGGGATCTGCACTGCAAATGGAAGTGATCACATATGCGAGTGCAATAAAGGCTCTGCAAATCTTTTCAATAAGACCAACTTAGCTTGTTTTCGAGAGTGTGAGACACTTTCACTTTTTTATGTCCAATAGTATTGAATCTTGAGGAAGTACATGTTTTTCAGTTTCATTAATCGAATGGTTCATTATTCAAGAAAGACCATCTTCGTTACATGGACATTTCAAATTTGCGTAATTAGCATCGCATACATGACGAGAATCTGCAGGAATATCCTAGCTATTATGACATAACCATGGCCTTTTTAAAGTGAGGACTTTGGAGGAAGTGATTATTCCAATTAAGAACTCAGGGATATGAACATGTCTCATTTATTTGATTTTTCAGTTTGTGGGATGTTCATTTGCCTGAAAATGTCACCTACGATATAAGCATAGATGAATAAGTGAGGTAGATGCAATCTAATGCTGGTTTTGCCTGACAGGCTCATTCGGAGCAGACTGCTTTAATCTTGGATTAGGGTTCCCCCGGTCATCTTTACCTGCACCATCTCCTCCTGCTTCTGGCTCAGTTGGGAATGGTATTGTTGCTTTTCTCTTGAATATTTAAGTGTCTTTCTGTTTGCATGAATCAATGATTAAAAAAAAGAAGACGACGGAAGAGTTTCTTTAATCATCCCAAATGAGTGCCTAAGGTAACAACTCTGTTGCCTTTACACATCAATAAAAAGAAGAGGGTGAAGCTCAATGCCATTAAACTTTCAAGTTCTTGTTCTTGTATCTTTGACTGAAATTTCTTTTGATGTTTTAGGCTCAGGGACAGAAGATTCATATTCCTCCAGAGGTCTTCGAACGCTAACCTTGATACTTTTACCAGCAATATTGTTTCTTGTATCAGTTTAGGGACCAAATAGATATAGTCGTCATTAAATGAAATCATCAACAAAGTGAATGTCATGTGATAAAGTGAACACCGGCCAAACACGGATCTAGCTCAGCTTATACGATGTTATCTGGAAGCAACTCTTACGCTACATATTTACTTGAGAAACCTAGTTTCTCAGTTTGTCCGCAGATTGGTAAAAATTAACGTGATCTCAAATGTTATCTCGTGCGAGTTTTGGAAATTTGGCTTCCTTTTTTCAGCTTTCCCCTTATCTTTTTTCTTTCTTATTCCAAAAATAAATAACAAATACTCAAGTAAGAGCCATTTCAGTTGAAACAAAACACTAAGCCCTTCTTCCTTTCTCGCTAGTAGTGATCGCAATGACGAGCTATAAGTTCCAGATAGAATGATGGCAGGTTTCTGTGTCCTTGATTCTGAACGTCCAGATTATAATAGTAATGCTCCTAATCCTTGTCTCAAATTACATACTAAAACAACCAAAAATAGCGGAAGAGAAAAGGAAAGAGGAAATAGTGTTCCATTGCCAAAAATATCAAGTGCTTTTGTAGGCTCTTCTCTTCTTGAAAATTGTTGTTGCAAAGCGACCAGTTAGAGTTCATTCTGTTTATTTTAACCATGCATTCTGACTTTGTCGAACAATTGCTCCATGCACAAACTACTGGATCACGAACATGGCATGCAAATCAGGTGGCATATTTATATGGTAGATTCAAAATTATGTTTACATTCTACTGATGATGCTCACAGAGACAAGTCACAACCACGGCAGTTGCTTTTCTGCAGCCTTTATACAGGCAATACACCGTCGGATAAATCCAAGAAAATCACTAAATAACCAACACAGAAGTAATCCTAATCCACCTTCTGCGTGCGATAACTTTGCTAAAAGACTAGACAATCACTATTCATTATTAACAGACTCCATTAATCTAGGAAATAAACCGCTTATAGTGCAATTTTAAAACAATGCCTAAAGACTCGACTATAATAAACAATTTTTGACTTTATTATTCAACAATCTTTCCCTTAAACTCGAGATTTTCAAACTTTCAATCTAATAAGATTTATCAAGTGGACAACTTTCTTATTTTGTGAAACTTTGGCAATTTCAATGACTTGACTATTTTGTAAGTAATATGATCTTCACTCTTGCAATTGAAAATATTAATAATTCTAT
Source organism: Erythroxylum cataractarum (assembly GCA_024703695.1). NCBI lineage: Eukaryota > Viridiplantae > Streptophyta > Magnoliopsida > Malpighiales > Erythroxylaceae > Erythroxylum > Erythroxylum cataractarum. The sequence continues at coordinate 13,784,670 of JANJEY010000001.1, read as the reverse complement.
CTTTTGTGATATCTCGTAGAAAGTGAAATTTCATATTTATGTGTTTGCGTTTCCTATTTAAAACATAATTTTCAAAAACTTTTGATGACAAAATTATTGTCACAATAAAATATAATTGTTCTCTGTTTCTTGAAATGCAATTAGCAAGTAGTTTACTTAGCTAAATTACTTTATAAATGGTTCTTGAAAAAAGTGATAATTACTTGCTTCTTTGAAGACTACGAAATAACTCCAAAGTAAAGCATAAAAACTTATTGTAAACTACTCTGGAATTATCAAAATCTATACTATAATCAATATTAATAAAATCAAATAAATATGAGTTTTTCACCTTCTTAAAGAATAACATAAATTTCATTGTAATTTTCAAGTATTAAAAATCATCTTAGAAGTAAGAAGATGTGTCTCTTTTGGACACCTCATGTACCTATTAATAAGATTTACAACATATAATTAAAGATGGCAACAAGGATCAAACAATTCTTTTGAGAATTTAAGATTCAAGAATCCTAAATTGGATTAAAGTCAACAGGTCAAGCCTAGTCAATGCAAGTTTCAACCTAGTTCAAGTCTAGGAGTTTGTTTTACAGTCCAAATAACCAACATCTTTGACCATAAAATGACATTGTTTTTTAAAAACTCTCCAAGATGATTAGGTTGTCAAGAACGCTCTGCGATGATCTTGAGAAGATTATCAGGGACTTCCTATGGGGATCGATTAATATCCAAAGGAAGGTGAATCTGGTAAAATGGGATATTCTTTGTAAGCCTAAGGGCATGGGTGGTCTTGGTTTGTGGAGGTTTCGACCGCATAATGATGTTTGTTGACAAAACTAGGTTGGAGGTTGTCGAAAACTGAGTCAACTCTTTGGGTACAGGTTCTCCGATCTAAATTCTATTTTAACGGTGAGGCCCTTCCTGCTTGGATAAATTCCAAAGGCATCTCTGCCACCTGGCGAGGGATAGCCGCCTCGTGGGTCCATGTGACAAATGGTATAAAGTGGGTTGTTCGAGATGGTTTAATGGTGAGGTTTTGGTTGGATGACTGGATAGGGGATTGGGGCCCTTTACTCCAGTATGTTATTGGTGAAATATCGGATATGTTTCTTCCACTTAAAGTTCATAGTTTTGTTGATGAGTGTGGTAACTGGAGATGGCAACGCTTCCAACAATGGATTCCATCTTCGGCGTGTCTGATTATTGTTGATATTCTTCCCCCTCGAATGCCATGTGGTAGAAATTAGGTAAGCTGGAAAGCTTCGACAGAGGGTATTTTCACCACTGCATCGGCTTATGAGATGATTGAAGGTTTGGGTAGTTGTGATAATGGTGGACTTTGGGACTTTGTTTGGAAATGGCCCAATCTATAACGGGTTAGATCCTTTCTATGGTTGTTTGGCTAAGATCGCTTACTCAATAATCAGCAGCAGGTGATGCGTCATCTTTCTACTGATAGGGCGTGCAGTTGTTGTGGTTTGGAGGAATCTTCTCTACACGTGGTTAGAGATTGTGGTCGAGTACAAAATATTTGGATTGGTTTTCCCCCAAGCATTATCCCAGGGGATTTTTTCCAGCTAGACCGAAATGATTAGATGCAAAGGAACCTCCAACGTCATCACCAAGTCGGTGGGTTTGATTGGTCCTTTATTTTTGGAACTACATGTTAACTTGTATGGATGTGGCATAACAAATGCTTGTTTGAAGAAAACTTTGTATGGCCAACCAACGGGGTAAGCATCATCAGAGATTATGTTGCGCACATTACCTTTGCTAGGGAAGTGCACAATCGAGCTTTGAATCAGCCTACGTTGCATTCTCGAGCATATGTGGGATGGTCCTTTCCAAAAGTAGGGTGGATTAAGCTTAACACGGATGGCTCCTCTAAACATTCGGGGCAACGAGCTACTACTGCTAGGGTTCTATGAAACGATACTAGTGCTTGAGTGGGGGGCTTTGTCCATAATATTGGATCTTTCTCTCCCCTTGCTGTAGAGATGTGGGGTGTTTACTCGAGCCTTTTTTTGGCTTGGGACTTGGGCTATTGTCGCGTGGAGTTAAACTCAGACTCACTAATTGTTATTAATATTTTATCAGACTCATTTCGGGGCAACTTGATACCTTGCTCTTTGGCTCAGGCTATTACGCTACTTTTGTCTTGCGATTAGGAAATGATGGCATATCATCACTACAAGAAAAAGAGGCCTTTTGCGTCGTTTTTTAAATGTCGGTAAAGGAAATTTCCCGTCGTAGAACACTATCTTCGACGTCTATTCAGACGTCGCAAACAACATCGTGGAAGGTAGGGTAAGCATTGGTGATCTACGACGTCTGTTGTAATACGTCGTTGAAGGGGCAGATATTCTTCGACGTTTACAAAGACGTCCGAAAAAGTTTACACAGTTTGCGACGTCTGGAGTAGACGTCACAGAATCAAACTAGTATTTTACGACGTGCATGAAGACGTCGATAAAGGATTGTTATGCCGACGTTTAGAAGACGTCGTGAAAAT
>JANJEY010000001.1:13740700-13764869 GCA_024703695.1 Erythroxylum cataractarum | reverse complement strand
ACTTGTAAATATTCTTTGGATTTCTGTTCTGAAATTTATGATATGTAATATATGTGTGTGGGTTTTGAGTTACTAAAAAAAAAATATCAGTGTGATGTTTGGTTTTGTCTATTCTGTCTTGGGTGGCATCCATGTATCCTCCCAGGAGGTATTTGGGTGTTACATATAGTATTCTAATCGGTCCCTTTACACGACCATATATGTTACTTATATGGGTGTGTACATCTTCACATAGGCGTGTGTCTCCGAAATAGCTTTAATTATGTCATTTTATGCCATAATTTCTTTTGAATTATTCTCATTTTCTTCTGTAAAGGTAATTGAGGCCTGAAAATACACTTGAAAATAAATAACTATAAAAAAAAACAAAGTAAAACTCTCAAATAACAAACAAAACACACTTAATATAGGCATAAAAACATAAAACAATATAATTGATTATCAGTTAGGTTTCGTTTTGAGATTAGTCTAAGGAGTATTGGATAAATTAAGAGAGGTAGGCAACTAGAACAAGAATTTGAGCCTAGAAAGTTTTTGAAGAGGGAGAAGGCCAGCTCTTTAAATTTTTCTTGCTCAAAAGTAAGGTCAATGATTCTTGAAATTTTATTAGAATTTCTTCTACATAAAATGCCCCAGTAGAAAATAAAGCAAAATTTGAATCACCATCTTTCATCCATTTGACTTTGGTTTTTTGTTTGAAGAGGGAATTTTAAGCTTCCAACGGTGATAAATAGGTGTTTAGTTTGTTTCTCTCTCTCTCTCTTTTCATCAAGTCTTGACTTTCTGGATTCTTGTAGTAGAGTGACTTAATTGCTTCTAGATCATTCTTGCAACCATCTATTACTTTGTTTATACCATTTTTTAAATTGCTTGTAATTTAGTTATTGTTTACAATTAATTCAATTTATTTTTAGGGAAAAGAAAAAATAATCAATATGTGTTTCATTTTTAGTCAAAAATATTATTGATAAACCATTTGTAAGTTGTAAGGTGACCAAATCAAATATCAGATATAGCAAAACCTTTGAAGTTAATTGTATGTTCATCCCACATTCACAAGAAGACATCAGTCATATAAACTAAAGTTGATAAACCAAAATTTAAAAAATAGGTATATCATAAATCCTATAATAAACCCAAATTTTAAAAATACGTATATCATTAATCCTTTGTAAGGACCATCAATTTGTGTTCTTTTTTCTTTCGCCAAGAATATTATTCATAATGCTAGATAAAATTGACATTTAAGATTAGTAATGGGTTCTGTGTACAGCTTTCAATAGTGAAAACGATGTTTTAATTCTTAAATTTGTCATTTTCGTCTTTAATTTTTTAAATTTGTCATTTTAGTTTCCAATTTCTTAAAATTTAAATATCAAAATAATATTATTTTAATCATTTAATGGTCAAAATGGGCCAATCTTTGAATTCAATTAATTTAAATATACTCTGTTTTTTAAAAAAAATGTTTCAGGCTTAATCGCGAGTGCCATCCGTAGTGATATTTTGTTCGACAATGAAATAAGTACTTTATTATAAGTAACCAAATACACACATTGACGCCATGAAAGGAGAAACACTATATAATTGTCCTTGATTGTCAGCTTTAAAATTTAATTATTGTACATACACGTCCGAAATGACGTCCATAGTGTACTAGTATGTATTCTTTAAATCTACAAAGGCTTTGTTTTTTTATGGAAGATTGGCTTCATATAATGATTGTTGTCCTTCACAAAATTAAAAATTGTTTAGTTGAAAACGATAATTAGATTGGAAAGATGCAATCAAATTGCTACCATATTATATATATCTTCTGAATTATTGATTTGAACCCTGTGAATTTAGCCATAACCTTAATCAGATCAACTGTAAGTCGACAGTACTAGATGGGTTCAGAAACAGCAGATAATCTTCCAGTAATAGAATTCAGTACATTAGACATCAAGGCAGGCACTCCTGAATGGAACTCTCTGAAATCTCAAGTTCGGAAAGCCGTGGAAGAATACGGTTGCTTCGAGGCTCTGTTCGAAGAATTTCCTCTACAGCCTCCTCCAGAAGCAATCGTCAATGCGCTGAAGGAGCTCTTTGACTTACCCTTAGAAACAAAAATGCGCGAAGTGTCTCAGAAGCCACTTCACGGGTACTGTGGTCAATGGCCTGAGGTGCCCCTTTATGAAAGCATGGGTTTTGAAGAGCCAATTTCAATGCACATGGTCGAGAAAGTGACTAATATCCTGTGGCCTGAAGGGAATCCAAGTTTCAGGTTCGTAAACTTAGTTTGATTAGTAATTTTTATTTATTTCTTCAATATAATCACTGATTGAATTCAACTGTAATCAATTACGTCAGCAAGACAATACATTCCTTCTCAAAGAAATTGTCAGAATTGGATCACATGATCAGGAGGATGGTTGCAGAGAGCATGGGGCTTGAAAAATACTTGGAGGACCTCAACAACTCCAAGAGCTACCTGCTTAGGGTCAATAAATACCAAGGGCCCCTAAGCAGTGAGAAAATGGTGGGACTAATGGCTCACACTGATAAGGGCTTAGTAACGGTGCTTTACCAATTTCAGGTCGATGGTTTTGAAGTACAAACCCAAGAAGGTCATTGGATCACTGCCAACCCCTCCCCAAGCTCCTTCCTCGTTGTAACTGGAGAAGCACTCAGGGTGAGTTACCACTAGCATAGTCTCCAGCAACTATCTTTGGCCACATCGGAAACTCTAAAAATTACATGTTAAAAAATGAAACCTCTAGCATTTTTTTCTTTAGGCAACATACACTCATCAATTTCGTGACCATCCAAAAGCCTAAACTTTTAAGGGATATATACATCGGCTTTAACTGTAATTTCTAACAATTGCAGACGTGGACAAGTGGCAGAGTACATGCTGTTTGCCATCGGGTTATGATGTCTGGAAACAGAACAAGGTACGCGGCAGGATTGTTTGCTGTGGCCAAAACCGGCTGTGTAATAACAGCCCCAGAAGAGCAAGCCGACAAATAATAATAATAGTACTAGTAATAAAAGCCTTGCGTCTAAGCCAAGACATGGGGACCATCTTTCGTCTTCTATAATATATTCATAACGTCTATGTTGCTCTCTTCGTTGTTCATATTATGTAAAGTTTAAGATAAGTTGGGAATAAAGGGGGCTTTTCATAGGGAAATTTTGACTTTCGATCATCATGAAAAATGAAAAGGAAAAGCTACCAAGTTGGCCCATCTGTAGGTGTTGTAGGGTCAATTAACCTAGACATTGTATCTAGTCAACATTTAATGATATAAGTTTTCATTTTTTCATTACAAAAAAAAACCACTCTTTTGGCCTTATTTGAAAATTAACCGATTGCATTTAGCTGATAGCTGATTATATTAGTTGTTAGCTGATAACTGATTATATCAGCTGATTTGATCAACTGATTGCATTAATTATTTGTTAAAGATGTTTGGTAAAATTAGTTCTTTAGTATTAGTTGTTTATGTGTAAAATGACTTATGAGAACATGATTTTAAAAAAATATAAGAACTTGAATATTATATATTTTAGTATTTCAATGAATATTCTTATAAGATTTTAGATTTTAGATATTTAATTCTACAAAAATTAAATTTATAACTCTAATAAAAAATATAGAACATATAATAATAATAATAATTATTATTATTATTATTATAAAGAATAATAATAGTATTAATAATATTATTATATTATTATTATTGTTAGTATTATTATTATTATTATTATTATTATTATTATTATTAATGACGATAGTGATGGTAATGATAATGGTGATACATCCAAACATAAAATATAAGAATCCAAATAAAGTTTAAGTTTAACAACACATATCAAATAGAGCAAAAGAAATGAACATCATCATTTAAAGAAAAAGTTTATAACAATTTAAGAACGACATCTAATTGCTATTAAACTAGATGCAATATTATCACAAATAGTTGTCATCTCTCGGGTTCTCTGTTCTTCAACGCTTTTTTGCGTAAAGTTAACTTCAACATCTTGAAATGCATCTGGAGGTATAAATTTAGGATCTTGATCGATGATGTTAAAAGCCAGGTCGCCAATTGCACTTCTTCTAATATAGTTATGCAACACAAAAACTACACAAATTATTCTATTTTGATTCATCAATGAATACTTAGGCATTTTCTCCAATATTTTCCATCGAGCCTTAAGAACACCAAAAGCCCTCTCAATACAATTTCTTAATGATGAATGAGCTCGATTAAAAACTTATCGAGATCATCTTGGATTTGCACCACGAAATTATGATTGATGAGACCTTATATTTGGATAAGGTGTCAAATATCCTTTTCTTTTTGTCAACCAAGGAATATTTACCTAAATGTTCATAGAGGAAATATAATTATTATAGATGACATCATAAAAAATATAAATCATGAATAGCAACTCCTACAAATCTTAAAATTACCTATCAGTAGTTTTGAAAATTTAAGTCTCAGATTACTAATTGTATCAAGGAAAATACGAAAAACGTGTGTTGATCCCTCCCAACCTGCTAAAACATACATAAATAGTAAGTTAAAGTCATATGTTGCCAATACATTTGTAGTCGTTATTCCTTTCCGCCCTCTATATCTCATTTGATTCTCTTCTGTAACAACTACAACTATAAGTGTATCATCAATAGCTCCAATGCAATCCTAATATGAAACAATGATCATAAGAAAATACAATTTTTAATGAAAAATATAATGAAGGGGGGGAGTAAGAACATATTGAATTACCTTAAAATGTGGCATATATCTAGCATCATTGGCAATTTGTTGTGGAATCTCCTTGAATTCGGGATCATTTGGTACAAGTAAATCCCTTGAAAATTCATCCATGGCACTCAAAATTTCTTTAAAAACTCTGCTCATAGTTTCACCTGAATGTTGAAAACGCTTTTGGGTATCTCTATTAGGGGAACCTTTACTTAGGACATATACGAATAAATCGACTTTTTCCAAAATAGACATCCTATTCGAAGGTCTCAAACCGTAATTGTTTTCCAAAACTATACATAATTGACGAAATATATTTTGATTCAACTTAAATGTATTAAAACACCGCTTTTCATGACTAATCAATAATTCATTCATCCATAGTTCTCCTGTTTGATAGGAAGTCATGTATGGTTCCTTGAATATGTGGCTAAAAATATCCATACCCATATAACTCGCTACACAAGCAATCGAATCCTAAAACTCACTCTCATTATCCAAAATTGCTTAATTTGCGGAAGTTGCATAATTTGCTTAACATAATCATCCATATTTACAAATCAACAAATAAAATTATATTCTAAATAAACATAACACTAATATGTATAAATATAAAGAAATAAATAATACAAGATGTAATAAAATTATATATTATCAATAAGATAACAAAATATAATAAAATAAGTTAATCTTAAAACATATCATGTCAACATAAGTGCACAAATAATAAAAACAATAAACTAAACATAGTAATACATAGATAGAAACTATGTTTAATTTTTATGTTTGTCATACTCATACATAAACTTTATGTATTCAACTCTCTTTGTATCATCTGGTAAACCAAAAAAAATGGTCCTTCTCTGTGGATCTTCAATCAATAAGCAAGCAAAGTAAAATTCATGAGTACCAGTCTCTAAACCAGGAAAAGTATATAGTTTTTCCAAAGTATTCGTAACATCATGATATGACGCACCTGTACTAATACTTTGTGATGGACCAATATTCAATATGTTAAAAAAATTTGTAATAGAATTGTTCATCTCTATTGTTACACTCTGTCTCTCTTGAATCAATTGCATCATATCGTCAAATCTCTCTTACATTACTGCAGATCTTCTTACCCTTTTAGTGGAATCAATTCTTGCACTCTAGTAGCAAAAAAAAAACAAACAAACAAACTTTATCCTAAAAACAAGAAAGCCAACTGAAAATCAAACTTCATAAAGTTAGGGTTAGCTTCAAGAGGAAGTCAACTCTTAGCAGACAATCTTTCATTGACAGTGCCATTTTCTTCCTTTTCTACGTCGGGGCTGAATTCCTCCATAGAACCGAAATCGACTTCAAACCTTCTCTCCATTTGGTCTACTCTCCTTCGTTGATGCATGGGAGTGAACGAATGAAACAAGGAAACGAGATCGCATGAGGGTGAGATGGTGAGAAAAAACGAGAGTAACGCAATAGAAGGGGAAAGAGTCAGGAAAAAAACAAGACGTGATAGACTTAAACGTAGCGAGGGCAAAATGGAGAAAAAGCTGAAAAATATTAATTGATGGGGATAAAACGCTCCTATAAAGGAGTTGGTTGAATATTAGCTGATTGAGTTGAATCATCCAACCCAATCAGCTCTTTTTCAAACAAACTTTTAAGCTTCTTTTCAAAGTCAACAAGCTATGAAGAGCTGACCAGCTAAAAAAGAGTTGATCAGCTCTTCACCAAACAAGGCCTTTGTTTCAATTGGATCCTAAATAGGTCTCCAATCTCTATGAATTCTCTTTCAATTTCATTGAATCCTAATTGAACCTGCCCTAACAACGATTTCATTGAACCCTAATTGATTCCTAATCATGGATAGCTTGCAAGAGTTAGAGTCGGGTGATCTAAATAAGTTGGATAATCTCACTTTTTGACTTGTTCTTACCTACAATTGAATTATTATACATATGATTATACAATTTCCAACTGTTGACTGCAATTATGGAGACAGTCGAGGAAGGTAGTTCCCCTATAGTCTCTCGTATTTCATAATATAAAATCAAAGTCAGTGGTCCCTCATATTTTGTTTTATCTAGTATTTTTTGACAAAATACAAGATATGTGTATTTGATGATTGTCGAAAGAGGATAAATGTCATTAAGATAATGTTTTGTTTATCCACAATTTTGTACTTTCCAATAGTAAAATGAGCTAGGAATATCACAATTAAGCATATTTTATTGCAAATTAAAAATTTTGTATTGTGAAATTTAGTTTTGATACAATTGGTTTTTTTTTTTAATTGTTCAATCAACCTAGATGAACATTTAATTTTAATTTGAGTAATTATCCTTTTGGTTTAAGATTCTTTAGCCTTTTAGTTTAAGATTCTTTATTTCTTCTAATAACTTAATTGATTCAAACCATGGACAATTTCACAACCAGTTCACTATCTTTCAATTGAAAGTAGAACCACTCTCTGGGCTTATTACAAGGTTCAAAAAACTGTTAGTCTTGAAAGAAAATGTGATGGAACAATGTGGGACAAAACTATGTATGTTAGGTAACTAACTTCTAAATCTAGGAATAGGAAAAAAAAAGTGATAGTTTTATCCTACTAAGATGACCAAACATAAGAGAAGAATGTAATGGTCTGAGTTCACGATTACTCGATAAACAGTAACTGGGCAAATAGCCGATATATTGATTCAATAAGAGTAATGACAAACTCTACCTTTTTAGGGAAATAACAGAAAATTACAGGAGGAAGATGAGGAAAAGAGAGAAATGCGAGATGAGAGAAGACAATACAGTTTGGTCATAACATAATAATGTCCCTTATTCTCTATGCCATCATTGGCTATAATGGTTTACGAAATTGAGCACATGATTGTAAGTGCCAAACCGTTAGTCGTTGTTTGCTGACATGTCTTTCCATACGAATTCTTGAAGCCTTCTCGAAGGAATTCTGTTTCTCCTGCTCCTTCTCACAGCAGTAGTGTCGCTTGGGCCAGCAGTAGGTATGGGCTCTGTTGGGCTCATAACAAAGAAGTAGACAAAACATTTACCCAACCTCTTCATCCAAGTCACCAGATCTCTTTTCCATATGCAATCTAATGACTTATCCTACAAATATTTAAAGGTGAAAGATACATATATGTATTTATTTATATTTATGAACGTTTTATAGGTTTAGTCTTCTTGATAATATTTATAGAATGTTGTATGGTTATACTATATGGGGATATTAGGACACATCTTGCCACTTTGAAGCTTTAGTAATATTATTTTATTTACCTTACAAAGAAATGGCTTTATATTCTCTATTATTTGAATATTGATGGACCAAAATAGGTCTTCTTGGAGACATGATCCTCTATCTAATTTTACTCTGTCTAACTCTATCCAGTTAATAAAATGTTGTCGTTTTTGCTTAATTTTAAGCGAACTAATCACTTAAACATAAGACTCATGGGTGTGACTTAGGACCTGCTTGGTTGAATGTTCATTAATTGAATGGAATAGAACATAACACATTGTCATCATTTGAAAGGAAGTTTTATAATGAAATATAATGGAATGAGAATGAAGCAGAGAGATTCATGTTACATTTTGTTCCATTCGAAATAGTGAAAATAAGAAATTTTTGATTCGAGAGATTTAGGATGAAACGTAAACTAATAAATATATACTACATAATATAACCCTCAATAACTTTTCATGATACCAATTATTTTTCCTTACCCTAATAACAACCAACACATTTCTATATATTTATTAGTTTTTTTTTTCATAATACCAATTATTTCTTCTTACCGTAATATTAATTATTTCTATATAAATAAAAATATAAATAAATTATTTTTAAATATAAATCACATAGAATATAATAGAATAAAATTTCATAGAATAAAATTTATTATATAATTAATAATAATATTTTATATAATTAATAATAAAATAATAAAATTTTTATTATTTAAAATATAAATTCTATTTAAAAATTATTTGTTACGGACCGTGACTTTTTAATTAGACATGATTTTTGTTTTAAAATCATAACGTTACACCTCCTGCAGCAACCATTTTAATATAAGGGATATAATAATCATTTATTATACATTACATTTCATTTTATCCATCTTTCAAACAATGTTTCACTATATTATATTATGAACTATTTCTTCCCTCTCAAATAACTTTTTAGTATATTATATTTCATTCCATTATAAATTGTTCTATTCTATTCTATTTCATTCTATTAATTAACATCCAACAAAACAAATCCTTAAGTCATGCCCATGAGTCTTTTTAATTTTTAGTTTTTTTATCATTTTAATTCTAATTATACTATTAACTTTTTAAAAAAATTAAATTAAATTTTAATTATATTACAATTAAGTTTATAAAAAATAAAAATAAAAATAAAAACAAAAACAAAAACAAAAGCAAACTTTGTTTCACGGGCGTGACACTTAAGTCACGCTTATGGCTAATTTTTCTATTTTTAAATTTTATTATTTTAATTTTAAAGACAAATTTTCATAATTTTAATTTTAATTTTTAAAATGAAATTTTAAGATAAAAATTTTAAATTTCAAAATTTGATTAATTTATTAAAATTGTTTAATTAATTTACAAATTATAGAAAAATATTAAATTAAAATTAAAATTTTGATTAATGTTATTATTGTTACATTAGTAAAACAACAATTTTTATTTATTTATTTATTTATTTATTTATTTATTTATTTATTATTATTATTATTATTATTATTATTATTATTATTATAAATTTTCAAACAAAATTTAATTTTAAAAATGTGACACATTTTGTTTTTATTTTAATTTTAAAAAAAATTATAAGATAAAATTTAAATTTTAAAAATTTATTAAAACTGTTTAATTAATTAATATATTATTAAAAATATTAAATTAAATTTAAAAATTGATTAATTTTATTATTATTATTATTATATTAGCAGAAAATCAAATTTTCTTTTATTATTATTTTAATTTTTAAAATTTTAAATAGAATTTAATTTTAAAATTGTATCACATGTGTGAAACTTAAGTCACGCATGTATACATTTTTAAAAAAATAAAATTTATATGATAAAAATTTAAATTATAGAATAAATATTAATTTAAATTTAAAAATTGATTATTATTATTATTATTATTTTAGGCTGCATGCATATTAATGTAATATTAAACATCTTGTATATTTATAATAAAGTTTTTTCTACAAAGATTACTTGTGAAATGCAAATAAATTATACAATATGTGGAATACTTTATTTATATTTCAACAAATAATTGATTAATTTACTAAATTGTTAATTAATTTTTAAATTTGATTAGTTACGCTATATTCATCATTAACCTGTTTGTTTTGTATGCCCCTAATCATTTCTTTAGTTAATCTTAGCTTAAAAGAAGTTCCTCTTCCTTTACATAATTCAATATTTTTATGACAAAATCTGTGTTTGTGTTTGATAAAGGCCATCTTTAGCAATTAATTGATTGCAATAGTTGTTAGCTGATTATATTAGCTAATTTAACCAGTAGATAACTTCAGCTGTGTATTAAAGATGTTTGATAAAATTAGTTGTTTATATATAAATCAATATTTTAATTTTAATTTAATATTTTTCTATAATTTATAAATTAATTTAATAATTTTAATAAATTATTCAATTTTTAAAATTTAAATTTTAACTTTTTTATCTTAAATTTTTTTATTTAAAAATTAAAATTAAAATAAAAAATACAAACCAACATAAATTTAATTATTTTGTTTTTATATTTTTATCATTTTTATTTTTATTTTTATAAATTAATAATAGCATAATTAAAATTAAAATTAAATTTTAATATAATTTATTTATTGAACTAATAGGTATAACTAAAATTAAAATGATAAAAATTAAAAAAAAATCACACTTATGACACTTATGTATGTCACAGGCGTGATACAAGTACATGCATATAATTCACGGCCGTGACTCATCTTACACATTAATTCTATACTGTTTATCTAATATTTACAAATATCATTAATTAAATTGATAGTTAAAGGCGGAGAATTAATATGATTAGATTCAAAATAAAATAAACATGAATTTCATACTTTGTATCTAATCGGAGTATTATATAATGAAAGGATTGAATTATACAAAAAAACAAATCATGCATGAAAAGATTAGTCAAAATCTCTTTGACATTCTTAAATATTTGGTTGGGCATAATACGTTACTAGACGCTAATCTTGATCTATAATTATATTTTATTTAATTAGAGAATTAAACATAAATTAAAAAAGATTTTTAATTTATCTAATTTTAATTATAATTTATAATTATAATTTATAATCATTGTCAACGTATTTGATAATCTAATGAGTCTCGCATAAAGAATTGGTTGAACAGAGCGAAAACATTTTAATCAAGATAGACTTGATTATAAAGTTTAAGAAATTTTATGATTAAATATATATAAAATATTTAACAAATTAGGATCAATATTAGATATTATTTGGTCATAATTGTTATTTAATTAGAATTATTTGTAATTTTAATTAAATTTTAGTTGAAATTAAAATTTAATTTCAAATTAATTACTAAAATAGAATTTAATTTCAATTAAATTATTAAAATGTACAAAATCTATTATAAATAGGCCTAAGTTAATACTTCTTACTTAACCTTCTCTTTAAGAGTTACAGAGTTCTCTCATCCTATTATGTGAATACCATTAGAAACTGCATACTTGTGCGACTACAATAGCTAAAACGAATCGGTTTTATAAACGATTTGAGGGATACTACAAGATAAAGATTAAGCTTTAGAATAATGCATGAATTATAATTAATGCTTTGGTTATGTGTTAGTCATTTTATAGAATTAAAGTGATCTTAGTTTTAAGAAATTAAAATTTTCAAAAAAAAATTGTAATTATTCTACTACGGTTGGGATCAAAACCTGACTCGGTTTCCCTACAAATTCAACTCTCTGCCTTCTCTCTTTTCTCTCATTGAATCCCTAACCTACCTTCACCTCTCTCTTCGCCACCCATTGTCACCATTGACCATAGATCCTTTACCCTCTTTTATTCGGTCATTATTCATCCTTATTTCATGTTTTTGCCTCGCCTCATTCCTATTGTTGTTACACCATTCCCAAGCAAGGAATTAGTGTATGTAAGGTTTACGAAGGAAGGAACACGTACACAAGCCACCAGAGATCATCTCCTTTGTCCTTTTTTGCTAATAATTTTGTTTCTTTGACTAATTAAAACAGCTTGCTTCAAACAACCCTGCTAATAAGGAGAAAACTTGATTATGTTGGGGCCCAAAACAATTGTTGTATTTAACTTAGGGTAACTAGTTTCTTAAATGCATTTCATTCCCTTTGGTTTTACTACACTGCTTTATTTCATTTATTCTACTTGTTTTGTTTCAAACGTTGGATTGAAGAAATTTAAGATTGGTTGCAAGGTCTATATGTGTATTACTTATACAGTCAACATGGATATGGAAAAGGAAAGATCTTTCAACTCTTCATTACTGGTTTTGGATCCTCTATGTTGTTAGGTCTCTCGCTGATAAACGCTAAAATTCTACTTATGATATTATTTTACACTTATGTATTAAATATTTCTATTGGAATTTAGGAATGAATTAAGTGTGCTACAATTAGGGGTTTGAAGAGAGCATATATCACTTACTGTATAACTTATGTACAGAGTTGCGTCACCAAACATTCTCCTCGGTATAAAGTTTTGATGTTAGGTAGTGTATTGGGAGGCATTGGCACTTCTCTTCTCTTTTTAGCCTTCAAATCTTGGCTTGTGGCAAATTTAGTAAATGTTTATCTTTATACATGTGCAAGACATTATTTGACATGCAGACCTAAGAGGTAAAAGCTATGACTCCCTAAATCCTAGTTTTGTTATTCATATTGACCCTGTCTGACAATTAATGGATTGCATTAACTGTTAGCTGATTCTATCAGTAGTTAGCTGACATCATATTATATCAACTGATTTAACTAGCGGATAATATCTGCTATTTATTTAAAGATATTTAGTAAAATTAGCTATTTAGTATTACATTTTTATATGTAAAATGACTTACCAGGGAAAGACTTAAAAAATTTATAAGGATATGAGTAATATATCTTAGTATTTCTTTGAATATTCTCATAATAATTTATATTTAAAAATCATAATAATTAAGTTTATAACTATAATAAAAAACATATAACATAATAATAACAATAACAATAACAATAACAACAATAAAAACATCAATAATAACAACAACAACAGCAATAACAATAACAATGAAAATAACAACAACAACAATATTACAATTTCTATTCAATAGCTGTCAATGTGGAATCCCAATAGTCCAAGGAAAAAAAATTTTTGAAGTGAAAGTCAGACTATGCTGCAACCACAGATCATACTAAAAAAAAACCTTAACTCTGATATCAATTAAAGTGAAAATCAAGTTAATTTCTACCAATAATAACAAATTCATCTCGAGCACTATTGCCTATGTTAATGGAGTGTGAACGATTATACTGAAAAATTACATCAGGTAAATTCTCAGGAAAGACTAGAGGAGTCACAAATAGTCTCACTTAAAACTCAGCCTCCTAAACAAAATTATCCTAAACATGTAAACATGTAATTTAATAGCACAATAATTTACTACAATTATACCCAACAATAGCTATTAAATAGACAAATAAAGAACACCATAATTTTAATGAGGTTCACCAATTATGCCTACTTCTTTAGACATTACTAAATTGATATTTCACTATTTTCAGAAAATACAACTAAAATAGTACAAAAGGAGAGAAGGAATTTTTGTCCAATGGAAAGACAAGTTTAGGATCATTTAACTAAGGAGGAGAGTCCCCTTTTATGATTTTAGAAACCTCCACCATTTCCACACATTTCCGACGTGGGATTGTAGAATGAGTCATAATATTTGACCACTTGACAGACTTTCCACTCTAGATTAGCTCTATGGTTATCTCAATATCATCAACTGATATACTTTGTAGAGACAAAAAACCATGAATCCGTTACTTATTTTCTCTTGCAATATAGTTTCTCATCTCACTCATGAGAGAAAGTACAAAAATACATGTTACTTATCTTATCCATATTTTGATTGGTCTAATATTATTTCCTAAATAAGTAGAAGAAAACGAATGTGCAAAGGTGACTAACTTATTGCCAAAATATCCCTTGAGAGCTTAATTTGTACCATTTGAAATCGAAGAAACACCAAAATCCTCAAAACTATTGTTTGCCAACCACTAGAAATCGTTAAGTTATCAATTTGTGCTTATTTTGTATTTAATTCTTTTTAATGTGTTGAAATTATTATTCAAAGTTTATGGAATTGTCTCATAATTATTCTCAGATGATTTTCAACACCTTAGAGATGAAATTGAATAAAAAGGATGCAAAAAAATGAAGAAAATCCGAAATTTCAAGTTTGGTAGCAATTCAGTCACTAAGTGTGGTTACGTGCAAGGATGAAAAAAATCTACAGATCTGCGTTCAAATTTAAATATGATTTGTTTGAAATTTTCATAATCTTTTAAGATCAGATTGATGGAGATTTACAATCTGATCACGTAGGAGATGTGATCTACAAGAGAGGATGGAAAAGGAAAGAATCGGGAGACATTAAAAAGGAAAAAAAGTGATTGTTCACGTTAGCTGTTGTTTTAGGATAGTTTGACAATTTCTGCAGGTTTTTTCTTAGGCTAGCTTTACGTTTCTTTTTCATTTTGTTGGTATTTTCGTATTCTTTAGTAAAGACCAGGGATGAAGACTGGTTGTTTTGTTATTTCTTTGATTTTTACGTTCGTTGTGAATAGTTAAATCCATTTTCTTGGTTGAGGAGAACTTTGTAATCATCTATTATGTATGAGATGTTTCAATAAGTATCTTCTGAATTACTTTTTCAATTGAAGTGATTGATTTCTAGGTGTGCAATTAGGGATTGATTCGTTCAATAGCTAGATTAATGAAATATGACGTTCAGTTTCGTTAATCACAAATAGCAATTAAGATTACCTTCTTTATGTTAGAGTCAAAAATTCTTAGAAGATATTCATCTTGATTAATGTCGTGCATGTATTATCTTCTTCATTGGTTTCTTGATTCTTAAAGTTATTATTCAATTGAACCTATGATTGTATCAAGGTTGTTGTTTAATAAGATTGCTCGGATACATGTTTTTAGTAATTTACATTTAAGAGAAAATATCCCCCAATGAATGTTTATTAATGACTGAAATTTCATATCGAATATCCATTTTAGCGTGATAATATTGGTGACTCGAAAACTAAAAAATTTTTATTAAATTTTTAGATCCAATTATTTTTTGTTGATTTTTTATCATTTTTTTCCTTCCCAATTTCGTTACTTTGTTTTTGTCTGAAACTTGTAAACTCTTTACCGTTAAAATTCTTCGTGGGAACGATATCTACTTACTACTACTACATTAATTTGTATTAATGGAAGTTGTTTTTTTTTTTTAATTTGATTGAAATACTACATGGCTGAACTAAAAGGTAAGATAAGAGAACTATCGTGCCTCCAATTTGTTGTGACCAAATAGGGTAATTGAGCTGCTAGCCAATGAGACACTCTAGTCTGTTTTGTGCTACTGAAATGATTAAGCTCCAAATTGGTCTCATCTAGCTAATTTTATAACCATGGGGATTAAAGATAATGTCCTTTCCCTCTTGCCTTGTGTAACATTTGCAATTAGTAGTTTTTGTTATCCTTGTTGGGAATTCTTTTTTTTTTTAATATATTCATTTACTTTCTCAAAAGAGAAAAGTTCACTGAAGTTACACTAAATAAAAAATCCAGTAAAATACAACCTAAATTTAAGACTTCTTATTCCTGTAATTCTCTCATGTTATATTAAGAAACCATTCAATTCAAAAGTTGAGGCTATTAAACAAAACTCATCAATGGATTCTAAGAGTACATATTTATGCACAAATTGTAAGAGTTCTTGGTTTTCCAACTAAGTGTTAAACAAAGTGTAAATTCAAAAGACACTGCAGTCGCAGATTAGTCCAACTGGATAGTATTCCTACTAGATGTTACATGTGGGAGGTATCATCAGAAACTGGAAGACTAATCTGCCAATGGAAAGGATTAATTCCCGGATCCAACATCTCTATTTTTTTCATGGCCAAATCCTGCAAAATAACTAAAAACCTCAATCCTTCAAAAATTAGGATATAAATGAAAGAAAAACTAATATTTTGAGCCATCTTAGGAAGTACTTTGTGCAAGGCTCAACATTTTGTCAGACGATGGTATACACTCTCAGACATGAAATTTTTTAAGCAAACACTAAATAGAGCATGAATCATAGTATGACTCGTTTATCATGTATCAGATATACGTTGTGCTCTCTGTCTCACATATTCCTAAAGAGCAAATAACTGAACAGAAATTACAATCAAAGAAACAGAAGACCCGTTACCTTTTTTAACTGATTATTAGTCGCTGTCTTAATTTTCCTCATGGTTGCCACTCTCATTGCCACCAGAAGCAAGCTCAGCTTCAAATGACTTGGATGGCAGTCTCTCATACATTCTGGAACCCAAAGGAAGTAATCTGCACTGGCCAAGCGTAAGATTCTGACTAAGTGTCTCATATTTCCATCTCTGCTGTATATACACTGCAGCTGCAAGAAAAACTGCAGTGATAGGTATAACTATATCGCCACACTTGGTGTAAAAATCCATTTCTGGATTTACAAACTCGGAGTCCTCGGAGAAGTAAGGATTTGGAACAGGAGCTCTTATATAATCGTATACATGTGGTAGAAGCCTGACAACTGTGGTCCCCATAAAATACAGTTTACTCAACGGCTTACAATCAAGCTGCCACATAAAGTTGCCAATAACTTGTGGAAGCAAGAAAAAATCTTGAACAAGGCCTACATACTCCTCTAGTTCGGTTTCCCATCCCTGTATTGTGTGATAATTACCTGTAGAATCAATATAACTCTCCATCGTAACAGGCCTACGATTGGTCTGAACGGTGTGAATGACAAGAACAACTGCATATCCTATCACATGTAAGACTGATGTAGAGACAAATACCCATTTATCATTTGGAATACGATGTCGCTCAAGCGGAGTTCTTGTCAGTAATCTGATACGCGATTTCCACACCTTCTGACAAAGCCTTAGAGTAAGTAGAAACGAAATAAGGACTAGAAGTTTCACCGTATAATCAATCACATGGATCCACTGATTCTTCTCCAAGTAATAAGAGGACATCTCTGATGATTCAGAAGATTTCCTCTTAAAGAGAGCTTCAGCTCTTGTGATAAGTGGAAGGCTATAGCCAAGTGCTTGGACACCTAACATTACAAGAGAGATGAAAGGAACAGAATCACCCTCGTGTCCGATGTAGAATAACTGGCTTGAAATGCATGCAATTGCAAATGAAAGTGTTAAAATCCTGAGTATCCCCTCAATGCCCCTGCGAGATAGAATTTCTTCCCGCTGCCTTCGGTACATAATTGGAAGAGTTTGGAGCTTAACTGGTCCAAAATAGAGGGGATCATCTTCATTGCGCTGGCTGTATATGGAAATTCTAGCGGTTGGATCGACTAACCACCGAGATTTGGTAGGAGGGTAAGATACAAGCACTTCAATTAAACAATCCAAACCTGCTTCAAGATCCATACTCTCAAACAATACATTCCATGAGGCACGGACATCTCGGCAGCCAACAAGATACATCTTCCCAACATGAGAATCATAAATACCCTCCACAAAAAGCACAGAAAAGTTGCTATAAGCTTCTCCATCAAGTGTGATTTGAGCTGATACATTAAGAAGGAGCTGTTTTTCAGTATATTCACCTTTACTAAGGTAAGGTGCCTCTTCATTTGCAAAGGAACTGTTCTGCAAAGACCAGTACCTCCCAAACAAAGGACCGAGTGAGAGAATCTCCATCCCAAACTCACTTCTTCTGGGCTTCAAACTAGGTAAAGGGTCAGGGAATGCAAAGATCTGGATTGTCAGATCTTCTGATAAGAAAGAAAGGCTTGTTAAAAAGGTCTCTGAATCATCCAGTTTGGGGAATGTGAGCAACGATTTTTTAATGACAGTCCGAAAACTGAATGGCTCATTTCTTTCCAGGATCACACCAGCTGTTTCTATTTTAGAGTAAACATAATATGGATGAGAAATTTTGAAATAATTCCACAACTCTGTAGGCCGCACCACTTCTTCAAATGATAAAGGGAAGTATTTTCTTTTACCAATGCTAGAAAAACTTCCTAAAATTATGCTCCGTTGTCTTATGGAAAATGAGAGGGGAATGTACAGACATATCCGAGAATCACAGCTACTTCCTCCTGTATCAACTATGCCATGGCAACCAACCATGCAAAGCTGTCCACTGGAAGATTTCCATATTCCCTCAGCAACAACAGTCATGTTATTCAGCCCCGATCTCGTGGCCACAACATATTGACTCTCTCCAGGAGAGGCAATTCGAAAGACGGCAGCAATCTTTGCAGAACTGGAATCTCCTTGTCCAGGCGTTTTCTCGCAATAAGTATTTTGGATAAAGAGCTTTACACCTTTATAGCTTCCATCAGTTGCATTTATCTGTTTATTTGACACAAATGGACCCAACTTCTTGCAAAATTCATCTGTGTTATTGCATCTCCAATTTGGTGCAATGCTTAAAGGTCCAGCTCCTTCTCCAATAGCTTGTTGTAGAATTCGGCAAATTCCTGTTCCTCTATAGATATCAATTCCACCATTAACTGAGCTATCAGGATATGGATAAGGATTGCATGCAGCTGAAACAAGTTTCTCAGAGCTAAACTCATACTTCACTGACTTTCCCAACTGAGACAAAATGTGTACATCATCAAAGTACTTAAGATTTGATTTCATGTTCAAACTTCTCATGTCCCCATGGATCAATCGGTTTGTCAACGTAAATCTAATGGGATACCGAAGAATCAGCAGTATTTGGTCATCTTGCAACAGAGGTGGTTGGTTATAACTTGAACCCGAACCTTTCATCCATTCCCATGGATTATTGGAATCTGATTCCCTAGAAGGCAACATTGTGTTTCCCAACAAACACATCACTTTTTCACCTCCATTCTTCTTAGACTCGGTATATATACCTTGAAATGAAATTGAAAGCTGTGAATGACCAGGCCACAATTGAAACTGAGAACTGCTGTCATACAATTTTTCTCCAAATGAACTTAAGGTCATGCCCATTACCAAGAACCCATTAACCGCGATTGCCTTCTTAGATCGATGTTCTTGATCAACACTCCTGACCCAGAAAGAAACCAAACTGAGTGGAGTTGGAAGACTGGACATGTTACTTGTCTGAAATTCTCCATCAACATAAGGCAATAATGGGGCTTTACCTGGATCCTGCATCCAATCCCCATTAACAAAATTGAGGTCTTCTTTGATGCTATACATTCTATTATCATCAGGTTTCAGCTGAGTAGCAGATGACAGAACAGAAGCACATTGCTTCTTAACTTCATCGAGTCTATCATAGCTGTAGGTCACGGTAGCATCTCTAGCAGAGTCTCGGCCGTTAAAAGCATCAGGCATGTACGAATATGTAAATCCAACTAAAAACAACCCACAAAAATTCCAAACAAAAAAGGAAACAGACACGTTCTCCAAGGTCAGCATTCCTTCGATTCCAACTTGTATCAAGATATCTTGCTTCCGAACAACTGGAAAACAACAAAACTTTAACCCCCAGATCCTCAAACACAAAACCATATACAAAAAAACTGCACCTTTCTGCAGTTCTAAAATGACCCAAAAAGCTTATATATTGTGTACCACATAGTTCACCCTTTGAAGATTAAAGCCTTGTGACATAGACACGGGGATAAAAACCAAGAAACAATAAAGTCAACAGGGCTCAGGCACAAAGTTCACAGCTTGGAGCTAAATTGTGTTGATGATTCACCTTCCATGAGTCTGAGAACGAAAATAGGAAGACTAACCTCAATGTGAATTGCAAATATGATATGAATTATCGGAAGATCATGAAAGAAGATGAGTCCCAGTTGGTCCAAAGGATGGATCTTGCAGGAGAGATCAGATACTGAGTGAGAGGAGGAGGGAGTCACATAAGTGAAGTTGAAGTTAAGCAGCTGTCTTGTTCCAACATAAAAATTTGAGAATCTTTATTATTACGCGTGTATGATACATTTCCCTAACAAATTGAAATATGACTATACATAGTTTACAATTTAAAAAAATCGTGAACCCAAATTCATAATGGCTGGTAGATCATACTGTGAATAATAATTAGTGGCAAGCAATTATCTAAACAAAAGCGACGCCGTATGGACAGTGGTTTATTAGTCCCTTGCAAGGGAAAGCGAAATTGAAGGATAAATTGGTCATTTCAACTTCATTTTACGAGTTATCTGACAAATCTTGTGGGCTGTTTGGGTGCCACGACATATGTGCAATGCGAATGTATTGATGATACGGACAGTGACATACAACCTAAGCGCTGGTCAACTGTAAATTATACATTTTTCCTTTTGTATTTTTACCAAATATTTAGTAAATATTGTTAATTAATCTGTCTAAAGACATGAACCAGATCTAAGCTCGGGACCCCACCTTGACCTTAGTGAATGGATACAATATTTACATGTGCTCAAAGCAATTCCTATTAAACGTCCACTATTTTGAAACTCGGATTGAATATCAAATTGACGGTTCTGATTATCGGTTCAACTGATTCTATCAAACCGAAAATCTTTCTGGTCATCGATTTGACTGGTTCAACCACCGATCGAACCGGTATGACGTTATAATTATACAATAATTATATTTAATTATATATAATATTAGTAATATTAAAAAAAGAAAAATATACCTAATAATATAAAAAATATTTAAAAATAAAAAAAAATAAAAAAAAAAGTATTGAATCAGTGACCAGTTTTTACCGGTTCTCACTGGTTCAATTGGGGACCAATTTTTACGGGTCACTCAGACCGAATAACTGACTGGTCACCGATTGAACCGGTCGAACTGGTCGATCCAGTTTGAGTTTCAAAACAATGTGTAGAGCTATACAAGCAATCGTAGTTGTACACTAAGCGTTATTTTGGTTTTTTAGAGTATTCCCCAAATAGTCTACATGTTATGTTTGATCATATTAACAATCTTGTCTTGGGTGATCTAACTCAAACGATTCACACTACATCACTCTTCACTGTAGAGCATAGTAATGTTATCTATCTTCTTGCTTAGGGCCTCCACTTGACTCGCCATTCTCGTTACCGTGTCTAGTTCGTAAACTCCACATGGCCTATTGGTTGCTCATGCTCTAGTTGAGCACCATTGGTGGTTACTTATGGCCATATCCTTGATCAACTCCTGAGCTGCTTCAGGTGTCTTATTTTTCAGTGTTGCTCCGGTTGTTTCATCAATTGACTACCTAGTATTCTGAGTTATCCCATTATAAAATGTTTGAATTTGCATCCACAGAGGTAATATATAATGTGAGCATCGTTGAAGCATCTCCTTAAATCTCTTTTAAATGTCATATAATGATTCTCCGTCATTTTGAGAGTAAGACAAGATGTTGTTCCTTAGCTTTGCAGTCTTCACAAGAGGAAAGTATTTGTAAAAAAATTTCCACCACTTGATCCTAGGTTGTTAGTGACAAATGTGGCATAGAATTAAGCCACTGCTTTACTTTTCCTTTTAAAGATAAAGGAAATAGGCACAGTCTGATGGCATCATCATCGGCTCTATTTATTTTGAAAGTATCGCAGATCTTTGAGAAGTTAGAGATGTGCACGTTAAGATCCTTGTCTTAGAGTCCATCAAATTGGGCTGACTATTGCACCATCTGGATGATGCTCGGCGATCTCAAAGTTGTTCACTTGTACAGTCGGTCTCACAATACTGGATTCTATGCTAGTTAATTCTAGCCTAGCATAGTTGAACATAGTTTGCATTTGGTCTACCATATTACACAATCCCTTATTGTCCGTGTGAACTTTCTAGTTCTCTATCCAACGATCTAGTTTAAACTCCCTAAGGTTTGTTTTACGATGATTCCTACACACACTTCTTTTTATCTAAGGATCTATCTCAAATAAGTTCTCAGTGTTATTTTGGATCATAAACTGGCCTGGAATCTAGTCTAAACTCAGGAATTAACCTAACTAAAAAAATCAAATTAAATAACTTAAAGTAAAAATAAATAAATTGAAGCAAAATAAACAAACAAAAGAAATGATTAGATTAATAAAACTCAAGTGTTCCTACTATCATCGTCTCCAGCATCGGTGCAAAAAATTTGATTAACCTAAAATGTGCCAGGCAATATTTAATACCAAAAATACACGGCATAGTTGTAGCTAGTATCGACAAATATGGGTTGATCCTGCGAGGACGGTAAATAGTAGTAATTACTATTATTCTATTATCTAACCTATGGATTGATTATGGTTTACTTTAAGAAACTAAAATTTAAACAATTAAACTAAACAAACATCACGAACGTTAAGTCAATTAAATTGCATATATTTTGGGTGTAATTATTGTTAAGGTGTTGAAATTATTATCCGAATTTAATAGAATTGTTCTATAATTGTTTACAGATAGTTTTCAACACTCTAAGGACGAAAAAGGACCAAAAAGGCGCAAAAGAAGAAAAGAATACGAAATCTCCAATCTGGCCGAAATTCAGAGATTAGGCGTGGGCACGCCTAGGGACGGAATCTTAATTCTGCAGATTTTTCAGAATTTGTTTTCAATTAAAACACAATCGTCTAAGATCTTTTTGCCCTCTTTTCAAGATGTCTTCTATCGAAATTGAAACACCACCTAATCTAGACAAAATCAAATCAAGATAATGGAGAGATACAATTCAATAAAGGAGCTAATGTTGATTGCCGCAGATGTATACGTATGGGTCTTAGGGTTAGGAAAGGGAGGAGGTTAGAGGATCGTATTCTTGCATTAGGAGGCTGCCGTAGGTTATAGGTTAGGTTTAGAGTAGGATTTCTCTTCTGCTATCTTGTTTTGCTGCATTATTCAAGTGGTGTTATCGTAGGTTCTGGATTTTGAAGATTGCCGCACAACTCTTGTTCTTTTATTCACGTTTTCTGCACTTCTTAGATAGGATTTACGTAGCTTTTCTTCAAAAGACCTGTTATGGAGACACATGGCTTTGTTATTTTCTTTTATTTCAATTCAAGTATGAGTAGTTACAGTTTCTTATCTTGGTTAAGGGATCCATGTTACATATTATTATGGTGAGATTTTCTGGATACTTTTTATGTTGTTAATAAACATTGAATATTTTCAGATCTATTCTTTTTAATTGGATTTGTTGGTTTCTAGGAGCGCTACTAGAGATTAATTGATTCAATCGCTAGGTTAACGGAATCTGACATTCAATTTCGATAACCATAAGTAGCAATTAGGATTAACCTCTCTACGTTAGAGTCGGAAAATTCTAAGAAGATATTCTCTTGTTTGATTACATGTCGTACATGTTTATCACTTGTCATTGGTTCTCCATTCTTAATGTTATTATTCAATTTACCTATGATCGTATCTAGGTTATTGTTTAATAAGATTACTAGAATACATGTTTCTAGTCATTACACTTAAGAGAAACTTTCCCCCAATGAATGTTTGTTAACAATTGCAATTTTATGTCAAGGATCCATGATAGCATGATAACATCGGTAACTGAAACCAATGTATTTTTCTCATTGATTTTTCAGATTTAATTATTTATTTCAATTTGAGATTTTTCTTTGCGATTTTTATTATTGCCATGAGTGACAAACTCCCCTTTTGTTTTCATTATTTGTTTTGTTTAAACTAGCTAACTTTTACCGTAAAAGATTCCTCGTGGGAACGATATCCGCTTATCGTTACTACATTAATTTGTTTTAACGGAA
The DNA here is from genome assembly GCA_024703695.1 of Erythroxylum cataractarum. Lineage (NCBI taxonomy): Eukaryota > Viridiplantae > Streptophyta > Magnoliopsida > Malpighiales > Erythroxylaceae > Erythroxylum > Erythroxylum cataractarum. The sequence continues at coordinate 13,741,115 of JANJEY010000001.1, read as the reverse complement.
GTGATTTCTTTTATATTTGGTTGCAGGCGACAGCATCACCAGTTACATGTGCCTGATGGCTTCCTTTTGTAATCTTCGTCATGTTTGCACATGCTTGAGTCCCAGTTGCGCCCTGTTCCAGATATGGTTTCCAACGTCGGCATTTGCTTCTCTATTGTTACCGCCGCGTCATGACAAGACGAAGCATCTGTAGTCATTTGTATTCAAATTTAACTATTATAATAACAATAATAATAATAATAGCTGTTTCATATATATGCAATTTGGCACACAGAAAGTCATCTAAATCTACACGGCGTTGATTTTGCATTAATATGTGAAGGCATGGAATTTTTCCAACCTGCAGTTAACGCCAACAGTATATCATATATATTATTGGAAAGTCAAAATGAAATTCGACAAGCTTAATGGGAAG
>JANJEY010000001.1:13689971-13705115 GCA_024703695.1 Erythroxylum cataractarum | reverse complement strand
ATTTATATTCCGCAAAAATAGTACTGAATTGTTTGAGGGCCCTAATTGATAAATATTGTTTTGAAATGTGATCTTTGGTAAAGTGTATGACCGAAAAGGGTTTTCGTATCACGGGCCCGAATTGTTTATTATTTCCGCGCACTCGACTGTTTTCAAAAAGAAAAATATCATAATGAGTTTTTTAAACTGTATTGACTGCTCTAGCATTCCACCCTCGCGGGTCGCGAGCTCGGATATCACCGTCGATGTCGGGTTCGGGTCTTGCGGGTGTGGAGTGCTACATTTGGGGTGCTACACTTCAAGCTACCCCATTGGGTAGAACTTTTGCTGAAGCAACTTTTTGAACTTGCTCCATGTAAGATCCTCGACTTCACCGCTTGCTACATAAGCCTTCCACCACGTCTTCTTCATCTTAAGAGGTGCAAACATGACCCTCTGGTCATCACCATATTGTTGAATAGTGAAGAAAGTTTTTAGATAATCAATCCAGGATTCTAACTTTTCAACATCGATAGACCCATTGAAGAATGGTATGTCGATCTTGGCTTCCACCTTGAAAGGCTCCCTATCGCTTCTTGCATCATCATCAACTTCTATGGATTCTTCATCCCCATCCCTTTCCAAGTCAGAGATGCGTTCGAACTTGGCTTTTAGCTTTGCCACCTTGGTCTTTGGGTGGGCCATCATTACAAGAAAAATAAAATTTAGCGATAGAAATTACATACAAAATTTGTACATATTTCGTCGGTAAGCTTATTTAGCGAAGAAATTTACTAATAGAAAAAAGCGTCCGGACGGATCGTTAGTAAATTTACCAAAGGAGATTTTTTTTTAAAAGAAAATTACCAACAAATTTGGTTTTTCGTCGGTAAATCCAATATATTTTACCTACGGAAATAGATTTTCCGTCGGTAAATTTGCTAAAAACTATTTTTTTTAAATTTACCTGCAAAGTGTTCAATTTCTCTGGAAGCTACCATGGAGAGAATTTTGCTAAATCTCTTCGTACCAATCGCAGCACTTATTATATTCTAGTTCTTGTGCAAAAATTAAGAAATTAATTCATACTAAAGAACTGAAATTATGAAATTCATACTAAAAAAGAACTAAAAATAAAAAACTGAAACTATTTTTTCAAAGACCAGACATTTCATCAAACACCTTATATGCAGGAAGAAAAAGACACAGGTGGGGTGAGGGGGACAGGGGGAGATATTGGGTGAGTTTAAATTTAAGGAGATTTTACCAGCATAATTTACTGACAGAAATTTTCGTAGGTAAATTCAAAATTTTTTTTATTTCGCCAATAATTATCGCTTTTTAACCGACGGATATCTTATATCGTATCTAAATCTTTTACCGACGGAAATCTTGTACTATCACTAAAATCCATTGCAAAATTTACCGGGATGATTTTCCTTCATATTTAGCGATAGATATTAATCTCGTCGTTAAACGAAATTTTTTTTGTCAATTTTACCTACGAAAATGAATTTTTCATTGGTAATTTGCTACAGTATATTTTTTGTCGATAATTTTCCGTTGTTAAAGTCTATTGCAAAATTTGTCGGAATGATTTCCCTCCATATTTAGCGACGGATATTAGTATCGTTGCTAAACGAAAGTTTTTTCATTAATTTTACTCATAGAAATAAATTTTTCGTCGATAATTTATAACGATATATTTTTTATCGATAATTTTTCGTGGTTAATTCTTGCTTTTCTTGTAGTATATCTTCTCGTGTGCATCGTGAGAAGTGGCAGCTTGCTGTTTGATCCAATCCAGGACCGTGGCCATGTCCGAGGAGAGCTTAGTGATTTGGTCTGTCAAAGTGGGTTGAGTGATGTATTAATTGCCTTCCATAGCTACGGACATTTCCGTTGCAATAAGGGTCGAACAATGTACCCTCTGAAAGTCGAGAGTTGTTGCAAATCTTCTCCGTTGGCACTATAACCGAAGCAGCAAATTGTATCCACTTGAGCACGTTTGCAGAAATATATAAAGTGGCAAATGAACTACCATTCCCGTGGATCGGAGAATTTCTAAAGTATGTTCCTAGTAAAAGAATAAGTTAAGAAATATATAATCGGTTCAGCCGGACGCATTGACTTTGGGTCTAAAGGATGATGTCGGGCAAAAGTAGAATTATTCTATTTTAAAATTATAACGAAGTATTTTTGAATTATTGAGTAATAAGAACAGTATTTAAAAAATTACTTAAACTCTAGGATTATTTCTGGAAACCAATGCAGCGAACAGAAATAACAGACGTCTGAATGTTACCAGTGACAAACGCTATTGAATTTCGATAGTCCAGCCCTTCACATCCTCAATAACACCAGTCTGAATTCCCAGTAGAGTTGAATACAGTTGACGCGAGAGGGATTGAAGACCTGTTCTGAACTCAATTCTGCAATCAAACATGAATAGTAAGAGATACTACATAATTCCAGACAAGCCAAGCCACAATTAAAATTAAAATGGTACTCCTCTGTGCTCTAAGAAATGAAGATTGATCAAGTAGTTGCAATTACCTATTGGTTTGATAGGTAACGCTGCCCACCGGCGCAACAACTACGGCGGTTCCGGTGCAAAAAACTTCATCAGCATTCATCAATTCGTCTATGGAGATAACACGTTCCTCGACCTGACACATTTTGAAGTTTCACAATGTGAGATGAACAAAGGTTCACAATGTTAGCAATTCAGATTTTACCTTATAACCATTACGACGAGCAATGTCTATAATGCTTTTTCTAGTGATCCCTGGAAGGATAGTCCCATTCGTAGCCGGAGTAGAAATAACGTCACCCTAATTAAAATAAAGAATGTCAGGCACAAGTTCTATCAGAAACCGAAGATAAAATAAGTTTAATATAAAGAGAAAATAATATGTACTTGTGAAGATATCGACTGGTTATATGTTCGAAATATAATTAAGGCAATACCTTTACAGTAAATATATTAGAACAGGTGACCTCCTCCAAGTATTTCTTTTCCACAGAGTCGAGGTACAGAACATCAGAAAATCCCCTACTCTTAGCTCTACCTGATGCTTTCAGACCCTACAAACAAAGAAGGAAAAGAAAAATCAGCGAGGTAACAGCCTGTTGGAACTGTAATCACACTAGATTATGGTATTAAACATTAACTAACTTGGGCATAGTTGCTTATTGCTTTTACGAATCCAGTTCCACCACTAGTAGCTCGGTGATATTCCTCCTCAACGTACAAGTCCAAAGGTGCAATGCCACTCTGTATAGGAAAATCATGCATATATATTTGAATCTGTGAGTTGGTGAGACATTGCTACGTGAACTTTTAGTTAGGAATAGATACACACCTTGAAGTAATTGCCAACAGGTGCAGCATATACCAGGAATGTGTACTCAGGTGCTGGTGCCAAACCCAGAACAGGACCACTTCCCATGAGCAAAGGTCTAATGTATAAAGACCCTTTGCCTGGAGGAGGAACCTGTTCAATACGTGGGCAAAGTAATTAAACCATATTATTTGCATTGTACACAAGTGCATACTCTCAAACGAAACAGAGATATTACCCAACGTTCATTAGCAATGACAGTTTGTTTCACGGCATCAACAAATTGATCAACTGAGGGACAAGGCATGCACAGTCTCTCAGCTCCAATTTTCATGCGAATGGCATTTTGATCCGGACGAAAGAGAAGAAGGTTTCCATTTTCTTTTCTGTACGCTTTTGTACCTTCAAGCAATCCCTGAAGAAAAATTAACGCTTTTGCTCAGCATGTTCAAAGAGTGGCTCCATAGAAATCAAGGAAAAAAGTTATGTAGCTTGCCTGGCCATAGTTTATGACTCCAGCAAAGGGACTTAGTTCAATGTTCTGGTAGCGAGTAAGGAGGCCTTGTTCAAAATTCCCTTCCTTAGCGCATTTCATCGTGTACATGTAGTCAGTTGGCATAAGGCCAAACCCAAGGTTATCCCAATCGACATCGACACGCTCATCCACATCACTGTCGTCCATTCAGAAAGATTAAGAATAAGACTAAAGACCCAGCACTTGTAGAAAAGCCGGAAACAAAATGCAGATCAGTTTCTAGTGTCTGGAACAACAAAGAAAAACCTGTAGGTAGTTGATTCACTTTCTTGTTGCAAAGAAGATGCAGCAGGAGAAGTGTAACGAGAGTAGGCTCCAATCTAAGAACATGCATCGCATGATATTAGTGATCGAGTACTTGTAAATAAACTCTCTCAAATAAAGTACGATCAAACAGGAACAACCTTTGATGAAAAAGAGCCAACTCTCAGAGGTCGAGCCAGACTGCATAAATTCGCACTTCTTTGAACCATTGTTGCCGCCATCGTTGATTTCCTTGATTCTTAGTTGCACGCAGTTGAAAGCAATAAAAATACAATGAAAACAAGTATTGTAATAGGTGGCTAGTGGCTGTAAATGAAGTAGAAGGCAGCCTATATTATCCTACAACATCATTAACTGAAGACAGTAAATTTTCAACTACTTCCCTGCTAGGACATCATCAATATATATATTTTCTCACTGGCAGATCTAAACAGCTCGCTTGAAACAAATGAAAACAAGATTCCAAATATACGTTCGTACCTCAATGCATATTAGATTATGGAGCTCGAGGTCTGGATACTGAAGCTATGCACATGCTTGCTACAGAAATGGTTCTTTAAGCTGTACGTGGCAGGGGTATTTAGTCACACTAGCGTTACCATTATTTAGGCAGATCTTACAGTGTGGTTGAGAACGAGTGTGCTTATGTTATCTCGGATGAGCCTGCCTTTTCCTACGAGTTGATGTGATGTTTACTACAATTAATGTCAATGAAACAGAAACACCTCCTTACTATTACGTTAATTCAACATTTTCAAGCTGATGATAGTATTACAATTGTAAGAATGTACGAGAGGGTCAAAGAAACCCTGACGCAACTAATGCGATGTGATATCTGTGAAATTTGGTAATTATCTCTCTCTCTCTCTCTCTCTTAATTTAATTTAATTTATTTATTATAAATTATTTTTGAAATATAAATTTGTCTTTTTCATTTGTGATGTAAGATTTACATTTTATTTTTAATTAATATTTTACATGTCAAAAATTATTACAAACTCATATTTTATTCACAGTTTATAAATATATTGTATTTGAACATCTTGTTTGAAGTATATATTAATTTAAATTATTGTTCGAATTTCAGATTTTACCATAATAATAGCTTTTATAATTGGTTTATAAAAAATTTGTAAATATTTTTATTTTTTTAAAAGAATGAGTGGTTTATGTATATCTTAATTTACAATTTTAAAATAATAAATTATTTGACACAACGTTGAAATTTTTGAAATAATAAATTATTTTTTTCAGTCTTTGATCAGGGTATTCACCGGCAGACTCAATAATTAATCTCTTTGTTGGTTTGTTGGTATCTCATAGGATGGGAGTCATAGGACAGCTAGCCCAAGAATTTAAGGGATCGAACTCTTGACTTTTGGTTAAGAATAGATGAGTCTCTTCTACTCAACCACACCCCTTAGGTTAAATAATAAATTATTTGACATGACGTTTATTAATTATTTCAAGAACATCGAACCCCATGGTCCCCATCCCTCGACAATTACTATTTTTCAGGCATACAATGTGATTAAAATTTTCAAGGACTAACACTGCCTTTTTCTGCCGAAGTTTGAATAGCGGAACTCTTATTAGGAACTCACCCAGATCGGGTGTTCCGGAACAGATTTATACCTACGGGCGATGTGTTCCCGACAGAACAAAGATAGTACCACAACTTTTTTCTGCTGTAAGAGATCCTCTGCTCTGATACGATAACGGGATAATGAACCTTATCAAAATAATGAAGTAGCGACCACCGACAAGGCCAAACTTTCCGCATCATGTCAATTAGCCTTCAGATCCTCTTGTCCAAGTGCTTTGGCCCTATGGGTTAGGGGATCTCAGCCATCTATTTAATTTAAATGAATGGCTGAAATCTTCTGACACAGGACAAGGATAAGGCCAGAACACCTGGGCCATAAGATCATAAGATCAGGTCTATCTCAATTACATGTTCTTTTTGATAATATTAAAAAGTCTAGCTAGTAGCCCACCTCAGCGTACTTGCTTCTTTAAAACGGGATGAGATCAGAATGAGATTTGATTTCAGCTCAATCACATGGGATGTAACAAGTCGAAAATAAGCAAGTTGTTTATCGAAAAAAGAAATATAACAAATTTTTAGTACTAGAAAACAGGAACAGATAGAATATTGGTTGGCAAAATAAAATTAGCATGTTGACAAAATAATAAATTCCATAATTATTAAAATTTAAAAAAATTATTAAAAAATTTATACAATAACTCCATTATAATATTAAGAACTTCACGAACGAGATGAATCACATCCAGAGTGTTTCCATGAATTCTGAAGGCTGGAAGCCATGCCGTCAGTGATGAATCAAAGGAAGAGGAGATTACAGAAGGGGCTGTATTCAAATCCGTATATGACTCCACGGTCAATTATCGGAGGACCTTATTGTTCAGAATTATTTCAACGAATTATCAAACATAGCCCACCTTCTAAATATGTTGTGTCCTAGCAACAACGGCAGATGGATAGCTTTAATGTATTGCTGTGCACGACGACGGCAATAGAAGTGTCTCCTGATGAAAAGGTTCTATATTGTCCCTCAGGATATGGTTCAAGCCTGCGGTCTTGATATCGCATAATAGAGTGGTACGAACTACAAAGAACAAATAGCAAGACAGTGCAAGCGTTGTGGAAAAGAAACGTATAGAGTGGAAGAATGAGTGTTCATTGTGAAACAAAAAAAAAGGGTCATATGTTGTAAGTTATAAATTAATATTTATAAATTATAGTTTGTATCGCTGTAAGTTATTTTTCATTATGAGTATGGTCCATTTCTATGCCCTACTCACTATTTTGTGTTGCCTACCTACCGCACTCCACTTCTCTGTGATGGCCAGAGAGTATTGAGTGATTTTGGTTGTTAAAAATAACCGCTGAAGGTCCTGTCCTCGCCAAGCACAAACAGAGACACCATCGATCTTGCTTCTGGAAGAGGATAGACAATTCAGACCTGCACCAACCCTCTCAGATCTACGGTTGAGGCAATGGCTGGAGGTATAAATGTTCTTGTTTTAACATTTCCGCTGCTTAACATATATTTACGGTGATTTATATATGTTGATTATGCATGTGTTTTATACGTTATTTTGTGTATGAAATGCATGCTTGATTTTACAGCCATAGGATGTGATATGGCATCCAAAGGACGTAAATGTTTGTAAGGGTGGTGGGGATGAGAAAGAGAAGGCAGTGGAAGCTTGATCATCAGAGGTATTATTGCAGTCATTACTAGGTGGCATGTGAAATGAAGCTCTGTTTTATAGACTTGTATTAACATGAGGTAAGGTCTCTGATGGAGGGGTAACAGAATGAGATAAATTAAGAGATATCGGAAATGAAGTATCACATAAATGGAATGTTGGCTCATGAGATGATGATGAATTAACAGAAGAAAGCATGGGAGGTGGTTAAGACTCAATGGCCAATTGTAACAGTGAAAGAGGTAGGACATAGTAAGAGTATTTAGAAGATTAATAATTTTAGCCCTAACTACTTGATATATGAAAATTTCTCTTCGTCGAAGATAGCATGACGCATAATCTATAAATGCAAACAATGATATCCTTTGTGTATAGAGCTATAACCTAAAAAAATACAAGGTTGAGACCAAAATTGTAGTTTGTTTTTGTTATATGGTCTAAGAAAAGGGTAGCCCAAACAATCGAAGGTTTTTTAAAACTTGTAGTATGCTGTACGATTAAGTAAAAGTTAATATAGAGAGGTATATTGTAAATTTGGGGTTTTTAAAAGATTTATCAAATATATCATCGTTGAAAAGGCATACTTCCAGAAAGATAGTGAAAAATTTGCATGAGTTAACAATGATAAACATTTTTTACACTGTCCCTATGTCTTCTCTGAACAACACCATTGTGCTCTTGTATGTGGGGAGCTAAAACCCTATGTTGAATGCCTAAATAATTAATAAAAGAGGGCATATTGCAATATTCACTCCCCCGTGAGTCTCAACCATGACTTTGAAATGTTTAAGAATAGAAAAGGCCTGAGATTTGGTTTACATAAAATAAATCCAATTCTATTTGGAATAGTCATCAAGAAATTATATAAAATAATAATTGTCATTATTTGAACAAACAGGACCTAGACCTCAAACATCTAAATAAACTAAATCAAACATAGATTCGGAACAAATATGAGGAGGCAGATAGAGACGATGACTTTTTCCCATTTGTCATTGACCTCAAACTAACATGATTTTGTTTGAACTTACCAAAAGTTTAAAATTAGAGACAAACCTATGGATAATTTTTTCACTAAGATTGCCTAAATGATTATGCCACCCTTGTAAAGAGGTGTGCTCTCGAAAAAAAGTAGCAAAAATGAAGGTTCAGCTAGAGATGATGAAGATGAGAAGCTAGCTAGCCGATATAAACCTAAATCAAACATTCCTAGCATTAACCCTCTTCCCTAGATATTCCTGACAAGGTAAAAAGTAGGATAAATTTTCATATAAACATTATTGTCATCGATAACTTGAGAAATGCCTAATAAGTTTTTGGTGATTTGAGGAACACGCAGGATATTTTTTAATAAGAGCAAATAACCATCATCATTAAAACCAGTGTTTCCAATGTTAGTTATGGGAAGTTGCAATTATTCACTGTGATTTGCTCATCCTAGCTTATTTCGAGTACACAGATAGGTTATTAAGATATGCAGTTAAATGATTAGCAGCTCCAGAATTGGCATACCAAGCATGGTCTATCACTAAGCTTGGTGAAGGAGTCAAGGCAAAGATTTTGGATGCCTTTTCAGTAAGAAAAGTGTGGTTGACGCGATTGTAACACGCCAATGCATAATATCCTAGTTTATCACAAATTTGACTTATAACCTTAGATTTATTATACCTTCACTTGGAACTGTCAGACTTACTATGATTTTGGCCTCCCTTATAAATCTGTTAGTAAGCTTTTCCATTAACATAAGATTGACTATAATTACGAGCTTAAGTAGATGAATTATAGTTGGGTCCTTTTTATGAGGATCTGGAGGCTATGTTGGAAGCAAGAAAAAGATATATTTTTAGAATGCTCAATTTTCTCCTCCTCTTGAAGAAGCATTCCAAATAGTTCATCAACAGAAACAGGATCAGCTCTAGTATTGATAAAAGTATGAAAATTAGAATAATCATCACCTAATCCATGAAGCATGAAATTGACAATATCCTCCTGCGTCACTGGGTTAGATGTATAGGCTAATATATCAACAGTGTTTCGTTTATTTTCTGTATACTTTAAAATGAAGGGTGAGCTTTCTAAGAGTGTTTGAAGTTGCTAGTGCAATTGCAATATGCGAGCTCGAGATTGAGGTAGAGATTGAAAGATCCTTTCAAGGATAACTCAAGCCTCTTTAGCAACAGAGGCTTTAGTAATTTCCTAAAAAATGGTGGTTTTAAGCTACAAGAGGACCAATTTGTCCTTTTTCTTCCAAACAACAAATTTGGAATTAGATTTTTGAATAGAATATTGAAATATATCTCCCTTTGGTAGTTCTTGAATGAACACGGGTAGTGACACGATTTTATCTGAATCAAAGGCTTTTAAGGTTGATAGAGCATTTGTGCTCCAGAGATAATAGTTTTCCCTTTCCAACTTAACGTTTTGCTGGAAGATGCAATAAGGAGGTTTGTGTTTTGGTAAAGTCCCATAAAGTCGTTTACTTATTTATATTGAGTGAGCGTAACAAAATCACGAATATTTAAGTACAAAGGAGCTTATAGAGAGACAAAATCTAGCACACAAACTAAATCTACGAGCATCTGAGTTGGCTTTAACCAGTATTTGACTTATTGTTATCCTTAATATACGGGTGAGTTCACCGACTGACAGGTCAATTAAGTGATTTCAGAGGATCGTATTATGTCGTATTTATGCGATGGCGACTACCCATTCCGTCATGAGGCTATGACCTATTGTGCCCATTCGTTTTGATCTACCTTCTCGTCTATATGCTTTCATCGTCACGATTACATCTCCAATATAAAAGAGGAGAATGATAACGTTGTTGTGGGGTCTAGCATAACATGGTGGTGATGTCCTAAGCAAGTGAATCTGACAACGTTGTAGGGAAAGAAAGTAATCTGGACTGAACAGAAATGAACAAAAGTTATGGGCAGGTTAGAGATAACGTGAAGCAATCGGAGATAAGGAAGTTCGTTTTTTCACTTTTTTTAGATAGCTTGAAAATAGTATAACCAAATCAAATTGAACATGTTTCATCGTCAATTTGATCAATTTGATTAGTGTTACTGAGAATCCGAGAGTCAGATGACTTTATTGAGAACTAAAAGTGGATTTGCCGTATTGAACTCGATTCTACGAACAAGGAACTAAAATGCTCAGTAGAAACCAACTCCGCTTTATGAACTTGGAACAACAATAGGATGCGTCCCACCTTTAAAATAGAATCCTACAACAAACAAATTCACCTAATCTATGCTTGTCCTGTGGTTCACTTATTCTTCCCAGTATAACCGGGTTGTGTTTTGGTTTCTCAAACTTTGCTGGGCATTGAGGTTTCGGACGAGTCATCTGCTGCTGGATTCAATACAGAACCGCTTGCAACAGGGCCATTTCCAGTTGCTTCTTGAGAAACTACAGGAATTTTAACAGCCGCTCTCTCCAACTCTTTCTCAAGCTCTTCTTCACGACGTAGAGCAGTGAACTGGGTATCCAGAGACCTGGCTGCACCTAACCATGAAAGCACAATGAGCAGGAGTATTCCTGCAAGGTAAGGAGTTGAATTCGCAAGTGATCCAAAACTTAAGATCATAAACTGTTGAATCAGAGCTCCTCCCGACTTCCCCATTGGGTTGCAGACAACATCAATGGCTGCCTTCCCCTTAACCTACAACAACACATTAGAAATATAAAACATGAACAATCAATTCCAACAACATTCAACAATAATAGAGCAAGAAAACACAACTAGATGGTGAAAAAAGATGGCATTTTTCCTCAATTCACGTAAATTTATGTTTTTATATACAAATTTCTTATCGATAAATTATCCTCAATACTTTGAAAACTATCATTGATATTATTTAGCTATCATATAACTCTCTCGTGGATGCTCCGGGTGATAGTTTTTTAATACTATAAGACGTAAGTGATAGTTTTTAAAACAAGACAATTAAAATTAAAAAAGATCGTCAGATCACACGGTGCCAAGTATATTTAACCCCAAACTACATTCATCTTTTTGTTTATTGGACGCGATTCCTAAATTATCAAAAGCATGAGTCCTGACCTTAGTGTCTTCATCCAGTGGGATATAGGCCATTTCTTTGCAAGGGTCAAACAAGCTGTACTTGGCGCTCTTGCTGAAAATGTTTTGCAATGCACCCACATATACAGCGGCAAGAAGTGGAGTCAACCCGAACTTCATCAGCGCAGGTGCAAAAGGATCCCCAAATAAGATCAGAGAGAAGAAGCCAACTCCTGTTAGAAGGAGGACTGTAGGTGTAATTGCAGCTGCAACTCCCCATCCATATTTATTGAATATGAACTGACTTAGGAGCATCATTATGAAAGTTGCTATTCCAGTGGCGGTTGAGAAGTCACCCATAAAGGAAGAGTACTCGTTCGGGCTCGGGAACTGCATAATTTAAAGGGGTAATGAAAAATAAAGTTGCTTAAGGAGAATAACCATTAAAGCGATAATCCAAGTCAAGTTTACCTGAGCTTTGAGCTTTGACTTCCAGGTGACCTCAACAAGGTTGATGCTAATGCCATATGCAACCACCAAAGTTGCAAGATCCCTGATGTATTTGGAAGACACCAGGAATTTTAAGCTCTCCCCCGTACTCATCTTTGGTTTTTCCTGTTAAATAATTTTACAGGGATTATTACCCTAATTTCATAGGTTGATTGGACTTGAAGAACAAACCAAAAGGAAACTAATATCAAGTTAACAAAAGCTCATCAGCATACAGCATAAATTCTCAAGGGAACTCACCTTCTTCTTCTTACTGCGAGTTGGAAGAGGAACAAATTTGTTGACCCACCAGTAAAGGAAACAGATAGCAAGACCCATCCCCACCACAATGCTCATCATTCCTTTGAGGGAAATGGCCCATCCATCAACTCCAGGACCCAGATTTTTCCTCAAATTAGAAAAGTATTTTACTGTTCGTCCCGAAAAAATGAGAGCAACATTAGCCCCAAGTCCAAACAGAGGATAGAACTTTTTTGCTTCTTCTACCGTAGTGATCTGCACAAAACAATTGCAACTTATTCAGTTGGAGCCTTCATCAACTGATAAGTCCTCACTGCGTAGCATGTATATAGCTTTAATTCACTAGAGGTTCCAAGAGAAAATGTGCAACATTTACAGAGCAACACAAACATGAAGATGAAGTTATCATCTGAACTAGCGCAGCTACTATCAGTGAAATAGGTTTACTATGCAAAAACACAATAAATTGAGATGAACCTTAGAAAATTTCTGAGTTCCAGAGCAAAACATGTTACCTTCATGGCTGAAAGAAACAGAATTTCGCAGAATGGAAGATAATAGTCCACAAATTGATCGATTACAAAATCAAGTATGAGTAATTGAAAAAAGAACAGGGAAATGATTACTTTCAAAAAGAAAAGGGTCGCAAATACGCAGAAAGGAAAATTCAACATCAAGAATATCGATTCCTTCCACCCTTAGAACTATTTAGCATTGAATATCTGAAGTGACAATTCATAAAGCTACCATCTGTTGAATGCTTCTGCACATAGCAAATATCTAATTACATTTATCATATCACCGATACCAATATGGTATTCTGTGCTAAGAGAGACAACCGGAAACCAAGGAAAAGTAACTCTTGCCTATTTCAGTTTGGTCTATATAAGGATCAATTCCGTATATCTTAGACCATAAGGCTTGTGCAAACACAATAATTGTTCATATATTAAAGGCATAAACAACCATAAAACATTTCTGGAGGAAAGTGGGTGGAACTCCAATTCAATGAATAAGAACTGTATTATAAGAAGCCAGTCAACTTCAAACACCTAACAGGTAGTCAGCACAAGCACAGTAGTTGGTGATTAAGCAGTCCACAGGTAACTGTAACGCAGAGATATCCCAGAATACATAGCCTAATACAACACATGCATCAAGACACAGAATCTGATACCAGGATCAGAAAAGAATATCTAAAATTAAACCAAGCAGATCAATTCTAATGCAATCAATCTATCATGCAAGAGAAGAAATACCTGATTTGCAAATCCCCAAAAAAGCACTGAGATCACCACACTTCCCCATAATTCAGCCATGACATAGAACAAACAGAAAGACCAAATTCTCATAATCGCGAGAGGACCGAGAAACCTTGGTCCTAGTACATGCAGAAGCTTATCAGCAAATGCCTGAGGGTGAATATAATGGCTGAGAGGATACAAAAGAAACCCAAAAGCCCCAAAGAAGGCAATAAAGGGAACAATTACGGTGTAGAAAAGGGTCTGCTTTGGTAACGCATCAGCCAATTTTGTGTATAACAACATAAATCCGATGGCCATAGGCAAATTGACCCATGTTTTCAGAAACGGTATAATCTCTGCACTGCTACCTTTAGCAGTCACAACCAAAACATCTTTTGTGTCTCTAAGGATTGTGTAATTAAAGAGAATACAGAAGAACATCAACCCCAGAGGAATTATCTTTTTCAAGGTTGTGAGCTCGATACCCAAAAATTTTGGTGTATTAGTTATTTCTTCACCAAATACAGGTTGTCCATCAGCTGCAGCAGCAGCTTCTGCCCTGCAAATATGCAAGTTCTTCTCTTTAGGAAAAAGCCCGTTTGGTTTTGACACAAAGCTGGGAACTTTTTGAAAACTAGATGAAGAAAACGAAAACCCAGGAACAGTTTTGGGTTTGGCACTAAAAAGTCTCTGCTTTAATCCATGTGATGGATACAAAACTCTGGTTTTCGGGTTTGATGGTAGAGAGAGAAGACCTCTGGTTTGTAGCACAGCCTCCATATTCTCCTCACTCTCTCCGCAGGTCCCTAGAAGAAAGCGTAAGTCCTCTGGTTCTCAATGAGAGAGCATTACAGAGGGACACGGAGAAAGATAGAGAGATAAGGTGGCTGCAAGGGGAGTGCTTTGTGGGAGAGAGGGTTATAGAGATGAACTAAAATATCTTCTCTTATACCAAATGGTTAAAAAACGAAAAACAACTCTTACTCAATGGTTAAACTTAAATACACTTAGGCAAGTAATGCAATTATTGGCGGCTGTCACAATGGAAGAGAAGGGCATAAAGCGAATGCAATTAGTTGCAAAATAGCTGATAATTGGGCAAAATTAAAAGAATCGATATTAAATGGAGAGAAAAAATGAGTTGGTGGGATTTACAGAATCTTCACAAGAGAGTTAGCGGTATCAACAAAATCCTGTGATACCTTTTAAGTATACAGCCTTGTGAAGGGTTCGGAAACTATGACTGGATTTGTAGTCTTTAGAAAATACGTAAGTGCACTTTTTCTCTGTCAAATGGGATAACACGCGGACCCTGGATTGAAAACGAAAGGTACAGCTACCGCCTACGTGTGAATACATGAGGTTCGAGTTAGGACGCAAATATTTGAGCTCCCTCTCATTCATTTTGTGTCGTGTTTGCCGTTTACACAGCCCGTGTCCATCACTTTGTCCAATGGATTAGGGGTGTTTAGTTTGAGGGCTTGGAAATGAAGGAATAAAATAATAATAAAAAATTGTGTTTATTTTAGAGTTTTCAATTCCAAGGGAATAGATTTATTTCATTAAATTTGAGAATCCACTAAACCCCCAAAAGAATGGGTATCAAGTTTTCATTCTAATCTAGTAGTTACTATTTATATTCATCCCTCACGTAAGCAATTTTTATTCTTACTCATCACTCATCATTATCATCTTTATTATTATTATTATTATTATTATTATTATTATTATTATTATTATTATTATTATTATTATTATTATTAT
>JANJEY010000001.1:13677110-13687974 GCA_024703695.1 Erythroxylum cataractarum | reverse complement strand
AGTATTATTATTTACAAAAAGAAACATAAATTAATTAGAACTAATATAATCATATCATATTTGTCTAACAATCTCATGTCACTTTTAAGACATACTTCGAATTTGGGCTGGAATGGTATTATACTCACTTAAAAACTTGCATCTTCACTTTTAGGTCCCTAATTTGTTATTCATTTTCAACACAACTATCAAATAATTTATTGCTTTATTCATACATTCTAATATAATTACATATAACTCAATAAGCAATAACGATATGTTTTTGTTTCTTTATCTCATAACTCGGTATGTTTGGTAGTATAAAGAATCTCGCTTTTATAGAATTAAAACATCTTTCAATAACATTTCTTAATGAAGAATACCTATAGTTAAACAATTCTTGTGGATCTTAAGGGACGTTGGATAAATTCTTTTACCCCTATATGATATTTGTTCATTGGTTAAAACATTTGAATCAATATGTGTACCATCAGTTGCTCTTATACAATCCTAAGAAAATAAAACTATTCTATTAAAATAATTATTAATTATAAGGACATAATTAATAGTAATTAAATATATGAATTTACCTTAAAATATGGAAAGAATTTTGAATTATGTTGAATCTCAAGAGGCGTATTGGGAAAGGATGGTGAAGTAATGACTCTTTTTGCAAGACAATTGACTACATATAAGACTACAAAAGTATTTCAAAATTGTCCAGGTCAAATGTTGAAAACATTTTATTGACTCTAGTTGTCTCACTATGCCTTATAATCATCAAGAAAATTGCTAGTTGTTCCTTCACAATTAAATGACTTCTTGTTTTTAAACCTCCTAAACTTTTTAACTCATCAGATAAGCTCAAGAAGATTATCTTGCTTATTCTTAAGTTTTCATAAATCCTTGTAGCATTCTTGTTCAAAAGTTATAATATTCAATCATGACCTAATAGAACAGATGTTCTACATGGTTGCTTTAGTAAATAAAAAAATTTGTTCCTTCCCCTAGTTAGAGAAATAATGATTACCTTCATCAATTTATCATTATAATTTGATACAAAATCTAATAAGGAGTCTATGTATCTACAATGCCAAGATTAAAGAACTAATAAAACATTCACTCGCAAGATTTAATCAAATATAGACAAAATATTCATACAAAACATAGACTTAAAATTCACTTAAACATTCATACAAAGTGCAATCTTAGAAAGTTCAAAATATGGAATAGTCCTTAATACATAAGTGTCAAATTAATAAGAATTTGATATGCAATAATATGAAAATATAACCAAAACAACATAATCCAATCCAGCTTCATTGCATTTGCCACCTTTATAAAAATATCCTTATAAAGTGGAGAACCATGTAAAAGTTTCATAACTTTTTCATGTTGCACATACTCATCACCCAATTCATCTAAGGGATTCAAACATTTTATCATTATATTAGACTCTTAATTAATAAAGCTCTAGATAAATTCTCTATAATGGATAATGTTTTACTCATATTTTTCTCAAGTAAATTATTTTTTGTTTTGATTGTTCACCAATTATAACCAATACCTCTTCTATAACGTTAGAATGTGTCTTCATTTCTTTCTTATTATTAGTAAATTTCTTTTTGTTAGATTGAGAACTTATAACTTGATCTTCTTTTTCATTATATAAGCAATCTTCATCAACATCAATTATATATTCCTCTTCTATACTATTCGATAGAGATTTAGTTGATGGATATGCATACAAACTAGTTGCAATAGTGTTATTAAAAATATGACACACAAGTCTAAAAACTCCTTACATCCTTTTTCTTGAATTTACAAGTCATTTTCTGCACCTATAATGATGAAAAGGAAACATGAGAACAAATATTATATAATATGATATATTCGTAAAACAAAGACATATTTTGCCTTAAATAAGTTTCCTAATATTTGTTTGTAGCATTAACTTCATCAGTGAATGAGATATAACCGATTTCTGTTTCTTTGAGTAATTTCTTGAAATTCTTCAATCTAGCCTTAATCCGTTATACTTATTCTTTAATTGAACATCAATGTACTCCTTATTGAATTTTATTTGAAGACCTACCTTAATATTCTTCCAACCAAATTTGAAAAAGGTAGTAGTCATTCAATTTTCTTTCTTCACTTTTTTAACCATCAACGTGATTAAATATGTCTCTATAGTATCATTCTAGACCCCATCTTTTTCGTTTATTTCCACACAATCATTGGAATCATTCATATTGTTCAAAGATTCCATTACTAAATATAATTACATATAAATGACATCTATCACAACAGTTTCTATAAAGTATGAAAAATCATAACAAATCATGTATTGGAAGAGAAGGTGGCGGAGGTGGTAGGTTTTTACGTTAACTTCTAGAAATTTTTTAAGGCAAGGAACATGAAGAATCCAAAAGTAATAGCAGCAAATGGAGCAACAAATGTAGGAATAATCAAATAAGCATTTAAAATAGGAAAAGGGTATACCTCAATGGAGAAATTGGAGCACAGAGGATGCAGAAGACAATGAAGACACAAAGATGTTGAAGACGATAGAGAAATTAGGATGTGATGTTGTTTTCATGAAAAAAAAAAACTATTTTAAAACACACAAAAACATGATTTTTATATTTTTGTAAAGTTGTTGTGGTTTTCTTATTTTTAAAAACAAAAATGGCAACAATACTCAACTAAACACACTCTAATAGGCTGTTTCTTTCTTTCTTTTTTTTTTAAGAACACAATAAGAAGAAATAGAAGAAAAAACATAATTCAAAGTTGATAATGTTGTTGTCGATGTTGTTGGATAATAAAAGTTGATATTGTGAGGAAAGCAACATTAGAGATCGACAAAAAAGGAACTAAAGCATAGTTTATCAAGTAGGAAAGCATGATTAAGCAATTAAACTCATGCTATTGTATAAAATGATAGATCCTCTTATTTTTAAGCCACGACTGCTGAACCTTAACGTATAAAATATTTTTAGTCATATATCACGAAAGAAACACAATAATGAACATTGAGTACTAATGAAAAATGTGAATAAATCATTTGATTTCCTCATTAAATTAATTATGATATTATGTCATTATTATCAATCATAGTGCTATAAGCTAATACCTATGCAGCATGAGATCTTATGTCCCTTTTAACCATTTCCTGCTTTGCTCCTTTTGATCTGAGCCATTGGTTTGGTGGCCTGGTGGCTTTACATGGATGGTGATGATATCATGGCACAAAATAGGAATTGGTTAAAAGGGCCATAGGATTTGATCCCGTAAGGTAAGTGGTGTTAACATTCTGTTATTAAACTTTTAAGAATATTTTGACTTTGAATTGAATTTATCAAAAATCAATATAGGTTCAATTTCAGAAATTTACAAGCCAATTAGAAAGCATTGTAACAAGTATTAGAAAAACATTTGGCATTTAGTTATGACAAGTTTTGAGATTCTTTTTAGCGCTCTCTAACTAATTATAGCAGGAGTACAGGAAAAGAAAAGAAGGGCAGGTTCTTAGTTTAGCAGGCATCAATTCCTTAAGGATGGAATCGAATCTTAATCAAATGAGACAAAAAGTCAGCACATGCCTTAATCAGATTTTGCATTGTTAACTTTTTCCCCTTTTTTTTCTAAAATATTGAATGTAATAAAAATTCTTTCTCGGTAAAATACAAGGAACTATTAGTTACCTAAAATTAAAATGAACTACGTGCTCTTTGCATTTAAAACCTTCCGATGATGCTGTCTTCCTCAAGAAAGTGAATTTGCAAAACAGGACAACATGGGAGGATGTTGCTTGAAAGCATCCGAGTCCCAAAAAAGAACTGAAAATGATTCTTGAGACCATTACTTTCAAAGTCAAATCGAGTGGCTTACAAGTCACATACTCCTAATTTTACCAAAGCAGCGGCTATGACTGGTCATATAGAAGAATGCACGCCAACTAGTCATTATCTCCAAGTGAAAAGAGCATCATAAATGTATGAATTTAAGAACCAAATAAAGTAATAATGGAGAAAATGATTGTATTAGGACAAGACAACGGTGTTTGGTGGCAATCTAGGCACTCTCCACGTTTTAATAAATCGAGTCAAATCTGGTTCGCTTAACGACACGTTTTAAACATGGGAATTTGCGAAATCGCCATCTACCTTGTTCTAATGAAAACGCACAAGAGAGCATGACCTGTGGTGCTAGGGCCCAGTTGGAGGCTGTTTATGGAACACAATTTGATCGTGCTTGGTAGATGACACAAGAGAGCGACAAGTTAAACTAAACTCAAGCAGGAGTTACATGAAACCTGAAAGATCATATAGTTACAGAAAAGATAAAACGGTGATACCAAAGATGTAAAGAGATTAAACCTTGCTCGTTGCCGAAATAAAATGGAAAATTATTTCCTTTGAATTGCATTATCCAAGAAAGTGAAAGATCAGCCAGGGCTCGTTTTGTTTGCTTATAACTTTTATCAACTTACCTGCCTTTGAGGTATTTGGTATGCATACAATGTTTAAGCTTGTGACATCTTTTTTCTATAGGGTTTATAAGTTGAAGAAATTGGACTTCTGGCTTATAAGACGTCATCAAACTTCAAGTTGATTGGCTGTAAGAAGCAGGGATTGGAATGGTATAGTGGTTCCCATATATAATATTGACTAATTAATTCACTACTACTAGACTAACGATAGTATTTATAGTTAACAATGTTGACAACTGACGCCTACCCTCAAAAATTAAGAGTTGAAAAATGACTTTGGTCCAGTTTTGACTTGTAACTAATTCCTACACACACGCATATACACAAAGTAAATGATGTATAGGTTACCTAGTTCACTATATAATTAACATGTACACTTCTAATATCTAATTCAAACGGGTTGAAATAAAGGTTTTGTTAATACTTAGGGACGGTTGGTTCGTACGAAGGAATGATAATAGAAACGAGAATGAATATAACGATGAATAAAAATTGATATTATTATTATAATTATAATAGTTGGTTGATAGGAACGAAGGATTACATAATATAATTAATTAATTAATAATAATATTTTAATTAAATATATTGTAATTAATTATATCTTAATTAATTAATTACAATAATTTAATTAAAGAATAAATTAAATTTTAATTAATTAATTACTTATATTAAATTAATTAGTATTAAAAATATTTTATAAAAAGGAGTCATCACTAAGAAATGAAAGTTTCATTCCTCTACTAAATAGAAAGTATAATCAATTTCTTAAAAATTGGATATTAAATTATTACCCCTGTAATAATAATCAACAACTAACCACTCACTTTTCTTTCTTTATCTATTAACTTCAACGCAAACTCATAAACCAAATACCCCGTTAAACTTGTTTTAATATCAATGGAAGTGTTTAAAATTTTAAAATTTATTTGTTGGATGTTAAAAAAATTTGAAAATCTCAACATTGGTGTATCCGTCAGTCATTGAATAGATTATAACATCGTATAAAAAGGTTAAGCCAATCCCTCTTATGAGTGACATCCTAAATTAACCCCAGAAATATTCAATCCATAAATTTTGTAAATCCCAAGCCAATTAAATTCCTAATACTTTTATATCTAAATCTTAAATTGGAGAACCATATATTGTCATCAAAATTCCTTCTATTGAAGTCAAAAGTTCATTTGAAGTACGAACGTAAGTCACGAATGTAGTAGTATCAAACTGAAAGATGGATTTTCATTGTATATATCTGTGACAACAATTTGTGCAAGACTTATAATTGTAAGATGTAAATACATATTTTTAATGTTAGAGTATTAGATTGTGGTTTACGGAAAGGCTTCAACTGAACACAGACATTACCCCTAAGTTCATCAATAGATTGCGTCCTAAAATAGAAAAATGGTTAAATAAAATAAAGATTTGGCAGTTAGTTTTTTTTTTTTTTGTAATAAGGGAAAAACAACCAATTACACGACAAGTCACGGGAAATACGTTCCCGACAAATCTGTTAAAAGGAGTACATGGCACCCGACAAATCTGTTAAATAAAATAATTACACTATTCTCATAAAACCACTCTCTAGCAAAATTTAACTACTTTAGATACTATACCAAAAATAGGAACATTTTGTTGAGAGTTTAAAACTTGAACAACTTCAGCAGGAATAAGATCAATTGAGTCCTCATTAGAATTCTAGGAATGAATTCAACAATCGCAACCCCGTTCTCTAAAACAGGCTTAAGTTGAGGAGTTATGTGGATATCTTCTTGCACAAGTTTCTCTTCCAAAGCTATTTAGGTCTCATACCAGGAGGCTTCCAATCATAGGTAACTGTAACTTTATCTTACACTAGCACCGTGTTGTCATTAAATCTCATCATTGCAACTTCTTCAAGTAGGTCTCTATTGCTATGCATATTCTTGCAAAGTTAAATGTTATTAGTCTCAGTAGCTTGGTAAAGACATAATGGTCTTCCAATTGAGCTAGCAAGGTAAATTGAAACCTTCAGTAGTTCAATACTCGAGTGAAATAAGGTGTCCATACTCCGTACTATTTTTTAAATAATTCAAATCTTTATGTAAATTATGGAAAAGGTAGAAATTATTCATTCATTGAAACGAGGACAGAGGATCTTAAAGTAAGAACTCCGCATATTGCCAAATCCCACTCGCCCACATGTTTAATTTATTAGTACAAAATAGGTCCTAAGTGAAATATAATGACAAAGGGGCAGAGGGCAGCATGAGCGTATCAATATCAACAGAAAATGAAAAGTAAGTCTCCCGGAGAACTCAACACGTAATCTTAAGAGGACGAGGCAGAATTTTGTTTGGACACGGTCAGGTAATCGTGTTACACTTCTGTTTCAGTTGCCCTTCGTACAAGTTAGAGAGTTTTAATTGTAAAACGATAGATGGCTACTCCTTTTGAATTGGACAAATTAATACGAGGAATATAATTAATCATGTTGAACTAATATATTCTAATTACCTTTGCGGTTTATCTAATTTCTTTTTCAACATATATTTAATAACTAACAATTTACATATTTTAAGTTAAGGATTTAAAATTACAACAATTATTTTAATTATATTTAATAATTTATATGTTAATTATTAACTTAAGATTAAATAATAAACTTAATTTAAATAACTATTTACCAATTTAATTCATAGTCAATATCTAACAAATTCTAGCAGTTAAAATTCATAAAAATTAAGCTCTGAATTATTTTTTAAATACTCTAGAAAAAAATTGTAGTGTTGAATAAGTGGAAATGAACAAGCGAATCCAAAGATTACAAAAGAAGAGGAAAAAAGGAAGACCAGACTACATGCGGAAGTTGTAAATTTATGACCGCTAATAAAATAATAGAAATAGAGATAAATAAACCCTCCAATTTAAGAAAAACTTGAGATTTTGAATTAATTATTGGCAATCAACTAACAGGTAGGTGTATGTCCCCTACAATTTTAAGTAAAAGTTGACCAATGCCTGCCAGTTCAAAAAAGACGACTACTAGTAACCGTGTCCACCCACTAATATAATTCCGGTGCTTTTGGTTTGGTATGTTTACATGGAAAATATTATCAGGTCAAGTAGGATTAAAAAGTAATAAAGAAAGTTGACTAATTTGTTATTTAGTAGTATTTAATAAATAAAATAATAATTAATAAGGTAAGGATAAAAAATATATTAAATAATTCAAAAACATGTTGTTCATTAATAATTAGTAAAAAAAATATTTTGTCCCTGCATTTTGACTCAATATATTTATCATTTTGTTGAAGTTTGAGACTAGAAATTACCATCTTTTATATGTAACATAAGTTTGCAGGAATTATATTTTTTCATATACATATATTTTATCATATGTCATGACAATTTCTATATTTCTTTGCTACTCTTCCTTCTTTTTATTTTAAGTAAGATATGTTTTTAGTTTTTATCTTGATGTTTACTAACTAAGTTAGGGTTAAGGATATAGTGTGTGATGGATCTTTTAATTGTGAATGCATATTGGATTATTTGTTTAGTTGAATTTATTCTTTTTTACTTTTAAACATTGAGTTTGTTATTAGCCATCATATATTCAATGTTAGGGATTGTATGAAGGAATGAAAGTTTAAATACAATATGTGCACAAGGAGAATAAATACCTTAGATCTAAATAAGAGGATTTTTCAGGCTATTATGATAGCTTATTACATTAATTATGCTTAATGAGTTTGATTAGGTTCAGTTGCGCATCAAATGTTGGTAATTATTTAGTTGAATACACATGTGTCCCCTAGGAGGGGGCATAAATATATTAAGTTAATTGTTTTCTCAACATTGATGATCAATATTGTATGACAATTGGAAATCCATATTAGTGAATCATTAAACCCTAACAGTTGCCTCATTGATTCCCTTTTACTAGTTTATATCTTATTTTTGTTAGTTTAACAATTTAATTTTTTATTCATTCTTCTTTTACTTAGTTTTATTGTTAGGCTAGGATTAATAAATAAAGTAGTATAGTGTTCATGGGATCAATACTCTTGATAATTTGTTACAATCAATTTTGTACACTCGTAGATAGGTTGACTAAGCTTTGCTGCCATTATAGGGGACTATTCAATTGCTATTATGTTAATTTTAGTTTTTATTTTTTACTTTATTTTCTTTAAATTATTTTTAGGTAGTTGATGAGCGATAAGAGATCTAGGATTGACAACTTGCACAACGTATCTCAATTTGATCCTAAAATTGAGTAAAACTACAGATAGAATAAAGTGAGGCATAGAGAAAAGTTGGCTACACTTTAAGATAACATCGTCATTAGACTGGAGCGATAGCCCAAGGTTTGTGATGTGAAATTTATAAATAAAAGGAACAAAAAATCAATACTAAAGAATCACTAAAACAACAGCATCCATTGTTTCCTTTCGTATAATTTAGTTGAGTTATATGTCTATTTCACAAGAATTATAATTACTAGTACTAACCGTCTTTCTATTATCTAATATAAAAATAAAATATTTAATTGGAAAATAAAAATTAATGAACTAAAATAATGAATAATAGCTAATCAAGATAAGAATAAAAATTAATAAATAGAAAAATATGAGCTAATAAGTTAAGGTGATGTATAAGAATGAAAAAGTTAATAAATATATAAAAATCAAGATAAAGAAATATCTTTTTAATCAAAATCCCTAAGAGTTCATTACTTAGATTTATGAATATCTATAATCAGTTGGGTGAAGAGTCAAATATTTTGGTACTTCCTCGGAGGAAATGAATCAAGAGAATTTTGTGGACCTTAACCTAAAAAAAGTTATGTAGTCCTATCCCTAACAACCTATTAATCTCTCATTATCTATGTTGTGATCTATTTATATAAATAATCTCTCGATCCTTGCTTACAAAATCCAAAATTAATCTAAAACACTAGCATATTTTAATTCATTACAATATAAATATCAATAAGGCTTAAAAGCTAGAATGGGGAAGACAACCAGTAGCTAAGAATGGGGCCATTCTTTACTGTGGGTGATACATAATTCTAGACCTGGTAAAGAAAACCATATCCTTTTTAAAGTTGCTTTCATCACCACTGATGCGTTTTGACACCCATGATGGGTTAACACTTCATCCTCTGGCATGAATAACTACCATCGGTAGTTATTCATGGATGATGTATATATATAATTAAACACAACGGTTTGGATATATGAATGTGAGTATTCAGTCCAATCAAAATTGCTGGAAATAAAAAACTCTGGAGAAGAGAAATCTACGTTCTTTAATCGGTAGAAATCAACAAAGCATCAAGTCAAGTATGTTTTGTTTCCTCCACACATATTTATAATCGATCTTATATGTTATATGATATGTTCATATGTTTTATCTAACATTGGTATCAGAGCATTTGGTTTTACATTTTTCTGTTCTGTCGAATATATCGGTTGTGTTTTTTCTTGTATTGGAATTGTTTTCTATTCTACCGATTATATATGCATGGAAAGTATTTTATGTATGTTATGTATGTTTTCTGATCTATCGAAAATATCACGCATATGTAAAAGTTTTGTGGGTTTGTCCTGGTTTTATTTTCTAATAGTTGAAAACAATGAATAAACTCCAGTTCCTCTCGTACATTTGCAAGAACACATATTTGTTTGTTTTCGGTGGTAAAATGCGTTTCTGATAGTGGGTTTGTCCTGTATTGGGTTGAAAAAAACATATATATGTGTGTTTTAATCTTCTGGTATATCTACGAAGTTTTTTTCCCTTTGGTGATTAATAAAAAACAAATCAAATCTTGATGAGTTTGCGGTGGTTTTGAAGCAAATGGGTATTTGTTGTGTTGGATTTGTGATTCTTAATTGTTGCATGCCTTGATTTCCGAATGGGTAATTGAAATCAAAGAAGGAAAAACAAAAGCATATGGAGGAAGGAAAAAACCAGAGATGAAAACGACGGGAGGAAGAAGATGAGCGTCAGGCGTGTGTACCACACGCGCCTGATGCTGGGACTGCCCACATCGTCTGGCGAATGCACGGCACGCGCCAGATGACCTCAAGGTCCAGACGCAGTGCTGGCGCGTGCACTGCACGCGCCAGACGCTGCCTCCCCCTTCCAAGCCCCTTTTTTTTTTCTTTTTTTCTGGGTTGGGTTTCGTTTTCTGGGCTGGGTTTTTTTCCCTTTCTTATGAGCTATAAAAGATATTATGGACTTAATCAAACTTTATGCCCCAATTATAATAAGTTTTGTTTTAATTCATAATTGAGTTATAAATAATATAATGTAAAGAATTAGAAAATTAGTTTTCTAATTTACACTAACTAATTTAGTTAATTAAATTAGTTTCTAAAATATTATGTCAAAGGAAATTGA
>JANJEY010000001.1:13640593-13656671 GCA_024703695.1 Erythroxylum cataractarum | reverse complement strand
GTAATGATATATTTTGTGTAAAGTAATAAATAAGTTAAATTTAATTATTTAGTCAATTATGTAAATAAATCAATTTGAGAAAGGGGTATAACAGGAAAAAGTAAAAAAGTACATGGCTAAAATTATCTTTTTGTACATTGCACCAAAATTTTTAATGTTTTGGTGCCTTGGTTGGAGTTGATTTTTTGCACCAAAACACCAAATTTGATGTTTTGGTGCCTTGGTTGGAGATGGCCTAACAAAAAGGTCAGTAGCAATGTATTATTGTCCTATATAAATTTTCATCCTCGGGTTTCTTCTTGACCCTGCTATTTTAATATCAGATAATGCTCGCC
Source organism: Erythroxylum cataractarum (assembly GCA_024703695.1). Taxonomy (NCBI): domain Eukaryota; kingdom Viridiplantae; phylum Streptophyta; class Magnoliopsida; order Malpighiales; family Erythroxylaceae; genus Erythroxylum; species Erythroxylum cataractarum. The sequence continues at coordinate 13,656,336 of JANJEY010000001.1, read as the reverse complement.
CACATGGAGAAATGTTCACAAGTTCAAAACTATGAGGTACCATTGTCTTCGTCTCCAAAACTCCAAATTGTGGGCAAGAAGAATGACTCAGGTTGACGTAGTTATAATATAACCTATCAAATGCATGCGATTCTCTTATTTTCTTTATTTTTACTAACTATTGGATTATAATACTGAATAGTTGCTAGGTCTCTAGCATTGGGGTTTTGTTTATTGTTAGTTTAATTAAATTAGATCATTGATGTCCTATGTCCTATCACCTATGTGAAGAGTCGAGTCCTACTAATAATTTGATGAGAATCCTAATTATAATATTTGAATTTATTAAAAATGTAATGATTCAATCGAAAGTATTGAGTTGAATATGTTCTACTGAATAATTAGATTTTCTTTTTAAATATTTTCTGTTTTCTTATATTGCCTGCCTTTTTTTATATATTTTTAGTAAACTTCCTTGACTTTGAAAAAAAAGATCTTACTTACAAATTGATATTTGAATTATGAGATACATAAATGCAAGATCAAAAAAATATATCGCTATTTTTATTATAACAATTACTATTCGTTGCAATCAATGATTAAAAATCAAATCAGTTTGGCTAGTTTAATCGTAAAAATTTCAAATCGGACAATTTTTATTTAAATTTTAAATTTTTTGTTCAATTTACTATTTTTATTGTTAAAAATTATTACTTTATTAATTAATCGGTCAATTTTAATAAACTAAAAGTAATTAATTATTTTTATTTAATGTCTCTTTTTATTTAAACTTAAATTTTTTATAAATAAGAATAGTCTCTTTCAATCATATTTAAAATTCTTTAATTTTATTTAATCTTTAACTGGTTTTGTGATGATAAATATTGAGTTAGACCATATTTGACAATCAGTGGATTGCATTAACTGTTAGCTAATTTTATCAGCGATTAGCTAATAGTCGATTAATATAGCTAATTGATTAGTGGATAATATCGGCTATTTATTTAAAAATGTTTGATAAAATTAACTGTTTAATATTAGTTATTTGTGTCTAAAATAACTTATGAGGGTATGAGCTAGGAAAAAAAAAAAGAACATAAGTGTTAAATTATATCTTCTTTTTTTAATATTCTCGTAAAAATTTAAACAGAACAAAAGAAGTCAACATCATTGTTTTTTCAATATCTTTCATCAAGTCTTAAAAACACTAAATATAACTTTTTTTTTGTACAGCTCAATATAACTTTTAAACTCAATTAAAAACTTTTTAAAATTTTCTTGGATTTGCACCACAAAAGATTGAGAGATTACTAAAATGTCATTAAAAATAAGCTCAAGAATGGGTTCATCAGATCACATCTTCAAATACAACACCAACGAGCTTAGTATGATATTGGGTTTGTAAAAAGAGTATCGATTTAATTTCTAATTTAAGGAAATATAATTTTTTATTTTAATTTTCATTTTTTAAATTTAAAAATTGAAACCATATATTTTAATATATTAAATTAAAATAAAATTATTTTGATAAAATTGTTTATATTAATCTATTTAAATTTAAGTTTAGATAAAGATAATTAATTTAAATTTGTCTTATGAATTTTAGATTAAATTGAATTGTATTCAACAAAATATACAAGTGATAACAATATTATATACTAAATATTGATATAAAAAAAGAACCTAAATATTAAGTCTATGTAAAAGTAATTAATGTAATATAATTAGAGATAATAAAGTTAAAAGTATTTAATTTTTTTGAAAATTTTAATTTGATATTAAATATTTAAAATTTTAATAAACTAATTAACTTTTAAAAATTTGTATAAATTAAGTCAAATTTATATATCTATCTCTGTCTATGTCTCTATCTCTATCTCGTTGACTAATTTGTAATAACTTTTAGATATAATAATTTTTTAGTCCCTTTATTTCGCAGCCATTAGAGGAAAACACTCTTCCTAATAGTGTTTTCAAAATCAACGGATTGAGTTCAATCTGTTAATTCAATAAGGTGATCACCAAATATGATTATTGGCGGTTTGACATAGTCAAATAATTAAAATCTTTCGATCAGTCAAAAAATAACTGATAAGTTATTTACGAAATAAGATCTTAATTTTTTATAATTTAAATCTCTTTTCGTATCAAATTAACTTTTTGTTAGGTATGAATGCTAAAACAAAGGCCTGACTTGGCCCGGACAAAATTTTTTGTAAATAAAAGTTTAAAAAACGTCATTTTCGTTAGAATGATCAAGCTAGATCAGGCCTAAATAATATGAGCCTAAGCTAGAGCGGGCACAAAAAATCAAGTCCAACATTCGACTACAGAACCTATTCAACTTAGACCTAATTTGTTGATTTATTTTTTGTTGGATTTTGTAAAACATTAGTTGGAACGTAATTTTAGAAGCAAAGGCAATAGAAAAATTGGAGGGAATTTGAAAAATAAAATCATTAAAATCGGGTGGACTGGACTGGACTGGACCCAGAAAGCCAGGTGGCCGAAACCAGAAGCGAAAGATGTGGGGCCCGAATTTCGCTGATGACGTTGACTTGACCACCGGACCACGATCTCTCTAGCCTCTAACTAAAATCCCTCCAACGGTCACGTTATGTCCCTCTAACCTCTTGCCATTTAAAATTATAGACCAACACTGCGTTACATATTACGAAAAAATTTAATTTAATTCTAAACTATTGACCACAACACCATTTCATTTATGGTGTTAAAAAATGTGGTTTGACAGGAAGATACCCAAAAAAAAAAAAAAAAAAAGGAAATGTGTTTACCCAAAACAAAACTACAGCAATCTCGTACAATGGTCAAATCTAAAAAACAACATATAGGAATCAGACAGGTGTTTTTTGTGTAACATAATTACATCCTATTAACACTAAATTACTGCATCAACATATGCTAACGATAAAACCAAAGACATCAAGAGGAAGGGGAAAGAAGAAAGAAAAAGAAAACCAAAGAGAAAAGTTAATTTCAAATACCTCCTTTTCTTTAATATTTTTTTCTTCTTCTCTTCCTCTTCTTCTTCTTCTTCTTCCTTCTAATTCCCACTCTCTTCTCCCCTCTTTCTCTTTATTCTCTTCCAAATTTGAAACCCTAGCGAGGATCGGCGATTTTAGTTGGCCATTCGATGGATGCTAACCGTTGAATTGGAAAAAGCTTTAACCTCCGCTGAGTCTCATTCCGCAGCCGGTGAGACCGATCTCTGAGTAATGGCCAATGGACACCCGCCGCTTTACCCATTTCGAAACTTGAACCGCTCATTCTCGGCCTCCGCTAGGGTTTCTATAAGGAATTTGGTTTAGATTCTACTTTATTGTTGCCGTTGTTGAGTTACATACGAGGAGTGTTATGGCGCCGGCGGGGAGAGGAGGAGGAGGAGTTGCGGCGGCGGCCTTGGTCGTGGAGAAGGTGAGGAGGGGTGTGCGGACGGTGATATTCATGGTGGCGATGGTGGCGTCGCTGTTGGTATCGTCGATGCCAGTGTTCGTGGCGATCGGAGACGTGTTAGTACCGCTGGTGTTGTTGTCGAATTTCACGTGCTTGAGGTGCTATGGAATTAAGGAGCATTTGCGTAGATACGCTTTCAAGAGCTCTTTGACTGATGTTCCTCTTGTTTCTGTTATTAGATCTTTTATCATTATTTGTACGTCCTAACTACCACCCTCTTCATCAAAATTTAAAATCGTTAAATTGCAATCTAGATTTTTTGTTATTTGGTATGTGGAACACATATCGAAGATTTTGATATATCGACTGAAAAACGAGTTTAAAATTTTCCACGCATTCCCTAGTTTTCTTCATCGCATTTTTAATCTTCAAGATGTTTATACCTTTGCTCTTACAGCCTTTTGTTTTCCTCCCTCTGCTCTATAAGTAATGAAAAATAAAATTATTCTCTTTGGTTTTCTTATGTTATGCGGCTTCTGAAATCTAGCTGTATATGCTTTGATGGTTCGGAGATGATACATCAAGGAAAGAGTCACTAAAATTTGTTTAGTTGATAGAATTAGGTGCTGTTTAGATTTCGTGAATTATTTTGCAGCATTTCTGAAAATAAAAGAAGATGCATGTTCATTTTTTGTTTTCTTTGTGGTCTAACATAAGGAAATCATGGGAATTGATGGGATGTCTATGCATGTCAATCTTTTTTTAACTATGCCTTCTAGCAAACTATAACCATCTCATTTATGTTCTTTATTCCAAACAATTTTTCGCAGGTGTTTATTCAATGTGCGATGCTCCTGCTCTCTCACATGGTCCTTATTTAGGAACTGTATCATTCTGTTCTATTGCTTCTATTCTTCTTCTCTCGGTAAAGGCATGCGTTTTCACTATGAACTCTCAATTTGAGGTTGAAGTTTCAACTTCTCTTACAAGGAAAAAGCTCCATTTAAAGAAGTCATGGGGAATGCCCGTCTTGTTCTTCTCTTCTGTAGTTTTTGCACTTGGCCACACTGTTGTTGCCTATAGAACGAGCTGCAGAGCCCGCAGAAAGCTTATGTTTCACAGAGTTGACCCAGAAGCTGTAATTTTTCCCACCAATCTTTTATTTGTTCTATTTTTATATGTGCATTCAGTTCTTAGGATCTATGATGTGCTTAATATTTGAGGTTTTTGTAAAAATTACGAGTCTCCTCACAGTCTCACTTGTAATATGCACCAAAATAATACTTTGCAGGTGCATACTTCATGCTAAGTTGTTGAGAATTTAAGAAAACCTCTTATTGGTTTCATAAAGTTCATTGCTTAGCTGCATTGTGGAATTGCTGGAAGTTCAATTTATTGGATTAGTTAATGTGTTCATGTATTGAGTTCTTTTAGTTTGCAGTTTGTTGTCAACTTTGACAATTAAATATCCATCCATTTTAAATTACAGGTGCTTGCGTGCAAAAATGTCTTCTCTGGATATCAGAAGATGCCACGATCTCCTATTCCTGCTGGAGGAAGGACTCCAAAAAGTGATAGTGAAATGAGGCGAAAGCCTTTTGGACTGGCACTTGATGAAGGGAAAGTCCCAGTCAGATTACTTGCTGATATTGATAGCCTGTTCATGACATGCCAAGGCCTTACCATCCACTACAAGCTCAGCTTGCCTGGTTCTCCTCCTCGTTCCTTGTCCTCCACAACTTTTCTTGAACCTAACCCTAGTTGTAGCTCACCAAAGCTGACACTGGGTAAGCTAAAACTTGAAAGGCACCCATTCAGTTTGTTATCAAGCACTCAGCATAATCTTCATAGGAGCTATAGCAATCAATTTCACAGCTCATCTCTGTATGCGCCGCTATTGGATGATTCTCCAACTTCTCCAGTTCTTTCTGAAGACATTCCTGTTCTGAACTTAGATGACCGTGTTCAGGAAAATAAAATCAGTAGATTAAATTGTGCAACTCATGAGGTAGACATGGAAGAAAGCAGCCAGTTTGGTATTGTCTTGGTTCATGGTTTTGGGGGAGGAGTCTTCTCATGGAGGCATGTGATGGGTGTACTGGCTCGGCAGGTTGGCTTCGCAGTTGCAGCTTTTGATAGGCCGGGGTGGGGACTAACGTGTCGTCCACATTGGAAGGATTGGGAGGATAAACAATTGCCCAATCCTTACAAACTTGACACCCAGGTGATTTATACTATCAATGAAGTTGTAACATTGATGCTCTAAGTTCTACAAGCATGCTTGATTCGTTCCCATGTTTAGTGTTCTAATGCTGTCCTCGAACAAAACAATGTATAGGAAACAAATATGTGTAATTATTACTCTTTATTTGTCTGGGAACTATCTTGTGCTAGTTGCAACTTCGACTTTATTAGCATGTCTAGATTCAAGAACGAATGATGTGGTTTACGCCTTTTTGCAGTTTGCAAGACAACATGCATTTTACTATTTATTAGATTTCCAAACCTATTGTGGTTGCATACATGTCTTTCCTTAACTAAAACTTTATTTTATCAAGTGTTGTGTATCTGTTTGGCGATTTGATCTTTATCTTAAAGTTTGATCATATTATAGGTGTTTGCAGGTTGACTTGCTTCTTTCTTTCTGCTCTGAGATGGGGTTTTCTTCGGTTGTGTTGGTTGGCCATGATGATGGTGGCTTGCTTGCTTTAAAGGCTGCACAAAGAGTTCAAGCATCGGCTAATTCTTTCAATGTGAGTATATTTGCCTGTTATTGTACTTCAACTGAGATATCTCTGAAATCCTAAATATCATTGTTGCACCCTTGATTAATGATTTTGTTGTATGTTTGGATATCATTCAGGTTGCAATTAAAGGAGTTGTACTTGTCAATGTCAGTTTTTCGAGAGAACTGGTTCCTGCCTTTGCCAGGATACTTTTGCGTACCACACTTGGGAAGAAGCATTTGGTTCGTCCTTTATTAAGGACTGAGATTATTCAAGTGGTAAATAGACGTGCTTGGTTTGATGAATCCAAGCTAACGACAGAGACTTTAAACCTGTACAAGGTATGCTGTGGCCACCAGAATATGGCCATTGAATTTTTATACGGACCTAATACTGAAGTTACACTTACCCTGGTCAAGATTGCCATAGAATTAGAGCAGAATCTCTCTTTCATTGACATAATATTGGTTACAGGATTCTGATGTGCCTTCTTTTTTGGTTTTATGATCTCATTTTCCATCAGGCACCACTTTGTGTGGAAGGTTGGGATGAAGCACTCCATGAAATTGGTAAACTTTCGTTTGAGACAATTCTGTCACCTCAGGTGTCAGCATCCCTAATGCAGGCAGTAGAAAACATGCCTGTCTTGATCATTGCTGGTGCAGAAGACGCTCTTGTCCCTCTTAAATCTTCCCAGACCATGGCTTCAAAACTTGTAAATTCTGTAAGTATTATCTATTATTCTCTACTTGTTGCTTCTTAAAGCTTGAGTCAATTGATGTTGAGCCAAGTATTCTAAATTCTGGGACAATTTAATCCAACATTTTATGCTCTTCCTTGTCTCCATATTGCTATGGTTCTGTGAACCCAGAGTCAAAATACCAACTGAAAAGCCTATTAGGTTCTGAAATTACGGGTCACATAACAAACTTAAAAGAAGCATTAAAATATAAAAGCAATAAGCCAATGAGAAACTAATGTTCTCGTATTGTCGCCTTGCAGAGACTGGTAGCTATATCTGGATGTGGCCATCTTCCTCACGAGGAGTGTCCAAAGACGCTACTTGCCGCCATTTCACCCTTTATCAGCAGAATTTTGCCAAAACCGGATGTGGAGAACCAGTAGTATAAATTAACTTTATCAGTAGGATTGTACCCGTCTTAAGGACTTTTTTGTTTTGTCCTTTTCTTTTTTCTTGATCATTTTTCTCTCCACTCATCTCTGTTTTGCCTTTTATTTTTTTATCAAGCAATTTACCCCAGCAGGAAGACAAAATGTCCTCTTGTGTGGTGATTTTTTTTAATGTTTTATTTTCCAGTCTTGTTCACAACCCAGTTCCGTAGGATTACTGCTTCTCCTGTTATATTTTCTCCTTATATATTTTTTCCCCTTTTCTGTACCCAGGCAAGATTCAGGTTAAAAAGTTTCTTAGAACAGTTCTTTGTGTTCACTAATTTTGGGGGTTGGAAGACGTAACATATTTGTACATGGAATGAATGCAATGGAGCATGGCATGATACGGTGCAGTTCAATAAGTAATCGACGACTGCTTAGAATTTCGCAATGTTTACTGGCAGGATTGATATATGGATGCTGTCATTGTGACTGAGCCTATAACTGTGTTTGGAAGTATAGGAAAGTCGTTACAAAAAACTCAACTTTTATTACGGTTCGCGTTTGGTTTATAAGAAGTCCGGCAGAACTGCAACAAGATGCCAAAAGCCGGACAAAACAATGAGATCGAAAATGCATAGTTGGTTTCTTGTTTGAGAACCTTGGAGTAGAAGTTGGGATTCCAGCTCAAATCTGCAACCTCGGTTGGCAGAAGCCAACTCAGGTTCAAATGTTGTAAATGTTAGTTTTTTTTCCAACCCGACAATCTGGGCGTTTCTTTCAGCAGCATGTCAGTAATGGAATATGGTTTTACGGTTACCTGACAATCTGGTGACTTCACACCTAGGTTTGACCGACCAAAGTAAACAAAACATTGATAGACATCATTTTCGCTTCCCTATTTAACAAAAAGGATCACGTTGTTACAAATCATGTACCGATCTATTATCTTTTTCCGTTATTATTGAAATGGCCATCACGCTTATGATTGATAAAATATCCCATTAAGTTCCGGAGAAGCCCAATGAGGATTCTCATTAGCTTATGCCAGGGATGATAGTGGGCTGGTTGCGCCAAAATAGTCAGGTCCAAAGGTCTGGCCCGAACCAGCCTGACAATTTTTTTAAATTTCAAATTTAAACTAAATTATTTCATAGTTGAGGATAAAATTATAAGCAATGAAAAAAAGATTAAAATTAAAGTTATCAATTCAATTAATTAAAGTTACAAATTCAGTTGATTAGTAAAATTATAAATTTGAGATTTTATAATATATGAATACATAAAAATTTACATATATTGATTAAATAAATAAGATGAAATCAAATTCATTAATAATGAAGTATATGATTATAAGAAATGAAAGAAAAAGATTATGATTGAAGTGATTAATTCAATTAATTATAATTACGAATTTCAATTGATTAAGAAAATTTGAGATTTTATAATAAATATTCCATTTTGGCATTTATATTATTTTCATTTTCTAGAATGTTTAAGTAGAGTAAAAAAAAGTTATAAGGAAGCATTTAAAATTTTTACTTAAATAATTAATTAATTAAAAGAGAGAGAGACGATAATGAACTATAGAGATATTAACTGTACACGAATATTATCCATATCATTTTTCGTAAAATGATACAATTTACAAAAATTAAGATAAAATCATGATGGAGATTGGAGACTGAATACTAGAGATTGGAGAGGGTAGACTAAGAAAGCAACTAATTATTATAGTCAGATCATCAACAGTCTGCATCACTTCATTTGTATGTATAAACATTATATTTAATAATGTAATACTAAAATTAAAGGAATATGAAGGACATGGTAATAATTAATAAATAATTAAATGTACCTCCATCTTCTTATATTTGACCATAATAATGTTCATTTGATGATCAATGAGTATGACCGGTTACCTTCACAGTAATACTTATAGCTGTATTAAAGGAAAATTAAAAAATAATATCAGGTGAGATGCTATAAAAAAATGGACTAAATTGATATATAAAAAAAGAAAAGAACCATTAATATCTTCATCATCTAACCAACTTTGTACACACATAAGGACTTCCACAATACAAGGATGAAGTCAAGCATAATGAGGAGTAATAACTAGACCACTAGTGCCAAAAGCAAACTTTGAAGCAACGGCAGATGATAGAATTGATAATAAGTCTCGTGTAATCACCTGTATGATCAAAAAATTGTTTCCACACTTCCACCATAATAACACATCAAATTGCACACCTTCAACTTTGGCTACACAATCTTAGGTCAAATATTTATTCAATTACATCATATTGTATGAAATCATATCCTTTTTCTCTTTCAAAAATTTTGAAGCTGAAAGCAATAAATTGCTCTTAGAAGATGAGTTTGAACCTGAAACTGAAACCAAAGTTGAAATGCCTGAACTACTGCTATCTCAATCATGAATTTTTTTTCTATTTTGAGTTGATAATCATTAAAAAATTCATACCATAATTGTTTAATGACATCTACATGCTCTTGGACTTGATCACTATACAATACATTATAAATCTATCTTGTATCTCGGGTTCAGCACATATAATATTGCAACAAATGTCCAACTATAGACCAATAAGAATTTTAGTTCTCCATCATTTGCTCCATCATAGTCCGAATAATCTTATCGAAATCAAACATCTAATTAGACAAAGCATTCTTCATCTTACGTATAATGATAAAGCAATAATACAAAGCTAGATATTTTGTCTTCGAGAACAATTCAGTCGCATTATAAAATAATTCTAACTTTGCACAAAGTTCTCTAGTTAACTCTCATTGCTCTTCTGTAGGCATGCTAGTGTATTGAGAGTCTCTTTGGCCCAACCTAATAAACACATTAGCATATTGGATTGCCGACTCTAATATCTTAAAGGTTGAGTTCCATCTGGTTAGACAATCTAAAACTAACATCTTCATACTCGGAATGCGTTGAATTCATGCAACGTCTTCAAATTTCTCAACTCTTTTAGGTGTTGGACTCTAATATACTACACTATTCGAATCGAATCTATGGCTTCCTTTATCATCTCCAACCCACCTTTCACAATCAAGCTCAGAATATGCACAAAACAACGCATATGAAATAATCTTCCATCAACCAACAAGCTCCTATCCTATATCTTATTCTTCAACTTCTCAATAATAACATCATTCGTGCTACAATTGTCGACTGTGACAATAGATAATTTGTTATCGATGTTAAAATCTATTAAGCAGTCTCCCAACACAGTTTTTAACCTTCCACTTGTATATGGTGTCGGCACATAAATGAACCTATCGTGTACAAATATTACCAACATTAATCAAAAATTCATATCATAATGAAAAACTAAATGATAACAATATTAAAAAAATAAATTACCTCAAAAGTTTATTATGTAAAGTTCAATCATTATCAACATAATGTGTCGTCACCACCATATAATCCTTCTTTTGGTTATCGACTGTTCACATGCTTATTGCAATGACAATCTGTCCTTCATTACTCGACAATGCTCTTAAAACCAAAGCACACAGTTATAGGAGTGTTAAAACCGTGTGTTTTGGTTTCTATTTTGTGATTTCCTAACTCATTTATACTCTTACTCTTCTAATTAATGAAACCTTTTAATTTTTTTAAATGTGTAACAACATAAGAACAATAAGTAAAACAACATGTCAAACAACCAACAAAAACTTTAGACTAAATAAATAAAGCAAAAGGAGTGATTGAATTATAAATAAATTAGGATTGTAAGATAGAACATATTCCACTTTTGGCAATATACTTACAATATAACATAATAATGAGCTTAACAAAAGACATCGCCTTTTAAAATAACAAACTTATACTTACAACACAACATAGTAATGAGCTTATAAAATGAAGGGTTAATTATTAAAAAAATCCTAAACTTTCCTCAATTTTTCAATTATAGTTCAAACTTTAAAAAGTAGTAATAAAATATTTAAATTTTCAATTTTTTCAATTCTAACCTGACGTTAGCCTCACTATTATCTTTGTTGACGTGACACTGCCACGTGTCAATGACCCTTACTAACCAGACACATCTGTGTCATTAGAAAAAGCTTGTCTGATTAGTGAAACGTCTCAGACATGGGGTGATCTAGGTTTTTTTGTTTGTTTCTGTCATCGCCATTTGAAGTTACCTCTCCATCATTGACCTGTGTCACTTCCTCGTCATTTGTTGTGGGCCTGCGTCGCCTTTGCTTGTTATTCGATGGGCTAACGTGTCTAATTAGTGAGGGTTATTGACATTTGACAGTGTCACGTCAACAAAAATAACGATAAAATTAATGTTGGGCTAGAATTGAAAAAAAAATTAAAAAATTGAAAAATTGTTGTTACTTTTTAAAGTTTGAATTATAATTGAAAAATTGAAAAAATTTAAGTTTTTTTAATAATTAACCCTAAAATAAAATGACCTCTTAAAATAACAAACTTACAACATAATATACTTACGAACTTCCAAACCAAGATGTCCTCGTGAAATAATAGGCTCACAACATAACAAACCTACATATTTATGAATCTACATAATTTCTAAAACAACATTTTCACAAATTGAAGAATGAGAAATAACAAACCAAGAGTTCAGTCAAGTGACAATAAAGAATAAGAAAATAAGCCAATGAAACTATCAAATAATTGGTCTCATAACTAGACTTGAAGCATAAAAGTTTTGAAAGTTGATGTAAGATTAATGTAGCTCATGATCAAACTCGTAGACCCAAATTTGAACCCTACATTGCATAGTGAAAGATTCCATCTTAAAGCAAACTTACAATTGAATCTCTAAGGAGGGTAATTAAGAGATATGGTTAGAAGATTCACTTAAAACTCAAAACTTAGATTCACTCCCAACACTTAAAACTCAAAACTTAGATTCACTCCCAACTCATCTTAAAGAGACTTACTCTTAAAAACTTGAGCTCAAACCTAACTAATTATATTTTTAACTTCAGACCTATTCTTAGTCGCTCAAACCCAAACTTGAACTTGAAGAAACTTAAAGAATTTAAGCACATAAAAATTACACATATATAAAAAAATCATGTTTTATAAACAAATGAGAATTTAGAGAATGTGAGCAGCTGAAAAAAAAAGCTATAAGCAAGTGCTCCATCTTAATGCTCGTCTTTGTGCACGTTGAAAATTAATTAACGTACATTTACAATATCATGTGTAAAGAATATATGAGAAACAAATGCCTCTGTCAAGGAGCGTCCACTTGTTGCTTGTTGAATACTTATTCAAAATCAGTACTCACTCTTACGGGGCATATTTTTTTGGTCGAAAACAATAGTACATCTTTTATGCAAGTTTTAGTAATTAGTGCAAATCCAACTAACAAAAGAACTTCCCTGCCTGAAAAGAGTTGTCAAAACATAATTACGTTCCAAGCATGAAAGGCTCTTTCTAACAATTTTCCCGTGTCTAAAGTACAAGCACAGCTAAAGCACAAACTGACATCTAAAACACTACTCTTTAGAGGATTTATTGATGAGTGATTTGTGAATGTGTGGGATAACCCCACCACCGGCAATGGTTCCTTTGATGAGGGTATCAAGTTCTTCATCCCCTCGGATTGCAAGCTGCAAATGCCTAGGTGTTATACGTTTAACCTTCAGATCCTTGCTGGCATTCCCCGCCAACTCCAACACTTCTGCAGTCAGATACTCAAGTATAGCTGCCGTGTAGACAGCAGCTGTTGCTCCAACCCTTCCATTGGCAGAAACCCTAGTCTTCAATAGACGGTGTACACGTCCCACTGGGAACTGCATGAAAAGCTCATAGAAAGCTTTATATATGAAAATATTAATTGCAGCTATATTAAAAAATATATTAATGACTAAGCTTTATAAATTTTCCAAAGAATGAATTACAGAACAAGCAACTCAGTAAGAGTATGAATTAAACAAATAGACAGCAAACACCCAGAAGGATTGAAATTACGGAGCAACTTAAGCAAATAAATATAGGTCAAATCATCTTAGTAGTTTCAAGCCTTAGTTGCTTGGACACGCCAGCAGTATCAATTGTTGTCCATGCATCTCTGTTATGAAATGAGACGAACTGATCTTCCTATTTAACGCTACAAGCATGGCAGTTCACAACCCTGAAATATTAGTAAGAGAGACTGGCAGACTGCCAATAACTGGAAGGCTCTCAAGGTCACATGCTAGAGACAGTATTCAACAATAAATTCACATGAACATCAAGTCTGATTGCATAACCCCAACTGGATATCCTTATCGAATGAAGTCGAAGGCTGGATAGATATAGTGTTCTGAATTGAAACTCTCCAGTCTCCTCTACCTTATTTTGCTCAACTCACACCACTAAAAAGTAAACTTACTTTCGTAGGCCATCCAAAACTGATAACTTGAGATTTGCTTTTGTTTTTCACCAGCATTCTGTTTAGTTTTCTAGGAGTCTTTGGGATCAAATTCTCCACGCACTTTGAGAGGATTGATGGAGGTTTTAAGATCAAAATCAAGATGCTACTGTACTTTTATTGCAAATGTTGTCATTCACACAGAAATCCACTCATGAGATACTATGAAAATCCATAAGTTTCACTTCAACCAAATAGAGTCATGATTGTACTATCTTACAAGCTGTCCTAGGTAATGAAACAAAAGGAATCTAATTTGGCAGTTTAAAGCAAGACCAAACAACATGGATCTTCTCTCAAAGAAATCCTAAGACAAAGCAAATGCTTCACTTCAATAGGATGTGGCAGTACGTCTTCCCACCATCTCTCATATGAAACCCCAAGAGAATGATGGTAGATGATTGGTACAAACCCATCCATTCAATAATTAGACGAGACCACTATCAAGTACCAATTCACCACACATCACATAAAACAAACGATTGAATCTTACTAAGATATATATCAAGGAAAAAGAAAACAGTTTATAGCATAATCATAATAGATTCAGGTCCAGCTATCGCAAAACAGAGTTCAAAACTCGGGAACCGGAAACATTTCAAGGTTGAAGCCCATGATTGTATTTTGGGAAACTAATTTGCAAACCAGCCATTTAACCAAATTATTTTAATAAGACTATTAATCCATTACTTTCCTTCATCTGACTCAAAGCATTCCAACAACAAAGAAGTAAACAAACACCAAAAGCTTCAATCTTTTTAATAGCAACCCATGAAACAGTGGCAAAAAGCAAAATATACACCAAAATAAGGGGAAAAAAAAAGTAGGCTCTCTGCCTGAAGGCTTCATTCAATTGCAAAAAAACCTGCAAGGATTTATTGAATCTAAGAACGCGGGAAGGGAGAGAAACGGAACCTGAAGACCAGCGCGAGAGGAGCGCGAGACAGGCTTCTTCTTGTCTTTGTCCTTGTTGCTAATGGTGGATTTGCCTGTGATCAAACCCTTTGCTCCTTTTCCCGACATTTTCCCGCCAAAACAAAGCCCACAATATCTAGGGTTTGGTTTAAACTGGAAGTGTTAAGAAATCCAAAAGAAAAAAAAAAACCCAAAAAATGAGATTAGATATAGAACGGAGATTGAGAGGAATAGCTCTTCCTGACAAAATTAAACTGGTAAAAGAAGCCTTCGAAGAGAGAGAGAGAGAGAGAGCAATGTGATCTGAACAGAGGGTTGTTTGACAAAATTACCCTTTTAGCCATTATTAATTACTGCTTCATCGTAGTTCGTGAAACGCGCGTCGATCATTCTCGTTTTTTTTTTTTATGATGATTCGGCCCAAGTTCATTAGGCCCATTTTTTAATCAGCAGAACTAAAAGAGCTGTAAAATCTAGCATGGACAAAAGAGGAAACTGAAGCACATTTTGTATAATCTGGTGGTGCTGCTGCTGCTGCCTAATCCTTCCATGCAGCTTTTCCGTCTTTGCTCATATGAAATCCCTCGATCTTGTGGGCAACATCATCAGCTGAGACCTTCACATTCCCGGTTGGTCAGTTACCAGAAACTGAATCATTCTCATTGTTATTTGCAGGACCAGCTGTCTGCCATATTCTGATGGTCCGTCTTAATATGACATCAACTGTAAGCACAACTAACACTTGAAAATCGCTACACACAAACAGGTAACTACAACATAAAGAAAATAAAGATGCAAACTTCATCCATCAATCACACACGCTATGGATCCATTATGTTTCATACCTCACACCACCAATGTCAGTGCAGGAACTGAGGATTGTCTGAGCACTGTGAAGCCAAGCAATAGTCCTAATTGATCCTGGCGAATTATCAACTTCTCTTGGGGGTGCATCTGGATGATTCAAGTCAAATATACAAAGAATTTTCTCAACTCCACCTGTTAGTAGAAGATGAGTATCGTGCACAAGGAATAAGCCAGATATGTGCACAAGAAGTTACTGTTGAAGTAAGTTGTGTTGTGCGGAAACGTGAATAAATACGGAGTGAAAAATAAATAGCAACAAGAAAACACCAAGATTTTTATACTGGTTCGGCAATGC
>JANJEY010000001.1:13615433-13631975 GCA_024703695.1 Erythroxylum cataractarum | reverse complement strand
AAGTTCAACGGAAGGACCCAAATTAAGCACGAAAACCATGAATTAGGAGTCAACAAGTGCATAATCACTTAAGAAATGAGGGCCAATTTATAGTATAAATTTGGCTCAATCATAGTGCACCAAACAAAGTTAAAGATTTGTAGTACAAATTTGAATCTAGTTAAATTCCTCTTTTGAGGTGAGAGTTGAAGAGTTTGTCTTGTATATTTCTTTGTGAGTGTGTTGGTGTATTGGGGGATTGGGTGAGAGGAAAAATTGTGTGATTGTAAGAATTTTCACATAGTGAATTTTCTTCTCGGTGCCTGTGGTTTTTCTCCGGTTTGGGAGTTTCCACGTAAATTTTCTTGTGTTGTTATTTTCTGATATTTTGGTCTATTATATATCCTTGGGTGTGGGTTTGGAAGGTATAAATTCCTAACAAGTGGTATCAGATCCAAGGTGTGTTTTTCTTGAAAATTCTAAATATGCTCTGTGGTCGTAGTTTTGACTGATCTTCCACATCAGAAAAGATTTTCTTGATAAAGGTATTAAGTGCGGTGGAGTTTTGGTGTGGTAGTATGGTAGTACATGTCTAGGAAAGTTTTGGCTAAGGAAAGACTTGGTATTTAAGACTATCCGTTGTGACCCACCTCTCTTTCCTGGAAACTTTCCTGGTGTATTATTCATTTCTATGGTAAAATTCATCAAAGCAGAAGAGCACAGAAAAATGTCAGGAAATAGGGCTTCGAATCCTCTTGGAATTGAGGTGGATAAATTCGACGGGAGAATCAATTTGGCTTATGGCAAATGTAAGTCAAGGGCATTTTGATTTAGTCGGAGTTACATAAGGTATTGAAAGGCAGACAAATCCCTGATATCAGTACTACTAATAGTGATACTGGTTATCCGAGAGGTAAAGCGGGTTCGGCAAGAGGCTCTGGGTCAGTTAATGGAGAGACTAACAATGTCGCTAACATTGTCTCCATGAATGATGATCTTGCTCTCTAAAAGGGGAGCATGTACATCCTCATGGCATGTCGCTAATCCTAAAGTTGCCATGATAGAGGATGTGTTATTGTTAGCGGGTCCACAAGTTTACACACGGGCATTGGTTTGGCATTAATGCAAGGTGTGTGGTGGAATTTATGTCGATGGCTGATGAACTTCCAGGAAAGCCAAACATGAGAGTTGCACCATAATTTTTCAGAAGGTTATTTTCGACATGCGCCGAAGTAAAAGGCTTAAAATTGGTTTATTCTAAGTTGGTATACTTTTATGGTGGAGCATTATGCTATAAAGCATGATAATTCTCTCCCGTGAGAGTTATGTTATTTTCAGGAGATCTACATTAAGGTAGAGTGTGGTTGTGGGATTAACCAACGTCTCCAAGGTGGAGATTGTTGAGTTTGGCTTCTTTGTTGTCCCATATTGGTTGGGGACAACAATTGGAGCAAAGCTCTTACCTATATAAGGAGGTTGCTACCTCCTTAGTTAGTGCACCAAACAAAGTCAAAGATTTGTAGTAAAAATTTGACTCTAGTTAAATTTCTCTTTTGAGGTGAGAGTTGAAGATTTTGCCTTGTGTATTTCTTTGTGAGTGTGTTGGTGTATTAAGAGATTGGGTGAGAGGAAAAATTGTGTGATTGTAAGAATTTTTGACATAGTGAATTTTCTTCTCGATGCTCGTGATTTTTCTCCAGTTTGGGAGTTTTCACGTAAATTCTCTTGTATTGTTATTTTCTGATATTTTTGTCTATCAAATATCTTTAGGTGTGGGTTTGGAAGATCTAAATTTCCAACAAAAAGGGAGGAAATGACAAAAGAGGCTCCTATGTCTATGTGCAGGGACGAGGAAGCAGAGAAAGTTGCTTTAACAGCGTTCAACTTAAAGCGTCGTGTATGTTGCGTTCAATTTTTTGTGATTAATTCGGTATTTTTATTATTAATTCATTCATTTCTTTTCTTTTTTGTCGATTTAGTATCGCCAAGTTGAACCTGAACCCCATGAATTTCAGTTCTACGGCACCAAGAACAATCCTTTCATTGAACAACAGTTCAATTGTTAGAAATAAAGGTTTTAACCCCTTGTATGTACAATTCATTTGTAAAGGTATTGTCGTCTGTAATTCAATGATGCTTAAGGTCTAGTAGTGTAGTTGCAAGTCTCTTTGATTGCTTTTACTTTGTTAGTGTCATCTTTTGCATGGGTGAGTACATTTTTGCCAAAAGCCGGAATGAAAAACAAGTAGTTTCCCTTGTCATTAGTTGAAACAAATAGGTTGTTACTACCATCATTTTGATGGAAATTATCAGTCAAAAAAGTTACTAATCAGTGAGAATTAAGTACTTGTACCCACTAGAGTTAACATTATTAGTACTTCCAGATCAATGGGCTCTGAAGTCTGAACATAACTGCCTGATCCATGGAGATAGATGTGACAAACTGGAAGCAGAACTAGTTAAAGTTTTACGGATAAGCTTCCATTGTGATATAAACTTGACCGTACTGCATTGATGTTCGCCTGTAAAATTCAAGCATAATTACAGTATCAGAGCTCTACAATGAGCAACAATGATGAGCTAAGGCTTAACATTTAAACAGCAAACGAAAGCAGTAATCTTGGGCTGTAAAGAGTTTTAAGGGTGGTCTACCTTCTGTACAGAGCATAACTTGCAAGGCCAATTACCAAAATGGCAAGAGTCATTAGCGTTGTAAGAATCCATCTCTGCATGACGCGAATGCAGCTTGCATTACAAGGCTCTTCTCTGGCAGGCTGTCAGAAGTTACAAACTTTGAATAAGCAGATGCCATCAAGATAAACAAATTCCACTTGCTGCACCACAAACAAAGCTACTCTATGTATACCATAGCATTTACAAGGATAATCATTATCAGTGCCTCTATAAATGGTATGTACTCTACTCACCATGTCTTCTATAGAGCATTTATGATCGTACACCGGATAATCTGGAAGCAGAGTATCCGCAAAGACCACGTAACAATCCACATCGCGATACCGAATCCCTCCATCACAAGTAGAAGAACAAGGCTTCCATGGCCCAGTTACCCACTTAAAAAGCTCTGAAGGCACATAGGGTTGTTTAAGTTACTGCCAAATTAGGAAACCCGAAAACACAAAATAGATGTCAAATACCTTTTGGTTTTGTCTCTGCAATTATTTCTGCACCACTCTCGCAATAACCCAACTTATTATCCCCATATTCGGTATAAGGATCAGAGCAGTCAGAGCAGCATAAATACTCGTAACCCGTGTCCACCTTATTCTCACATTTTGAGCACCCAGCTGTCACTATTTTTGGATGTTATACTCAAGCGTAGGAAACCATAAGGAAACACCTCATAAGCTTTAAGTAGCATTATATTTTGTGAAGCAAGCTCTAGTTCTACAGAATCTTTTCGGGTATTTCATATTCATATTCTGTAAGAGTCAAGATATAGATTGGTGTAGAATGCAAATATATCAACATCAAGATCCAAGGATTCACAGTGGCACATGAACTTTGTGGACTTGGAGATTTATATAAAATGCTATCTTAAATAGCCTAAAGGTTTTATGGTATACCTTTGGCAGAAGATCCCCAAATAGATGGAGACTGAGGACTGAATATATTAGTTAGAAGAAGAAGAATTGCCCATTCAATGGTATCAGGAATGGATGGAAACAGAGACCAAAGGATGTGCACAAACTTTTCCCTCAAAAGATTAACTACACCTGTCAAATGACTCTTTCTACACTTCATAATCTGAAAGCCAGAAATTGTTGAAAATCAAACTTAAAACCAGATCATTGTTCTATTGAGTTATTGACAAGAAAGCTGTACACCAGAAATATGACTGAAAGCATTTGCTACATAGCAAATTGTATGGCGTTAAAGTAGATTTGAATTGTTTGAATATTCCATATACAAATTCCAATAAAATCAAAGATAAACCATAATCAATACTGCTTTTATCTTTATCAGCTGGACAGGCCTCAGTAATAAAGTCTACTAGCTCATAGTAAGTCTTTTACCCGTCTGAGTTATATCTACCTTGAATACTTCGACACCCAATCTCATCATGCATAACTTATTCTCAATGATTATCAGAAATAGAATCAAGAAAGTAGATGACGTAATATGCAGCAGTAGAAATGCGTGAAGTAAGGGGCACAGAGGATGCTCTGGCTCAGGACATAACCCGTTGCAGTCCTTTGAGGCTTTGAGCTACCAAAAATTGAACCTTTTCCACAATATATATTTTGACAAGAGAAGTCCCTGTAGCTTCCTAAGATAGCATAGAATATAGGGAAAACCAAGTTGTCGAGTGGGAGCACAGACAAATTTAGCTTAAAGAACCGATGTTAACAACGCTATGAAAGAGATAGGAAGAAAGATTGATAATGATGGTCAAACTTATCCAGTTTGTCAAGTTCATCAATTACAACTGGAAACCGTAGTTTGAATATAATGCCACAATGTCATCTACCTTAATCAGGAGAAACAACTTTCGATGACATATGGTGATCACCATCTGTCAACTGTATTTCCTAGTTCTTCAATGTATAAGTTCTATGGGTCAATCTAGACCTAGGGTTTGCCCAGGGATTTGCTTAGGTCTGTGCCTTCAATTTTCACAATGGAGAAGTGGAGACTACCATAGCACACCATGCTGCTTCGACTGAAGAACTCTTTATTGAGCTCCAAAGAGGGTGAGTTAATAAGAGCAGTCAAAATCTTAGTGTTGTATCAATAGAAAACTCAACTATAAGTTGTGGGCATTTCCTTTATCAGTTAAAAGAAATTACAGAAACTATCAAACCGAAAGGATACTGACCATAGAAGTTCAGATGAAATGTAGAGCATGAATATAAAATAGGGAACTCTAAAGGACTTGTTCTTCATTACTTTCTTTATGCTTCCAGCTTAAGCTCCTAGGATCAGATTTACTTCAAGTTACTGACTAACTGGGCACTTAAATTAACGGCTGATGTCATACCAATACCAAGCAAAAGTATGAAGGTTGCGGATAAAAATCATGAGCTAATGAAGCTGAATTTGCTATTAAACAGTTGGCCTCCAACTAAATCTACCAATGGGAATGCAATCGTCTAGTTAAATCTACTGCAGTTAGCTTCATTATAATGGAAATAAGTGAATTAGCTTTTCAGAATTATAGCCAACGTACATGAAGAAAGAAAGTCAAAGGAGCAAAACTTTAAAACATAGTAGTTAATCTTGAATTCATCAATACTTTCAACAACAAAAATACATTCCAAACTCTATACTAAAACCAAAGAAAAAAGAAGTAGAAAAGAACGTCACTTATCGGATGAATATATATAGGATCATGAAAAAGCTCAGACACTGTTTTGGTTTTCTCTTCATACATAACATCCGACGAACATAACCCAACCGCGCTAGAATCCTACAGCTCTATGATCAAGTTACTGTCGATCATTTTTCATAACTTCAACCAAATAAAACCAATAGAGCCCAAAGTATTTCAAGCAAGAACGTTGTTGAAGGCTTACCATGAGAAGGAATAATGAAGCTTAAGGACACAACATATGAAGAAGACAGCAAACGTGAGCAGATACGACATAATATCAATGCAAGTCGGAAGCTTTATCAACCAATAACAGTGTTAAAGGGTTACCATGAAAAGGGAGGGTGAAGTTTACGGAGACAACATATGAAAGAAGGCAGCCAAATGTGAGCAGATTAAGCTTCAAGTGCAATTTCTCGGCCTCCATAGACACCTAACCAGAAGGAGGTATCCCGGAAAAGTATCATAGCATGTAATCAGATCATAGTTTGATAAGCCCAATGCCAGGTTAGCGATAGCTCCCTACGTTGACATTCTGGCGAAAAGCTCTGTTATTATGAAATAAAATATGTTGCACGTCAAGGTAATGATTTTTAGGCGGACAATAGGTTCACATTCTCTGTTGCCATTATTCTATTCCAACCCCATTTCACCGTCAATAGAATGTTGATTTATACTAAAAACAACTTACAAGATGATATTGTATTACACGCGAAATAGAGCTGGAATAAAGTTATTATAACAGATGAACTAATTCATTGTAAATTATGTCATTAAATACTCACTTTTGTTTAGACCAACTAACGAAGATGCTTATATTTCATAATACCATTAACTACTAATGTCAATAATAATAATAATAGTAGCTCACATATATATATGTTCTATTTAATTAGGAAGTTGAATTACTTTTAAAAGATATGTACTAATTGAAAGGTTGAATATAGGCACTAAGTAATATAATAGATGTTATTTTAAGCATATTTTTTATTTAAAATTTTTTTATTTTATGATTAATGGTTAATTTTAAAATTTTCTTAATTATTTAATGGACAAGTTTAAAATTTTCATAATTGTCCCCGTAACATAATATTTGACATTAGTCTCAAATATATTTACATATTTAAATATGGATCATTAATAATCTGACTTGACACTTACTTAAGCTCAACTCAAAACCTAATTAAGCTTAAATTGCAAAGCCCAATCTCGCTTAGGCATTTAAAGCAAATTTGTTTTGAATTTTTTTAAAAAAATAATGCCCTTTTATAGTACGATGTCAAGTCATTTGCGTTGACCCCTAAGCTTTTGAGCTCGATCTAAAACCTAATTAACTTGAACTTTGCCTGTTGCCTTTAGGTTATGCCATAGACTTTTAGCCATTTTTATCAAAATATACCCAAAATTTGACCTCAATTATGTACAAAATGATAATGTTTTGTTTATATATTGCAAAGTTATGAATACCGTACTGAATTTGGTACCAGATTAGATTCTAGAACGAAACTGTATCAGTACCGGTCAGTACCGGGTACTGTTTCGGGTAATTTTTTAAATTTATAAATTAGTCCCTGAAATTTTTAAAAATTGCAAAATATTCCATATTAGTATATTGTACAGTTGTACTGTATACTTTACTAGTTTACTGTTTACATCAACCATACTTTCAAAAAACTTAATATAAGGAGCTACTAAGTCAATATAAGGGAAGCATGGTACTGTGTTGGTGAATTATGTTAATGGTGTTTCTTTGTAGAAAAGAAGCTAATGGAGTAGTAAAGAAACATAGGATTAACATGAGTTTGTGTTTGACGTGTGTTAGTTAGAAATTTAATGTCTTTATATAAATAGAAGAGAGATTAGGTGAAGAGGGAATTATTGAATCTAAAGACAATTGGAGGACGAGAGGATGACTAGAGGAGAGTTAAGAACACATCATGCAGGAAGCAACTAAATTACTAGTCATTGCAATTCTCGTGACAGTGAAATTTACACTCACTAAACTATACTATAAGAATGATTGGCACATATGACTTAATGATCTTCTTTTAGTATTATTTTATGTTATCAATATATCACAATTAAGTTTTTAGTGTCATTTTTAGGGAATACAAAATTAGCAAAGCTTTTCTTTTATTGATATAATACTTTTATTTTCTTTTTTCATTATCCATAAGTTAGGATTTTTGTTATTTTTATTTATTTCATTTTTATAACTCTCTTTTCTTGATCTTATGTTTGTGGCTAATTTTAGGATTTAGATATTTTATGTTATAGCTACCAAAAACATTGGCAAGATAGAGAAGACAATTTCTTATAGAAGATTATGTTATGGTGTCGTTTATGGGGCATTGGACACTTATAATAAGAGATTTGATAATATGTATTATGAATGTTAGGCACTTTACTAGTGATGATTTGTGATAGTGGACATCTTAATCATGAATGTTAGGCACTTTATTATATGTGACAACTGACTAAGAAAGTTAATTTTATAGGAAACTAGTCTCAAAATGACCTCTATTGTAACACTTATAATCCAGGGGAGGGAAAAGCATTCTACCTTTTCATAGAACAATCAAGCTTTACTCAAATTTCAATAACAATACCAATAAGTAGGGAACTTAAGTCTTAAGGAGATTATGATGAAAATTATCATTACAACTGAGGCTCGCTTCTAGAGTAACTAATAAGCCTTCATATATAAAATAGATATTCAAATCAGACAGTTTGCTAGCTTATCTTAGAAAAGCAAAAAGATTTGTTCCTAGCATCATCAAGCTCAATTTAAGGGAGTAAGTGAATGTAGTAATTTTGAGGAGTGAAAGGGAATTACAAGTTAAAGAAATAAAGATAGAAGACTACTGTATAGGAAAAGAAGGATGAGGGGAAGAAGAGAGAAAAGGATAAGGAGCCAAGGAAGGAAGTGATCAAAGAGTGTAAACCTAAGATTTCATACTCGAGTAGGCTTGAGATAAATAAAAAGGAAGGTGAATTTGATAAGTTTCGACAGCTTCTTAAATAATTACACATTAACATTCCTTTTGTTGAATCTTTTTTGTCTTTTTTGTATATGTCAAATTATGCCAAATGCTTAAAGGATCTCCTTTCAAACAAGAAGAAGCTCAAGTAGTTATTACTAGTTAATTTAAGTTAATAGTTCTCCTACTTCCTACAATTAAGTTACCCTAGAAGATCAAAGGTCCAAAGAGTTACTATTGCTTGTAATATTGTTAGCTTATTAATTAAAAGATATTAGCATAATTAATTTAATACCTTATAACATGTTTAAAGAATTGGGATTTGGTGAACTAAACCAATTAAGATGGCATATAATAGACATTTTAGTTAAGGTTGATAAATTCATGTTCCTTATGGACTTTGTGATTTTAGATATAGAGGAGAATGTAGAGGTTTCCTTACTTTTAGGATGATCTTTCCTAATTACTAATAAGGCTATAATGGATGTGTATGATGAAAAGTTAATTCTAAGGGTAAGGGAGGAGGAAATAGCTTTCAAAATATCTAAAGCCATAAAACAAACCTTTGATAAAGATGACACTAGCTTCTATATATATGATTGATATTGAATGTTCTTACGTTATAATCACATAAAGTGAGAACGACAATCCTATTCTAGTGGAACATAAGGAAGCTAACGAGCCCTTTTATACAAAGAAGAGGATAATCAAGCCTTTAATTGTAGGTCTAGGATGAGTGAAGGGCTTGAATAAGACATCTAGCTAAAATAATCATAAAGAAGTACTTGTTAACATGTAACCCAATATT
Organism: Erythroxylum cataractarum; assembly: GCA_024703695.1. Lineage (NCBI taxonomy): Eukaryota > Viridiplantae > Streptophyta > Magnoliopsida > Malpighiales > Erythroxylaceae > Erythroxylum > Erythroxylum cataractarum. The sequence continues at coordinate 13,622,878 of JANJEY010000001.1, read as the reverse complement.
TAGGTTCTTTTGTTTAAATATGGTATATTTTAAGATCTTTATAATTAGTTTTGGATTGTTTTAGTACTTTTGGGCTCATAGATTTAAGTTTATTTTTATGTTCTTTAACTCTAAGACTATAATCACTCCACTTGGGATGAGATTTAATGGAATTCTCTAGGTTATATAGGAAATGTTGCCTAAATTACAAAGCACCTATACTTACTAAAGTAAAGATTTTATTGTATTAAGATTAGATAGATATTATTGCTATTGTACAAGGTTGATGATCGCTTATTATCAGGAGAGTACCAATTATCCTTACCTCTTTTCCATTGTTTTCTATATTTTTTTTAACTTTTGCATATTGTATACATTAAAGACAATGTACAACTTAAGAATGAGGGAGGGGGAAATAACTATTGTGCTTAATAATTTTATTATAATTAGCTTAATATGAAAAATAATGGGAAATTTTTTAAATATTAATTGGGACGATTTATTGGTTAAAATTTGTGATAGAAGAGCAACAATTAATGTTAAAGAAGGTTTATATATATTTGAATGGTGCTAATATGCTAACCAAAGTAATTACTGGAAATCAACATAAGATTTTTTGTAAGCTTGTCGGGATGTATCTCGAGTAGATGATGGAGAATAAAGTATCTTCCATATATTTGGGTTAGAGGGGAAAATTGTTGAGCGTCAGCCCTATTTTGAGACACTCAGTGATTATAGATGGCTTTATGGTTCATAGGAATGACGAACAAGTAAAGATAAGATACAGGAATTTATTTTAGAGAGATACACTATTGTGTAGAGTGATGCACGTCTGTGTCTTGATTTACACAACCATGTAGATGAACAATGTAAGTCCTTATAAATATGTGAAGAAAGAGTGGAGAGGCAAAGACACACATAGTCTTGCACTCGCTTGTGTGAAGATAAACAACCATGTGTAGGGATCATGTAAGTCTCAGTAAGTGTATATGTTTGTGACTAAAGCAATGTTGGAAAGATAAATGGTTACTTACACGACTATAGAAGTGACCGTGAAAGTTGCAGAAAAATTATTTCATGATATAAAAAAAGAAAAAGATGTAGGTTTTTGTAAAAAAATGCAATCATAATGTCCAAAAATGAGCAAAAACAAAAAGACGGCGATGAGTGTTGTATTCTCATCTTTGTTTGATTGTTTTAGGTTTGACTTTGAGTGATTATCGTTTATAACCATTCAACTTTAATGTCAATCCTAAAACTTTATGAGACAACTTGTTAGGGAAGGAGTGAGAAATCAACTTTTACAATAAATCCTTATTGAGTTTAGTTATGTAAATCTTAGTATTTATTTCACCGGTTAGAATTTCTTATTTTCACATTATTTTGTTGTCGTAACTTGAAGAGTTCTTTCTTGTCCTTGATATTTGATTGATCTTTTAAAGAGTTGTGTTGTTTGTCTCCCATCATCTTCAACTCAAGACATAAAGGATCAATGGTATGGTGGTTTGGATTAACTGACTCTATGTTATCTTAGTCTTTTTGTGAGAGTATGGATCTTGATACTTAGCCAGCCAAGAAAGCCAATTTTTATCGTGTTCACGGGTTTACTTTGCATTTTATATTGAAATTTTTATCAAATTCAAAAATATTTTTCATAAATCAATGACCAAATTGTATAGTCACGACCAGCTAAACAAATCTTGGGACATCATACTACTATTAAGAAAGTAGATGGAACTCAAATTTTGCTATATATTTTAAAATAAATTTTACTAAATTAAAATAATGTCATATGACATCTTTTGAATTTGGTTAATCGTAACCACATTACCATATGATACACTAAAGTTCTTCGAAATTGTTGATGAGAACATTCAATTAGATAAAAACCATCATCAAAGTGGCACTTTAAATCATACCCATATGCCATGCCAGTGAATGTGGGATTCTTGTCTTCAACATTTAGTAGGTCATATCTCTTCCAAACTAGCAATTTAGATTTGATATTGATTCCATTACTCCAAATGGATCCCTTATTCTTAAACTACTTAAATAATGCATGTGTCTGCATGCAATTATTGTCGAAACTTTAGTGCAATTCTTTTACATGCATTCACTAAATGCATATGCATTTGGACCATAAATTATTGCATGATTGTCAACCAAAAAGGAGTATAAGCAAATTTGAAATCATGTACTAATGAAGTATTTTGGCTGAAGAAAAAAAATGCATGCTCGAACAAAAAAAACCCTCTTCCTACATGGGGGTTGCAGGAGATAAGATCTAAATGACCTTTTAATTTAATTTTGTTTGATCAGCCTGTTAAACTTGCTTACCATGATACATCTTTGTTGAACCACACAAGCCATGCCATTGAGAAACTGATTAAAGAAATTGATTATGTATAATTGAAGGATACTTGTGTCAATTGGGTGTATGCAGATTTTGAACAAGAAATCAAAAATAATATCATTGATCATGTGCTTCTATACATGCCTAAATATTAAGGCCTATTAGTTTTTACAGCTACTATCTCAATATTCGTCCATTAATAGTTAACTTATTAAATACACTTTTGAGGCTAGAGAGGCAAGATTCTACACTTACAATCACCACTTTTCCTTTAAATGTTTAATTTAGATTTAATTTGGATATTTTATGGTTTTTTTTATTTGAGCTAAGAGTTTCTCCAAATCAACAAGAAGAATTTACAAGTGACCTATTTGACTGAAACCTCCACAAGAACCAAAAGAAATCTTAAATGTCACTACAAATATAAAGTTATGTAATTGTCATTACTTTAACATATACATGAAGCCTAGATTAACAACCAATGGATTTACCACTTGTGCAATTAATTAAATTATAAAAGATGCTATAAATTCTTAGTAGTCATGCAGGATTGATATAACAGGAAGGAAGAATTGTTATCATATTGATTTTTCTGATCCTAGTATTACAAATTGACATGTTTCACAACTACCCTAATATTAGAAACATATAATTCGTACCAGCAACTAGCTTACTAATTTTAAAACATATGAGGATAAACAAATTAGTCATCAGTCCTATAGCCCAGACAATGAAATACTATTATCAGGACTAGTGATTTATTAAGCTCAAAATTTGGTGGCATAAAAAAACCTCGTGAAGTGAAAACTAACTAAAAATACAATTTAAAGTTGTATTATAACAAAATTAATAAAAAATTCAGTATTGAGATTTTTATTATAAAAAATAAAAACACTCAAAAATTAATCAAGAATAATTTTATGATTAATCAATTATTATAAAACCAACCATTTCATGTTTAATTGATCAGGCTTCACATGACTTCTTCAAAACTATAACTCCATAAACAATTCTCTCTTTTTATTGGAGTTTTACTCTATAAATACAAAAACTAAATGTGAGTTTGTTTCTATTTTCTTTTTCTTTTTCTTGTTGCGATTTTAATGAAAAATGAAATAAAATAGTTTTTGGTAATAATTTTCTTTCTCATATAGACAACACTTGTGTATATTAACTGACAAATCGAAGGGGGTTAATTATTTCACAATCTTTACACAAACTTATTTGGCACCAACAAAATAAAAACAAGCAAAACCAAAATAATAAAAACATCAGAAATTTGGTAACGTAGTTCGGTATACCTTGCCTACGTCTACGAGGCCCTCACCTAGCTTAATTACTTTCACCGAAGTACAATAGTTTTACTCAATGCTTTATTGAGCCGACACCGCTCAACCCTTGACATTATCCCTCAATCTCTCTTCCCGTGAAAGAATTTCACACCCAATAGTATGACTGCCTCGTACTAACCTCAACAGAGGATTTTCTCAATCAACCCAATAGTACGACCGTCTTGTACTAACCTTAACAGAGGATTTTATCAACAATATTTGACAATAAAGATAAGTAATAAACAACTCAAGTGATCAATCAACTAAGAACAAAATAATAATACACTTGAGAAAAAGAAGACAACTTCCTGAAAAAGTTAAGCTCCACTGAATTGAATCTGGAAATCGTCGCAATAATAATAAAAAAGCAGTCCACCCAAGAACCACTTCACAAAGTTGAATGTGTAGCTTAAGCAACTCCAATTAAACCATATGGGATACTCCACACACCATGTATATCTCACGCACAAATCCAAAAGACCAAGTTTGGAAAATTAATAAGCTGACAACCACCGCACCGTGGCTAACATTCACTTCATCGTAGCTTTTTCTCACCCAACGCAAGATGCACTTCTATTTTTCACATTAGAAAATCACTTCCACTATTGATGGGAAACGTGCACACATAATAATACATCCACATAGGATTTACTTAACCCACCTTGTTTCAATTAATGCAACACCCACTGCACATTTAGATACACACATATACTCACGCAGGATCCACCAAAAGACACCCACTGCAATGTTTTATCAATATTCCATCACTGCACAACCCAGCTGCAATCAATCCACACACCTCAACTACTACCGTATATACGTAAGATGCAATATTCAGCTCCAAAAAACTATGCGCAACCAACCAAGGTTATTTTCAAAGACACAAATATTCAACTCCCAAAAAAAAATTGTGCAACCCACTAATGATCACATATGACTAACGCTACTTGAACAAAATACCCCACTGTAGATTTTTTTTCCAACTTCCGTTTACAGCTAAACACCTTCCATAATTAGGAGATATACACATATATTAGAAGATTTCAAAGAATCCACTAAATACGGGAGGAATATTCACTGTCCATCATCAAGGTGCCACATCATCACAGAATCATGCCCATTATCACTGTGCCACACTCACACAATAACCAAAGAGTTGCAAATGAAATTTTTTAAGATTTCATCCTTATCACGTGTATCTCATATATTCATTTTTAAAATCAAATAAGGAGGCAATAACTACATGTACTTCTAATAAAACACAAACTTTATCTTTTATATGTTCAACTTAAAAAATGTCAAAACCAAATAAAGAATATATAAAATATATTATAACAATCTCCTCCTTTTTGACATTTTTGTCACAACTTTAGTACTCTACATAAATAATCATATTTGGACATATAAAGATGAGATTCACAATGCTTCCCCTTCATCAAACATCAAGTTTCAAAGAACACCAATCATCCAAATTTATCCCCCTTAGGACAAAAAGATGCCAAAAAGTAAGACGAATAGTCAAACATATACCTGAAATCTCCCCTTGAATGGAACTTTCACCATAAACAATCTGATATCATCCCCCGAGAGAGATCCATATTAATGCGAGAGTTGAAGAGTCTTCGATAGAGCAAAAAAAATCACAAAACAAACTACTAAAAAGATGATATGACAATAGCAACATAAAACTAAAAAACTAAAAAAAAATCTTTCCTTTTTTTTCGTTTCCTTTTTTTTTTCTTTTTTTTGTTTTGTTTTTAACAACACAAAAAAACTTCAAAATGTAAAGCACATTGTCCCTGTGCCCCTCGAAGAATCTCAAACTTGATGTTTTTCTTTAGCTCGAATGAAGATGTATAACATAAGTAGCCTGCAAGTTCTTGATAATCAACTCTTTTTCTTTCTCTTGTTTTTTTCTTTCACTCATGTCTCTATTAATATTTTCTGTTGGATGATTTTTTTGAATTCAAGATGAAGAACCTCGGTTCAAATCAGCTTTCATTGTTTTAGTTGGTTTATCATCCAAAGTAACTAAAAGTTCTTCAGTTTCTGCAATTACTTCCTCAACAGTAACTAACTATAAACCACTTTCTGCAGCTGCTCCATCTGCAGTAACTAGCTGTAAGTTACTTTCTGTAGTTACTTCATCTGCAGTAACTAACTGCAAATTTAGGTATTTTCTTGTTTTTTCTTCACTACATTTTTGTGCTTGTACTTGACATTTTCTAATCTAAGCTTGCTTCAATACCATGGGATGCTACTAAAAATTTAATGTAGAGTGTCTAGATTTTCGATTTTGACATCTTTGAAACACCATTTGTTGTAACTAATAACATCTTGGCCTTATATGTCCAATGACTCCGCAAAAAGGACACGTCGGTACAAATCTTCGATTCTTTCTCGATGTTTCTTTTTCTTGGACAGATCTGGACATATTATTTTTGTCTTCATTGACTTTAGAGGACTCACCCTTATAGTCAATGCCTTGAAGATCCCCTTTAATCTTACAAATTTCTATCAATTTATCTAGCTTTTCGGTGCCTCCATTCAACATTCTCAATCCCTTTTCAGTACTTACTAACTACATTCTAGTTTCACCAAGCTCATCCGATGTCAACATCAACTTCTTTTCTAACTCTTGTATGGTGTTCTTCATGGAAAGATTCTCTTCCTCCAATCTTTCATTCTTTCTACATGTTTTTACCCATTTTCATATATAGCTTTGTAATCCTCGTAAATATTCTCATTTTATCATCTAGGTCGCTTCCATCGCTATCATAATCTGATATTGGATCTTGAGCTGGATTGTTTTGGAAATTTTCCGATTTTTTCTCTTTTCGACCTTCAGTTACTTCCTTCTTAATTACTGTTAAGCAAGTAACTGGACTTTGATTATGTAGGGCAACCAACGTAGCACCATTATCTATTTCTTCTTCTCTACCATATTCACTCCCGATGCTTGTGAAGGAATTTCCTTTTTTTCTTCTTCATAGTATTGGCAAATTCGGATTGAATGTGTCCGAAACCTTGACATTCATGACTTGCCTTCCGTTCACCCTTTTATGTCTTGACTTGTTGTCTTGAATTGTTACTCGATGAACTTCCACCATATTGTCTAAAATTGGATTTGTCCTTTTTCATTCTTTTCAGCCATTTATCGAAATTTCGTGTGAGCACTACCAATTCTTCGTTTTCATCTCATTCGTCTTCCACATAATTCATACTTTTTCCAGTTTTCACCTGTAGTGCCTCTTTTATAGCCATGTTCGCGAAACTAAGATCTGCACCAACTAGCTACCAAGTTCTGAATCGGTGACCTTTCTCTGATACCAATTGAAAAACCGAAGGGGGTTAATAATTTCGCAAACTTTTTGCAAACTTCTTTGACACCAATAAAAATATAAAAAAAAAGCAAAACTAAAATAATAAAAACACCAGAAATTTGGTAATGCAGTTCGGCACACCTTGCCTACGTCTGCGGGGCCCTCACCCAGTTTAATCACTTTCACCGAAGTACAATAGTTTTACTTAAGGCTTTACTAAGCCGACACCACTAAACCCTTGCAACTATCCCTCAAGCTCACTTCCCGTGAAAGAATTTCACACCCAATAACATGACCGATTCGTGTTAACCTCAACGGAGGATTTTCTCAATCAACCCAATAGTACGACCGTCTCGTACTAACCTCAACAGAGGATTTTATCAACAATATTTGATAATAAAGATAAGAAATAAACAACTCAAGTGATCAATCAACTAAGAACAAAATAATAATACACTT
>JANJEY010000001.1:13559924-13615333 GCA_024703695.1 Erythroxylum cataractarum | reverse complement strand
CCTGACCCTGCTTGAAGGCGTTGAGTTGGCAAAAGGGTATCAGTTGGATTATCAAAGCTTTGCCAAATCACTTTATGGTCAGAGCTAAAGATCATAAAGTTGCCAGAGTCAGATATGGAAGCTGAAGAAGCCTGAGTAACAGAAGCAATGATGGGAACTTGCTCGTCGTTTGATCGCAAGACGAGGCCTCCATCACTAGTTAGCGTCAAATTAACATCACCGGAAACCGGCGGATTGTCTCGATTGGCGGTCCAAACCACCGTTCTTTCAGGAATTCCGGCGAGAAAAACACCAACAGCATATCCATTGCCTTGAGGGTAAAATCCAAAAGCAAAGAGTCCTGAAGGCGACAGCCAAGAGGCGTTTGTGGTAGGTGTCAAGGACCATCCAGTGCTTATGTTGAATTGCCTTCCTTCAGCAGATGCCATAGCAGTTAAACATGAAAAAGCAATGAAAAACAATGAGAAAACAGCCATGGATAGGGATGATGTTGATGAAACCAGCGTGTTCACAATATAAAGGAAAGATCATTATCTCTCTGGGACGTTTCAAATGCCAAGAAGTCAAGTCCACGCATTTCTACATCAGTTCTGCAGTGTAAGACAACTTGGGAAGATTCAGACTGACCAACTTCCAATACTAATTGTAAGCCGATCATATTGACGTTCATCTCATGCACTAATTACAAGCCTATCAGAGCTTCAACAAATTAATTTCGACAGTTAACAATTACGATTTTCAAAATTAAGACTAAAAAATTTAAAATTTAATTTGGTATTAATATAATAAAATATTCATATTTCATGTGTTAAAAAAGGTATAGAAACACTTTTTTGAAAATTTTTCAAACATATAAATATAATAAAATATTCAAATTTCATGTGTTAAAAAAGGTATAGAAACACTTTTTTGAAAATTTTCAAACAATTTTGTACGAATGATCAGATATTAAGAATTTATTTAAATTTTTTATTAATAAAGTAAAATCAATTATTAGCGTAAAATCTTTGAATTTTTTAACTTTTTTGTTAGATTTTTAAATTTTTGGTTCAATTTATTTTAATAACATTTGATCTTAAATTATTTAATTTTTGTTTAGTTCTTATAAAATAAAATAAATCAATTCATTTTTATTTAACAATATTTTTTAGATTTTTTAATTTTATAAAATCTTTAGCCGATTTTATAATAGTCTAATACTGATTGAATTTTTAAAATTTTAAACTCCTTACTTTATTGGTTTAATTTTTGATCCAATTTTTAAAATATTGTATAAAATAAATTAATTTTTGTATCATCTTCCTCTAAATTTATTTATACAAACTTAATAATTTGTTCGTCATTTATGATTCTTCTCATAGTCTCGCTGCGGGTTCTAAGGCTTTCTCCAAGTTAACTAAGTCTCACTGCGGGTTCAATTTTTGAACTTTCAATGGCTACCAAACTTGGTCAGGAATTAAAAAAAATTTATTTTTTTACGTAAATTGGATGTTAAGAAACTATCAACTTTAAAAGGGATATTAATTTTGTAATTAAATATTATTTAAAATGTTTAATAAAGTGTATTTATTGAATATTTTTAATAGGATTTCTATATTAATTGAATTTTCTTAATTAATTGTTAAATCAAAGTCCATATGTAATTAAATATTTAAATTATTAAAATAATAACACATGACTGAATGACAATGATGGGAGTATGATACAAAGTTTCTACGAAAATTCAAAGTAATTGGAGTTTAGAAAGTGGTATGGTCAAAATGAATTAGTCTATTTAAAGATACTTTTGACTTTTCTTTCTAAGAATGCTTTATAGTATTTCATTTAAATGTATTAATACAAAAGTTTAGGCTACAAATTGTAATTAAAAATTTGGAATTTATTAGGCATTTATTTCTTTAATATTAAATATGTTTAAAAATTATTTCTTCAACTATAAATATAAATTTTATAGAATAATCTACATTTCTAAGCAATATTTAAAAAATTAGAACGAAAATTAAACTGGTAAGATAAAAAATTTTAAATTTACAAGTTTAATCGATAATAGATCCTTGATATAAAGTGATGCTTCAATCGATAATAGATCATTGATATAAGTTTATAGGTTTAATCGAGATTTTTATAATTGAATCGATCGAATTGAGTGAATTTTTTAATCATTGATATAAAGTGACGTTTCAAGTATTTAATCAAATTAATGCGTATTGTTTTTGTTTTCACCATTGAATTATTGTAATCACCTCAATTTTTAATTGTTGGTGGCTCCATCAAAATCAGCTCGTCCTTGAATGAAAAAGGTCGTACTAATGTTGGAAGGGACAGTAGACATTCCTACACCTCAATGTCCCACTTCTTTCTTCAGTGCCATATAGGTTTCAGTTCTTTTCTCATCCATTTTTGGTCACTCAGTAGAAACATCAGCCAAAGTTGTATCTGTAATTCTTTTTCAATAAATTGTATTATAAATCTATTACTTGATGGGATAATTGTAGAAGTCAGTACATGAAAGTTCAAGACTATACCTCTATTGACTACAAAAACTAACCTAAAATGTCCATCTTACTTCACCATCTCCCCTGAAATTGAAGTATTACAGTAGGAACTGCGAATGCTTTGTTCAAAACCTGATGCCACCTCAGTTATCAAGAGGACTTCAATGCCTTGTTTATAGCCCCAAAAACATTCTGTAAGGTGATATCCTCTATAATCACCACCTTGTTCCTCGATTTAGACCCGGATCCTATCGATACTTGCCTTCGTTTGACCCCTAATAACTGTGACAAGTAATACATCTTCATATTGTACAGAGATTTCAACAGCAAACAAGATAGTAGTGAAAGAGGAAATGGTAATTGAATATGAGGAATGTGGCTAATCTAGCTTCAGATTTGACATGAAATTTATGGTCAAAAAATCAAAATCCATTCGTGTGACTTCGATCAATTACCAAGCACCAAAGTCACATTGTGAATTTGTGATACATAGTTAGTGTTAATTTGTCATAATTTTGAAAATTTTGCACCTTCCTAAAGTTAACATAAAGTCAACTCAAAAGGAAGTTTTGTGCAACCAAGACTTTTTCCACTGAGATTTTCATTCCTCCAAACCCTTTTAAGAAACTCGATAATATGTCAAAAAATGATAGTATTATGAATATCAAGTCAACTCTGGTTTTCCAATAGGCTTCTAAATCAAATGAAACAACCATCCCCAAACATTCAGTAAATGAATTCAATACACCAAACAGCATGTTCTGTCATTTTAGGAAAGACACCGTTTTCTAATCCTATTACAGAAAAGAAAAATCCAGAAGACAAACCTCAAATCTTTAAAGAAACTTAAACCAAAGCATGACACTTTTGCTGTCTCAGACGGGCTAGGGAAGACCATTAAAATAAAGTGTTCCAAAATCGAGGAAGGCAAAAGTCAAGATGAATGTTTCCTACAGAAAATAAAGATAATACTTCTATAGTTCAGAGATCCAAAAAAATTCAAAGTCCAAATTATCAGATGGTGGAAGAAAAATTAAAACCTTTTACCAATATGGCTGAACAAAAGTTAGATGACTAGTAAAATGTAAGAGCATTTGAATCGATTTATTTTCTTCATCATTGAAAGTCACTCCAGATTTGAGGTTCAAAAACAACCTGTTGATCCACAGAGCCAATCATAAATTCCAACATAACATTAATTTCTCTGAAAATTCAACAGAATCTACAAGTAAAATCCTTAAACCTACGAGACAATTTCAGCTTCCATACAAGAAAATATCACACTGAAACATGAACAAACAAACACAAAACAGAAAAAGAAAAAGACTGTTCATTTATTCCATCCAGTGATGTGCGGTACACAGAGAAGAAAATAGCATTCAAAATCAGGTAAACAACATAAAAGACGATAAAAAGATAAAAACTTTCTTCATCCTAGATATCCAAATATCATAAAAGCAAATTCAAATATCTATTCATTGCCAGGTGACACAAAAACCAGTAAACAATAAGCTGATTCACAGAGCTAAATAGAAAAAGAAAAAGAGCTACTCACAGAGCTAATGTAATCAAGGAGAGCTGCGTTAGCTTCACCGTCCTTAGCCGGCGCGTCTATTTGAACACCTACTGCTTCATCGCTGAAATCTACATTAGCCCATCAAGCATCATCACAAATATTTATTAAATTTCAAGGACACGAATACGTATAAACATATATAGGCACCAACACTGACACTGACATATATACATATATGTATGTGTACAAACCAGTGATCGAGGATAACTTGGATCCAGGCTTGGCATGGATTGTTACGGCGACAGAGGAAGGGGGCACCGACCGAATACACGCCGGAAACTTGACGCCGGAGGAATCTGTGACGGACGATTTTGACCGAGTTGAATCGACCGAGTTGGCTTTGGCCTTACCCTTCCTCGCTGGAGCCATACGCGAAGTGACTTACGAAAGAGTTGATAAATAATAAGGCCCATTTTTTTCTTTTTCTTTATTTTTTATGTAATTATTTTTATTTGGGGATAATCAATTATTAAATTCTAAATACATAAATAATTCGTGTAATTTGTAATTTCAATTTTGCTTTTGAAGTTAACTTTTAATTTTTGTAAAACTAATTTTCATAAAAAGAATAAAGATAAACAAAGATTGTTTGTAGCTTAAATTTCAGATTTATTAATAGAGACATAAACTTTTTTTGTGTAACTTATATCTCAAAGAGGATCCATAATTTAATCCTCTCTAAGCACGTGTGGAGCATATTTATCTTCCTTTATAACTATTGTTACATAATTCAAAAATCAAGCTTTCGGAAAGAAAAAAAAACTTAGAGAAATAAAAAATACATTTTATTTTATTAAATTTGCAATATTATCTAAATATATTTAAGCTGATTAAAAATAAGTTTCTTATCACATGTGAACTCGTCTTACTTCCAGAATAGATGACTTGTTCACTTCCTACCGGCTTCTTTAGGTTTTGCATATCTTGTAAGGTATTCGAAACATGGATTGTAGAATCAGAATCAATCTACCATGTGTTATGATGAACATTAACCTTATTAGACTCATAACAAACAAATGAAATATGAGTAATTTTCTTCACAAGCCAGTCCTTCAATTTAGCACAGTCTTTCTTTATGTGTCCCCTCTTTTTACAGAAAAAACACTTTGTCGGCTTCTTTATATCGTTAAGACTCACCAATTTCATTCTAGCTTCACCAAGCTCATCCGAAGTCAACATCAGCTTCTTTTCTAATTCTTGTATGGAATTTTCAGGCAAAGATTATCTTCCTCCAATCTTTCACTCTTTTTACACGTTTTAACCCATTTTTCATATATAACTTTGTAATCCTCGCAAGTATTCCCCCTTTTATCATCTAGGCCACTTCCATCGCTGTTATAATCTGATATTGGATCTTAAGCTGGACTGTTTTCGAGATTTTCCAATTTTCCTTCTTTTCCGATTTCAGTTACTTCCTTCTCAGTTACTGTTAAGCAAGTAACTGGAGTTTTGCTATGTAAGGCAACCAACACAGCACCATTCGCTATTTCTTGTTTCCTACTATATTTACTCTTGGAATCATTCTCAATCCGAGTGCTTGTGAAAGACTTTCCTTTTCTCTTCTTCAAAGTATTAACACATTCAGATCCAATGTGTCCGAAACCTTGACATTCATGACTTTCCTTCCGTTCACCCTTTTGTGTCTTGACTTGTTATCTTGAATTGTTACTCGATGAACTTCCACCATATTGTCTAAAATCGGATCTGTCCTTCTTCATTCTTTTCAGCCATTTACCAAAATTTCGTGTGAGTAGTACCAAGTCTTCATTTTCATCTTATTCGTCTTCCACATCGTTTACATTTTTTCCAGTTTTCACCTGTAGTGCCTCTCTTGTAGCCATGTTCGCGAAAATAGGATCTGCACTAACTTGCTACCAAGTTTTGAATCGGTAACCTTGCTACGATACCAATTGAAAAATCGAAGGGGGTTAATTATTTCGTAAACTTTTCACAAACTTATTTGACACCAACAAAATAAAAATAAGCAAAACCAAAATAATAAAACACCAGAAATTTGGTAACGCAGTTCGGCACACCTTGCCTACATCTGCGGGGCCCTCACCTAACTTAATCACTTTCATCGAAGTACAATAGTTTTACTCAAGGCTTTACTGAGTCAACACCACTCAGCCCTTGACATTATCCCTCAATCTCACTTCCTGTGAAAGAATTTCACACTCAATAGTACGACCGCCTCGTATTAACCTCAATAAAGGATTTTCTCAATCAACTCAATAGTACGACCGCCTCGTACTAACCTCAACAGAGAATTTTATCAACAATATTTGACAATAAAGATAAGTAATAAACAACTCAAGTGATCAATCAGCTAAGAACAAAATAATAATACACTTGAGAAAAAGAAGACAACTTCCCGAAAGGTTAAGCTCCACTGAATTAAATCTAGAAATTGTTGCAACAATAATAGAAAAGCAGTCCACCCAAGAACCACTTCACAAAGATGAATGTGTAGTTTAAGCAACTCCAATTAAACCATGTGAGATACTCAACACACCATGTATATCTCAAGCACAAACCTAGAAGATCAAGTTTGGAAAATTAATAAGCTAACAGCCACTGCGCCGTGGCTAACATTCACTTCACCGTAGCTTTTTCTCACCCAACGCAAGATGCACTTCTATTTTTCACATTAGAAAATCGCTTCCACTATTGATGGGAAACGTGCACACATAATAATACATCCACACAGGATTTACTTAACCCACCATGTTTCAATTAACGCAACACCTACTACACATTTAAATGCACACATATACTCACGCAGGATCCACCAAAAGACACCCACTGCAATGTTTTATCAAGATCCCATCACTGCATAACCCAGCTGCAATCAATCCACACACCTCAACTACTACCGTATATAAAATGTAAGATGCAATATTCAGCTCCAAAAAACCATGCACAGCCAGCCAAGTTTATTTTCAAAGACATAAATATTCAACTCCTAAAAGAAAATTGCGCAGCCCACTAATGATCACATATGACTAACGCTACTTGAACAAAATACCCCACTGCAAATTTTTTTCCAACTTCCGTGTACAACTAGACGCCTTCCATAATTAGGAGATATACACATATATTAGAAGATTTCAAAGAATCCACTAAATATAGGAGGAATATTCACTGTCCATCATCAAGGTGCCATATCATCACAAAATCATGTCCATCATCACTGTGCCACACTCACACAATAACCAAAGAGTTGCAGATGGAATTTTTAAGGATTTTATCTTTATCACGTGTATCTCATAGATTCTTTTTTAAAATCAAATAAGGAGGCAATAACTACATGTAATAATAAAACACAAACTCCATCTTTTATATGTCCAATTTAAAAATGCCAAAATCAAATAAAGAATATATAAAATATATTCTAACATTAACCATACAATTAAACGTTGGCTTTTCTCATCTAGGATAAGTCTGTAAGCAAAGCAGATAGAATTCAACTAGCTTCGCTCGATTAAAGTAACCCTAGAGTGACGATCAAAGCAGATACATAGTCATTCGCAAGTAAGATCTGCCATTAATTTTATATTTCAATTAATTATTTTTGCATGTTATGAACTGGTGTGGCCATGTAAAACATAAGTCTTTACATGACCATTGTGTTAGACAAGGATTTACAGCTTTTCATAATATTTATTATTATTATCGTAGCTTATTCTTTTTCCAAATAATTAATATATTATGGCTTAGGATATGTCTGTTTGATATTCTGCCTTTAGATCTCGATACATGTAGTACAACTAACAGTAATTGTGTTTTATCATTACATATTCTGCATGGCTTGTGCTTTGTACCTTGTTCTTAATATAGTTACGTCTCTTTGTAGCTATAGTAAAGAGATGATCCAGTTCCCATTCTTTGAGATTTGATTAATTAATTGTGTCATCTAAGTTAATTAGATTGAGATCCTCCTAGATGACATCAGAACTAATTTTGATAAGAACTCAGGTTTATTACCGAATGGTAATTTTAAGAGGGGACCGAATCTGAAGTAAATGAAGGGAAGCCAAGTAAAAGACAAGCATGCGATTCCGGAGTGGGAAATTTCAGGCTTCGTGGAGTACACAGAGACAGGTCAAGCACAAGATGACATGTTGCTGGTGGTGCCTAAAGGAGCTTTTGCAGTAGCTATAGGTTGAGGTCGAGAAAAGCAAGACTTACGCCATGGCTTTCAACGTGGCCCGAGGAGGAGAAACTTGGCGAACGACTTTGGAATTTTGCACAGTAGCAATGGTTGGGATTTTTTTTTACACGTAAACTAAAACATTAAGAATTTAAAAGCAGAGACATAGGGCGGGGATGCTAGAATGGCGACCGTGAGGATGGCGCAGTCCAACCGAATCCTGAATTAAAGCTTCGTGAATAAGCAATGGTAGATCTTGTAAGTACTAAAAGCCCGGTTTAGATACAGCTGCTAAAGAAGCGAGGAGATCAACACACTACCTAGCGATGGTTAGGATTTATATTCAAGGTCTTTCCAAGCTGATGCACCTCCAGTTGACATTTCTTATGATTATGGTGTTGCGAGGTATTGGTGTTCTTTTTATATATTGTCTAAAGTGTTATAAAAGATAGAAATAATATGGTGAACTACTAATTGTAGATGCACCATTTAATAGTTAGTGTACTTATGGATTGGTTTGGTTTTACCTAACATAAGAATGAAGTAGGTGGTTATTAGTTTGGTTTTACTTAACACAAGAATGAAGTAGGTGATTATTGGTTTGGTTTTACCTAACACAAGAATGAAGTAGGTGGTTATTGGTTTGGTTTTACCTAACACAATCACACATTTGGAGTAGGTGGTCACATGTGTATTAGGTGTTTAAAATGTACTATAAATAGAAGGGTTAACTTGATGTAAGACACACCATTTTTTTGTATAAGAAGAACTCTCATCTCTCAAATATTCTTCAAATTTAATTTCGGTTTTATAACATACAGGACTAATGATTTTTATACTCTTTTTTTTAATAAAAGCTTGCCGATGCCGTTGTGCCCTGTAATACGGCGCCGTTTGGTGGCAGTGACAGACGACCACAAGTTGGCTTATAAGCGTTTCTCCACTTTATATTCACATCGTGGCGCGTTGTTAACCGTTTCCTTAACTGATCTCTGAGTACCTTCTGCATATTCTCGCGCCATTTCTCTCCCTAACGCTGTCTCTCTCGTCATTTCCTCACTCTAGAATCCCGTCACACAATGTCATCGGGGTCAGCTTCTTTGATGTGGTTTCGAAAGGGGCTTCGTCTCCACGACAACCCTGCTTTAGCCTATGCTTCTAGAGGGTCCGAATTCATGTACCCCGTTTTTGTCATCGACCCGCATTACATGAAACCTGATCCTACCGCATTCTCTCCGGGGTCAACCCGATCGGGTCTGAACCGCATCCGGTTCTTGTTAGAAAGTCTGGCTGATCTGGACCACAGTCTCAGGAAGGTGGGTTCCAAGTTGTTGGTGTTAAAGGGAAACCCATTTGATATCTTGGTTCGTTGCTTAAAGGAAGTAAGTCAGCGCAACGGTTGTTTCAAGGTGATTTTGTTTGTAATGTTTGTTAAAGCTGGTTTCTGTTGCAGTGGGATGTGAAAAAACTGTGCTTGGAGTATGATACTGAGCCGTATTATCAGGGTTTGGACTCCACGGTCAAGGTGTTATATTAGATTTTGATTTTTTTTAAGGACAAGTGGCTTGGTGGTCATGTACTTGTAGTACCAAATGTTTTCCTGATATGGAATTTTCTGTTCTATTTTTCTGACAGGACTATGCATTGGCTGCCGGAATTGAAGTTTTTTCTCCTGTGAGTCATACCCTTTTCAATCCTGCCGATATAATACAAAAGGTGAGTGATTTGAAGTGACGTTATTGAGAACGGATTTAGGTTGGTATTATAATCATGAGGCTTTGAACCTTCAGTTTAATTATGGGATGCTAATCTTGTTTTGTCTTGTTTATTGATTTCATTCACGTTTTGAAAAGAATGGAGGAAAGCCCCCGCTGAGTTACCAATCATTTCTGAAGGTTGCTGGACAACCCTCTTGGGCATCCTCTCCTCTAGTGTTTGAACTTTCTTCAGTTCCTCCTGTTGGGGATCTCGGAAAGTGTGAGATATCAGAAGTTCCAACGCTTAAAGAGCTTGGTTACAGAGACAATGAGCAGGCATCTCTTGACTTATGTGATATTCTTACCCCATGTTTTTCCAAAGCTTCTAATTGACTTTGAACTTCTTTGCAGACTGACTGGACTCCTTTTAGAGGTGGCGAGTCGGAAGCTTTAAAAAGGTTGGAAGAAGTGATCAGTGACAAGGTATGATGTGGAACTTAAATTTATTTTTGTCTCTACGGACAGCCCATAGTTGTGAGCGTTGCATCTATCCATCTTCTTCTCCTCCATTATTTCGAATCTTAAGGTTTGTGATCCTCAATATCCATTTTATGGCATGTGAAGTCTTCTAGCTTACTTTTAATGATGTTCCAGGAATGGGTGGCAAATTTTGAGAAACCAAAGGGTGACCCATCTGCATTTGTTAAACCGGCAACGACTGTATTGTCACCTTACTTGAAGGTGAGCTACAATTAACACCGCAATTATTAATTTAGTTGATTTTCCAATAAATTAGTTGTTGTTTCAAGAATCAAACTGAAACTGACAAGCACCTCAGTGACTCTTCACCTTTTCTTCATTTCCCCTGCAAGAGTTTTAAATGCTTTGGCAGTTTGGCTGCCTCTCTTCCAGGTATTTCTATCAGTGTCTTCAAGACGTTTACAAAAATGTAAAAGAACATACATCACCACCAGTTTCTCTAGTTGGTCAGGTCAGTCTAGTTATGTTGTTCATTTATGATCCTCGTGTGGGGGCAGCTATGATTAAATCTCTTCTATCTATTCCTGGCAGTTGTTGTGGCGAGATTTCTTTTACACTGTGGCTTTTGCCACACCTAATTTTGATCGGATGAATGGTAACAAAATATGCAAGCAGGTATCAGCAATTAAAATTCTTCAGATTATGTTGTACATGTATGAATATATAAAAGTTGGCATCTCCTACTGAAGTAGATTTCCTTATATATTGTTATTCTTATGATGAGTTATTGCCGATGCAAAAACAAAGTCAAGAACCTTTCACTTTTTTGATATTGGTCATGTTAGTTCCGTCAATAAATTTTGAAGGAGGGTTTAACATATTCTCCACATATCAGTTAAATATAAATACTTTTTGGAAATGTCAAGTACCATATTGCAGATATCCCTGTCCTGTAAAAGAATGCTATGTTTTGTCTGTCTCTGAGATAATTATAATTGGCCACTCTCTTGTTTTTTTTCTTTTCTATGTTGATTATCGGTAGATATAGTATCTCTGATGTAGCTACATGGAATGCAGATACCTTGGAACACTGATGATCAGTTACTGACAGCTTGGAGGGAAGCAAGAACAGGATATCCCTGGATTGATGCTAGCATGGTCCAGGTTAGGGTTTTGGTAGAAAGGACTTGTACTCCAAATTGTTGTCCAATTTAATGCAGAGGTCTAGCACATGTGAACATACTTATTTTGCTCTTGTTGAAGCTAATAAGTATATGATATTGTAGCTTCACAAGTGGGGCTGGATGCACCATCTATCACGGCATTGTGTTGCTTGTTTTCTGACTCGTGGAGATCTGGTACATTATCCACCCTTTTTATTCACATATCTCTTGCTGTATCTGCTTTGTTCCTTACTTGAATTGTTCTTTTTTCTTTCGTGATAGTTTATTCACTGGGAAAAAGGACGTGATATTTTTGAGAGACTTCTGATTGACTCAGACTGGGCCATTAATAATGGAAATTGGCTGTGGCTTTCATGCTCGTCATTCTTCTACCAGGCATGAATCTTGTTATCCTGATTATATTAGTAACTGGATGATTGGCTCTTGCATGTGAGAAAGAAAGTGAGGAGCATTACAACTCTTGCTGGATTGATTTAGTAGTTTTATCTTTCATCCAAAACAAATTCTTATGAATTCTACAGTAAATTAAATTATAGTTGATTGTTTTAGTTGGACTGAATTAACGACTCCCTCTGGTGGTGTTCTCAAAATTTAGATTGTTATCTTTAGGTCATGAAACATGATGGTACATACAATCGTAGAAGAATATATTCTTAGATGTTTGCTCCAAGATGTTTCATCAACAAGTCTATACTTGAGGCGCTTTAAGATTGAATTCTGTGAATCATTTTTGAAGTTCTTCCAATATGGTTGCATTTTGCTATCCAGTATAACCGCATCTATTCACCAATATCATTTGGAAAGAAGTATGACCCAAACGGCTATTTCATCAGGCATTTTCTCCCAGTACTCAGAGGTAATTTTTGATCTTTCTCTTGGTGGAATATCCGTTTGCGCCAGCGCAGTTTGGTTTATATTATAATTAAAGTTGACCCTATTCAAAATCAGATATGCCAAAGGAGTACATATATGAACCATGGACGGCACCACTAAGCATACAAACTAAAGCAAAGTGCATTATTGGGAAAGATTATCCGAAACCGGGTGTGTCCTCTAAATCCCATCTTAATTTGCGGTTTGTTTCTGTAGTTGGGATATCAAATCTGTACAAGCTAGCTCTTTTCAGATTTATTCTGTTTGCTTTGCCTTTACTCATTCATGGGGCTGCAACACATCAATTAATGTATTTATATATTTATTTCTGCAGTTGTTTCTCATGATTCTGCTAGCAAGGAGTGCAAGAGGAAGTTGGCAGAAGCATATGCTTTGAATAAAAGATTGAATGGCAACGTTAGTGATGAAGATTTGCGCAATTTGAGAAGAAAATTGGATGAAGGTCAAGAGCAGGAGCCAAAAATTCGAAGGCAAAGACAAAAATTGATAACTGAAGCTATAACGAGTTCTGTCGTCAAAAGTTGATCAACAACAAAGCTAATATTTATTACCATTGTAGCTGAAAGCCTGAAAAACATTTTTTAGCAGTAACCTCAATACTTGCAACATTCTATCAACAGTTTGGAGTGCCTTCTGGAAATACCAGGGGAGTCTACAAACAACTATATCTTTTTACTTCCTCTTAGTAGTTTGAAAAGGTGTTTTCCGTAACTAAGTTCATAAGCATTGAATTCTACAGTGTAAAATACCTGACAGCCCTTTCTCTTTTTCTCAACATTTTTGCTTTTGTTCTTTGGGCCTGATTTTCCTCTCTTCATCAAAGATGGCAAAATAGCCTAAATTTAGCTCGATTTGATATGAAATTAACGTGGTAATTTGGATTGATGGAGTTTGGTTTTTTAAATAATTTTTTAAGCTTCAGTTAAGTCAGATCATGGCTAAAATTCCAGAGTTCTAATTAACCCTAGATAATTATTTCTTATCTCCGCTCGTCAGTCGACAGTACATTTTTCTTCAACTTAATATAATATGCACCTTATGCAAATGTTGTAAACACATCCCAAATAAGAAATGAGTTTGTCATGCTTGTGAAATCTGCTGACATTATAAATCCATCCTAGTAGCCATACTGTAGTTAACACACTTATTCTATTTGTAGTTTGTTCTGTGGTCGAGGAGATCCTACCTCCAGGCTATTCTTCAATCATTTAAAGGATTTGATGTCCTCCAAACTGCTGAGAAGAGTTATCTATCAGCCCCACATCATGTAGGACTAGTGTTAGATTACTTGGTGGCTCATTTGACTTATGGATTTGAGTCCAATGAAAAGGGCTTAAGATAATAGTAATTGGGTATTAAATAGTTGGCCACGAATGGGTCCAAAACTTTTTCCCTCTCTCCTTTAAAATAATACGCAACAATATTTATGTTTTTTGTTTGTTTGTATGTTTTAGAAAACCATCAAGAGAGGCTTCTGAACCATTGTGGAAACTAATTAAAGAAGATAAGGCAGAGAGAGAATCAATCTTTATAAACACTATCATAGATTTAGGTATGACTTAATAGATCAATCAATAAATGTCTTCAATTAGTATCAGAGCCTATTTCGAAATTGTTTTTCGGTGTTAATCGTGGTTTCATTGTTTTCTTGTGTTTTATTTTGTATTGTTGAATGTTTCAACTTGACACAAACAAACGAAAAATCGAGTCTAACCGTGACATTGGAAACGATACAATTGTTACTCCTTGTGTTTATGGTTGTTGAAAAGAAACAAAAACTCAAACATATGATTTTGTTCTTAACTTCCCGTAAATGTCTTGATGATTTTGGCATGAAAATTTTGACTTTTCTGTTTCAGTTCTTGTAACAGACATGTTTATGTTGGCTATATCATTGGCAAAGGATGCTTTTGGTAAAGTTTGGGACGGCTTTTGATATGGAGAGAAACCATGAAAAAAAGAGACCTAATTAAAAAAGAGAGAGAGGAAGAAACCAGAATGGGTGCATGGAGGAAGATGGGGAGTGTGATTTTTACACGCCCCATCTGACGCAGGGGAGCAATGGCTGGCGCATAGCTAGCGCGTGCTCTACATGTTCCAGACGGGCTGCATTGCTTCTTTACGCCAAAGAACAGGTTTTCCATTTTGTTAAGCCCAAGACCTATGTTTAGGTTGTTTTTTTGGACCTTTGGGTCATTAGAGGATCAGATTGGGTTAGTAAATTTGGACCTTTGGGCCATCAGATGATCAGATTGGGTTATTAAATAATTTTGGCCTAACTTTATGGATTTTTAATTTGGGTCATATCATGCAACCTTGATTAGTAAATAATTAAATTATGGACTTTGACCCTAAGTAAAACAATTTTGTCATGGGTCACAATTGATTATTTAATTCATAATTGATTTATTTTTCTATACATAATATTTTTTGAAAATTAGTGCCATATTATATATATTATTTGGTACTTTGAATATTTTATATTATACAATGTTTGAAATTAAATTTTCTTATTATATGTTGAATGTGCTACATGACATAATGGTAATTTAGAATAGTTTGTTAGTCACTAAAGTGACCAAACTATTTAAATTAAATTTTATCATGTATGCTAATTGTCTAATTAAATGTTTATTGTATGGAAAGCTTGTTGGTCACCAAAGTGGCCTAGCTTGAAAATATTAAACGTTTAATTGTGAATGATTCTATTGTTCATGTTGATATGATGCTATTAAAATGACATAAAGGTTGAACTCAGCAATTGAGATTATTAATTATAACGCTAGGAGGTTACCCAAAAGTGGACCTTTGATTATAACTAATGACATTAAAGGGACTTATCAACATTTTTTTGGTTTAATATGATTGTATATCCAAAGATAACATGCATGTTGACTAGAATATGGTTGATTGTCCATTATAGTGAATTTTATTGGCATCATTATAGGTAATAGCTATGTATTTAAATATCACTCAAAAGAGAATTTAAATGCATAATCAAAGTTATTATTAGTTTGAATCCATTTAGGTCTACTCAAAGCATTAATGCGTGGGTCATATGTTGTATTTGTAACATCTACTAATTTGTTCACTTTAGGAAATGGCTTGATAAAGTTCAATGGTCTAAATTATGCGGATTGGTCTGAACAAATCTAGCTCTAGCTGGGTGTAATGGATTTGGACTTGGCCACAATTTCATACGCAAGGCCTGCATCCATAACTGAGACCAGTTCTGAAGCTAACAAGTCTTATTATGAGGCTTGGGAACTGTATAACAGCCTAAGCTTGAACTTGAAGCAAATAACAATGGCAGAAAATGTGAAGCTATAAATGTCTAAGAAGGATAATGCAAAGGAGTTCATGTTAAAGCTTAAAGAATAATCTCAATATGATATAATTGACAAGTCTATAGTAAGGACTTTAATGAGTGAGCTAACGACCAAGAAATTGATCGGTCACAACCCATTCACGATCACGTAACTCATATGTCAAACCTAACTCCAAAGTTGAAATCCGTGGATATAGATGTGAGTGAGTCCTTTCTAGTATAGTTCATTATCAACTCACTCCTTCTAGAGTTTGACCAATTTCAAGTGAATTATAACACCATTAAAGAAAAATGGAACCTTCAAGAGATTAAAGTCATGTTGGTTCCAGAGGAAAGGAGATTGAAAAAAAAAGAAGGAATACTCCGTTCATCTCACATTTCATCAAGGAGCTAATAACAACAAGAACAAACTAGGAAAGAAAGATAAAGATAAATACAAAACTCTCAACAAAATTAAAGAGGGCTGAATCCATAAACATAAGAGGTGCCACTTCTGCAAGAATTCTAGTCACTTCAAGAATGATTGCCTACAAGAAAGGCTTGGTTCGAAAAAAAAGATACATACTATGTTTCGGTATGTTTTGAATCAAATCTTATTGAAGTGCTTAATAATATCTAATAGTTAGATTCTGGTATAACTACTCATGTGTCACATATTTTACAGGGATTCCTTTCAATCCAAACTATAAATGGAACTGAAAAGTTCTTATATATATGGAACATAATGAAGGCACGGATAGAAGACATTGGGACGTACATATTGATTTAGGATACTGGGTGTTACCTAGATCTAGAAAAGTGTTTTTATGTTCCTGAATGTGCTAGGAATTTAGTTTATCTGTTGTAAAGTTAGATAATGTAGGATTTCAATTTAAGATTGGAAACAATGTTTTTTCATTCTATAAACACAAGTACAATTATAGTTATTGTATTTTAATGGATTGTTTATACCGTTTCGATCTTGATGTTGATTTTGCTGAATCTCTATTTCATATTGACCATATTATAGGAAATAAACATAGTACATATAAGGAATGTTATGCTTTTTTATGACATAAAAGATTAAGTCATATATCCAAGAAAAGGGTACATAGGTTAGTGAAAAATGAAATCTTACCTCAGTTGGATTATGCTAACTAGGATATGTGTGTGAATTGCATTAAAGGTAAGCAAACTAAACATATATTAAAGCATCCAGCCACAAGAAGTAACGAATTACTTGAATTAATACACACTGACATTTGTGGTCCTTTCGACGTTCCTTCTTAGGATGGTGAAAAATATTTCATTATCTTTATTAATGATTTCTCACGATATGGTTATATCTATCTGTTGCATGAAAAGTCTTAGTTTGTGGACATCCTAGAGATGTTCGTTAATGAGGTAAAAAGACAGTTAGATAGAAAAGTAAAGATAGTGAGGTCTGATAGAGGTGGTAAATATTATGAAAATTTTGATGAAAGTGGACAATGTTTAGGTCCATTTGTAAAGTTTCTTGCAAGTCGAGGCATATGTGTGCAATACACAATACTTGTACACTGCAATAAAATGGTGTAACTGAAAGATAGAATTGACCATATTATGGATTTGGTTAGGAATCCTATTGAGCAGATAAACAACATTCACCATATTACATTATGAACCCTTTCATTCATCCCAAACAACAATTTTTTAATATTACATCCATTTATATTTTATTTCATTATAAATTATTCCATTCCATTCCATTATATTTCATTAAAAACCTTATATCCAACTAAATATAACACTAACAAAAATCAATACTCTACTAACCTAACAATAAGTTATTTTTTTTCTTAACTTATATATTAAATTTTAGTAGTATTTTTTAAAATAAAAATTCTCTTTTTGATCATTTAAAAACAATTAGTATCTTTTTCTTATTAATCAAGAAAATATTCTTTTTCCATTAAACAAAAGGTTTTAAAAATAACCAGTTCACTATTCGACAACTTTTTAAATAAATTTTAATACTTTTAAATTTATAAATATTTTATGGATTCTGAGGTAATATCATCTAAGCCCAGTCCCAGTCCCAGTCCCAGTCCACTCTTCGAATTAGACAATTAGTTATCAACAACCAAATTTCACACATGCGAAATAGCCTACACGTGTCGACTCCATTCCAATTCCATCAACATCCCGGACCCGGAGCCGCCCGCTCTTCCCTGCCCTTTCTTCACTTCTCTCATTCTCAACAGAAAAGCACCCAAGAGAACAAAAGCCCCGAGTCTGTTACAGCAAAAGCGACAGAACCGCAAAAACTAAGGGACGAAACAGGGTGCGACCTGAAAGAACACACACATTCAAAAACTAACTGTTACGATGTGGAGGAGATTGACCTCTTCGCACCTGAAAACCCTCGCTGCCGCTGCCGCAATCACCTCCTCACGATCTACACCCTCAGCCGCTCAACCCTTCGTTTCGCGGTCTTCGTCTGTTTCTCTCTTCACTCGATACTTCAGCGCAGATTCAGGTGCTTATATCCTCTTCCAGATCTTCTCCTTTCCAATAGATTTGATTTTCGTGCTCTTTCATTAGGAATAATTGGATTCTTGTGAATCTGTGCGTGTTGTCTGTGTTGTTGATGACGTGGAAAAAGAAATTTTTGTTTTGTAGTGAAGAAGAGAGTTGAGGATGTGATGCCTATCGCCACTGGGCACGAGCGGGAGGAGCTTGAAGCTGAGCTTGAGGTTGATTTAATTGGATTTTGAGAGAGAAAGTCATGAGTTCTTTTGAGTTGCATTTCCATTTTTTCGAATTGTTGTTTGGATACTGGTCAAGGCATGAACTTGAATAATGTAACTTGTTGCATTTTATCTACTACTAAATTATTGTCTTTTCTTTTTTTTCGTCTTGATGATTTTGAAAATTTTTCACTAGGATTTTGACTGATTTGTTTTATTATGATTTAGGGGAGGAAACTACTTGATATTGACCATCCTGAAGGTCCTTTTGGCACCAAGGTAATGGGTTGTTCGTTTTTAAGGATTGGCTTTGAGATTTATTATAGCATGTTAAATCGCTTATTTTGATACTCTGCTCATTTCATGTTATTGTGTCAATGATCTGACCTGAGTTCAAGCTATAGTTTTTTGAAAGACTGGATTTCTAGGTTCTTTTCTTGATAGGACATTTATCTGTTGATAACTACCTGCCATGTGCCGTCCTCTTTTGACCTGTTGATTATGGTAGTATCGTCTGTTGCTGCTTGTTTTTATTGCTGCAATGTCAAATATCTCTTTTGTTCATTATTTCATTTTTCGTTGTTACTGATTTTGCGTGGATTAATCCATGAGTTAAAAAGCTCTTTCTTTGGGGAATTTGTCTTGTGTTTCTTTTTTCAAGGACCACATTTAGTTTTTGTGGTAACTGCATAAAGGCTTCCTAGTTGGGGAATTGGAATGCTTTTTAACTAATTTGTCATTATTAATGACTTGAGATGACGAATTTTTTAGACTGTGGTTCTACATAGACTAAAATGACTTGATGCTTTATCAAAATAGAGCTGGATGGTATTTCTTTCTTTTCCCATCTAATGATATAGGTTGGGTAGTACACTTAAATTGATGCCCAGTGATGTAAATTACCAACTCATATTTTCATACTATATAAATCTAAAACCAGTAACTATACGTGTGTGCTTGTGTGCTTTTTTTTTTTTTTTTTCAGCTTTCTGGGACCTCTAACTGGTTGTAAGTTGTCTTAATAAACAAGAAAGTCATAAGTATGATAGCAGACTACATTCTAGTAACCTGGTTTATTGAATCCCTCTTTCCTGAGTAACATATAATTCAAGTTGTTTGTTCAACAAATATTAGCTGTTTTCTAGTACAAGTTGATTGCTCCATTTATCTGTTAGATGCTGAAGAAATGAATGTCGTACTCATTACAAAACAGTTAAAGCTTTTGATGCAGGGTTTATGGTAATCAGAAATAAGATCTGTTGAAGTGCCTGCTATTTGTAACTTACATGTTGCATCGCTATTAAATTTGCCAACAATAGGTCCTTTGTGTGCCTAATGTAGCAGTGATCTTGGTCTTTGTGTATTTGGTCTTTGCACCTTTTTCTTTCATGTTCTTGTAGGAAGCACCTGCTGTTATCCAATCCTATTATGACAAGAGAATAGTGGGATGCCCTGGAGGTGAAGGAGGTGATCTTCTAATTGCTTTATGTGGTCCTTCTGACCATATTTCTTTTGTATTGATTTTTGATGTCTTTTTATAGTATTGAAGAAAAATTTTCCAATTCTTGGTGTCCGTTGACACAATTTGATCTCTGTTCAATCACAGAGGATGAGCATGATGTTGTCTGGTTTTGGCTGGAGAAGGGCAAGCCTCATGAATGTCCAGTGTGCTCACAGTACTTTGCGGTAAGCAGAATATAACAACCGAAAGCCTTAAAAGCTGGTCCTTTCTTGAGTGAACTTAGCTAGCTCTTTAATTTGTATGTGGGGATCTTTTCCAGCTCCCCTATATCTGGTACCAACTAAATATGACCTTAGTGTTAACAGATGCATGGACATGAATGCTAGTATGCACCAGCTTAGTTATAAGTTTGCTTTCAGCGGAGCAGGATTTATTAAGTATGTAATTGTTGGCATTTGACAGCTGGAAGTTGTTGGCCCTGGTGGACCTCCAGATGGACATGGTCACGATGATGATGATCACTAATCACAACTTGCAATTTTCGTGTTGGAATAAAATTTGGGAAGATGATGAACCAATTTCCAGTAGACAGTGGAGCTTTGAAGTTCAAAACTTCGCATGTCGTTTGTTTTAGATGGGTCTTTCATCTTTGTGGCAGTTGCTTCGGCAACGAGTGAGATGGTATCCTTTCCGTGGTTATGTTGACACATACAGGTCATCTGTTGGAACTGTGATTCTGGTTAGATCTTCCTTCAATGCTTGGCCAAATAATTGTTGGCTAGGATATTATTCTTTAATGGAACATCTTCATGTTAGTTTCAAAAGAATGGTAGAACCTTTACCTTGAAGTTGACCAGTTAGATTTTTCTATTCTTGCTGTTCTGAGTTCCATCACTTTTAACTTGAATGTAGAGATTACAAGATGGCTTTCCAGTGGGAATCGAAGACTCAGAGGCTGTTGGCACCTTGAATCAGAGCCTAAGGTCTCACAAGTCACCAAATATTTTCTGATTCAAGTCTGCATGCGAATATGTGATTATTAGAAAAAAACAAAGAAGAAAAGATTAGCTTAAAACCAAAATAAGACATTCACCAAACTTTAATTTAGGTTGAAGGTGCATTTTATTTTCTAAAATTTTCACCAAAATTTAATTTAGACTAATGTTTGACAGTATATGACAATTGAAAAATTATAAAAATTAACTGTCAAATTGATGAAATTTATTTTCGTTAACTTACAAACTTTTCAAAGTTAAAAATTTATGTTATGAATGCGATCATTGTGAACTGTTAAACTAAAAAAATTCAAATTAAAATCCATAGATTTGGATTATCAAATTTTATGTTTGCTCGCTCTTTTTCTCCCGCTAGCGGAGATTTTTTGGTCTGACATTAACAGAACAAAAGCTGTTGGTAACAAATTTGAACACTTGCAGTTGCCAACAGTTGAAAAGTTCATGGTACCTGTTCTCATCGCAACATATTTGAACAGTTTGCAGCCCAGTAGCATCACTGCCATTAAACATGTTCTTGAGTAGCACCTCTATCTGCTATTACCTTTATTTTGAAGAGTTTTTTCACTTTACAGTCATTCTGGTTTGGTTCTCCTCGAGCTTTTAATAATGCAGTTCAGTGAGTTTATCTCTTCATTAGTTACACTCAGAACATCAAGAATGCCTTTATAATTGATAGTCTTAAGCAGACATGACAGACA
Organism: Erythroxylum cataractarum; assembly: GCA_024703695.1. NCBI lineage: Eukaryota > Viridiplantae > Streptophyta > Magnoliopsida > Malpighiales > Erythroxylaceae > Erythroxylum > Erythroxylum cataractarum. The sequence continues at coordinate 13,593,642 of JANJEY010000001.1, read as the reverse complement.
TAGGAACCCAAATATAAATGTAGGAGGCACTATGAAGATCACATAATTAACAGAGAGCATAAACCGAAGTGTTACATTCCGGTTTGAGTTAAAAACTTAAGAATAGATACTTGGGTTAGATAGATCTTTTACTTGTAATTAAGGGTTTCTGAAATTAAAATCACCTTTTGTGCCTGATCTATGGTTTTAGAGATCAAAGATTTTTAAATTTTAATTATCAAATTAATTTATTTTCTTAATTTCAAAACTCATGTCAATTATATATATGATTAAAGTGAATTCTTAAATTGAAAAATTGTCGAGTTAATTTTATTCTAATAATTTTGTTAGTTTAAAATTTATTTTTACATATTATTAAAATTTAGAGTTTAACTTATTTTATTGCAAATATTCAAAATTAAAACTTACGTTTAATCATATCAATTAGAATTTATCATAAGTTGCATATGAAGTATTTTTTTTTCATAAAAATTCCTCAACACTTTACTTTCAATTTTATGAGGAGATTCAATTCAAATTTCTTTTCTCACAATCTTGTCGATCAGATTGGTTAATCAGACAGAAGTTAGATCGAGCTCTAATAAATGACATTTGGTTGCACAAATTTCTCAAAAGCATTGTCAACTTCAAGGATTCACTTTTCTTATATCACACTCCCATTATTGTCGAGAACTTTGTCCAAAAAAATTGTTAAACATTATCCATTTATATTCTCATGGGCTTGCAGGAAGGCTATAGGTTATTATGTCGAGTCTTTTATCGAGCATCCTAGCTACAACCTCAAGAGGTAACTACCCTTGACGATTCTGTCACTAAAGTCCAGTACAACCTTATTTCGTTTCCTAGCTTATGACATAAACAAAAGAGTATAGAAGGGGAGTAAGGTTTTAACTTGAAAAATATAAATTGTATCTGTGGAAGAAGTTTTTTATTTTAAAAAAGAGTACATAAGAAGAGAGAAGATATTACAGGAGAGTGATGTCATTCATTTTAGTTGATGAGGCTTATTTGTACAAGTGGAATTTTACAAGCTAATCTCAAGGCCAAACTTAAAAACTATTTTTAAAAAATCTATCTTTAAGTCCATTCTTATCATTAAGAGATTCTTTTCCTTTTTATAGGGCGAGGAGATTTTCTTTATCATCTTATTTTTTCATTGTGGAAGATATAGTTGGTTATCTACTCTGAATCATTGTAATTGTTGACTCCAGAGGCCTTAATCTTTTTTTTTTCCCCTTCTAAAGATTAGATGCCTCTTTTTTTTTTTTTTTTCCCTTCTAAAGATTAGATGCCACTTGTATAGGCAGGACAAATGTTTTTAGTACGCTTTTTGATTTGATAGAAATTTTTTTGTGCTTCTGGACTCGATTTAATCTCGCCTCTTTCTATCATTCCAATCTTCATTTTAACAAAATTTTCTGCAACCACTAGGGTCTTTTTGGCTAGAGCTATCATTAGTGAAGAAAAATTACTCTTTCTAGCATAGGTTTGAAATCCATTTTTAAACGCTACCTCCATGCTATAAATAATAGTTCTCATTCTAATTCCTCTTCGGTAATGGATATCCGTCTTGTTGAACTTAAATAATTCTTTCCTTAACTTGGTATCTATGGTGATAGGAAACTCTTTGATATTTCTATCATAATAAAATGATATGCATCATATCGTTCATCTTCATAGAAATCTGGTCTAGCAGATTATAGCTTTAGCATCAAAGCTTCTCTTGGTGTTATTGTAGGATTGTTTAAATAACAATCCTTAACTTCTTTGTGATGATATGAAAATTGTGCTTTTGATTTAAAAAAGATTATCAATATGATTGCTATGATATTGACTTATGAAAGTTGGTTTTAGGATAACTTGAATTTATTTACATGTTAACTTGATAATATGTTATGATGTTTTAGGGTGTGGATGGATATGCTAAGGTTAGTAAGGGTTGAATGTTTTTATGATTAATGATTTAGATTATGATTTTCTTGAGAATAAGTAAAAACTTAAATGTGGGGATGTTTGATAAATGATTAATATATTATGTGGGGATGTTTGTTAAACGATTAATGTATTATGTTTTTATGCCCATATTGATCATATTTTGTCTGTTATTTGAGATTTTTACATTGTTTTTGATACTTATTTTGTTTCAAGTATTTTTAGGTCTCAATTGTCTTCATGAATCAAAAGGAGAAGAATTCAAGAGAAATTGTAGCATAAAACAGAAGAATTATTGTTGTTTGGAGATTCACGCCCATGTGAATAACATACACGATTGTGTAAAGGGATCGTTTAAAAGATTGTAAACATCTAAAGCTTTAAAGACTTTAACTTTACCTTTGTGGAGATATACACCTATGTAAGTAACATACACAGTCGTGTCCCTTACTAGTGTAAGTAACTAAGAATGTGTAAAATCGCAATATTGAAGATAGATACATGATTACTCACGTGATCGTATGACTGTTCGTGTATGATCCAAAAACTCTATTTTTGCAATATAAAAGGAAATTATGAAAAGCAGATGAGAAAAGCGACTAGAGTCGAAAGTTACAGCCAACACTACAGTTGGAGTCACGATTCTGAACTAAGATGAGGAAAACACAAAGATTATTTGAATAGATTTGATAAATATCAACTTTCATCAAGGATTCAAGGGGATTCATTAGAGAAAATAAGGATAAACATGTCTATGAATTCTTTTCTTTCTAATTATTATTCTAAACTTTTGATTTTGTTTAAATTTTTATGTTTAAGAACTAAGTTTATTTAGTGCCTATGTAGGATGAACCCTAAGTTAGGTTGGATGGTATGATTTGATATTTTATTTAATGCAATTTGAATGATTTATTCATTGACATCCAATTATGAATTTCTATTTTTGAATTATTATGTTCAAAATATTAGTTCAATGCTTGATTTCATATGATTGAGATTTAAAAATCTTCTTATGTGAATAGATCTACCATAATTAGAAGAAGTGACATGCTTAGAAGAAGTGACATACAAACCTAAAGGTAGGTCAACATAAATTCTTAGAACTAGTGTTAAACTTAATAAAGAAATTTACAAGTTAGAGTAATGCAATCTAAGGGTTTTAACTAGAAAGAGGTTTCAGTTAATCAATTGAGGGTTAGCTGTTAATAGTATTAACATAAGATATAAGTTTCCAAGGTCCAATGATCAATAATTAATTTACATAATAAAGGGTTAATACTTAAGAGATCTTAGTGAGATTCATCACCTAAGTACTAACTATTTGATATTAGATTAATTTTTGTGTTATAATTTTTTTGATTCATTATTGTATTGAGTTTTAGTTTAGTTTAGCTTTAAATTAAACCATTATCTTATTCGACCATTAGATAATAGAAATGAGGCCGTTACTAGTACTTGTAATTATCATAGGATCGACCCATACTTGCTAGTACACCGTACACTTGCGATTTACATCAATTAGTAATCAATAAAAATGATATTATACTTATAACCATCAATAAATTTTTTTGTAATCCCAAGACATCAATATAAATAAGCTATAAAGGCTTAACATTGATAAGAGAGTTGACAAAGAATGGTAACTTATGACTTTTGTTGATAGAATAAGAGTTACAATGAAAAACAAAAATTCTGAAGACATTGGAAACTAAACCATTTTTCTTTAGAACTACACCAAGAACTTTATTGGAGGGACAACTAAGTTTGTGATGCCAATCAAACAATGAGAGTTCAGTGGTGATATTTAGTTATGGCTAACATGGAAAAATTGCAAAATAAACATCATCGATGTTCTCCCTTTATAGTAGAGACGCCCTCGTGCGAATATCCTTCATAAAAAATGAGAGGAGAAAAATTAAATAGAAATTGGTTTAGGTTTGCATAGTTTTATATGGAGATAAATTTATTATGTAAACTTGGAACACATAAAACATTGGATAAAGAAGGTGGTTTGTGAGGTTTATTGATTTTTATATGACCAATATGTGAAATAGAAAGGCATTTATCATCACCCAAGAATATCTCATATGGACCGCATAGTCAGACTAGGTTTGTAAAGGAGATGAATTAGATGTTGCATGATGAGATACTGCACTTTCAAATTGTTAGTTTATGCCCTACAACTAATCATTTTGTTTGTAGTTTAGTGAAAACTATTTAAAGGTATTCATTATCTTGTACATGTTTAGATGTATATGGTAAAGTCCATAAGATAATTATACATTACAAATGAAATTATGATAATATTATACTTATGAGATTCATATTGCATTTATATATTGTCCCTAACTTGTTCATAGTCATTGTTCTATTAAGCCTAGACATTAATAGAACATAAAAATATCAACACACGTTTTATTTTTCCTTATGAAGAAAATATTCGATCTCATAGACTAAAGTATAGAGATACTTAAACAAACACTTTTTTGCTTATTAGAGAACAAATTCACTGAACTAACCCAATATAAGAAATCCTTTTGGAACATTACTTGTATGTTTATAGAAATTCTCATTGTGATGATTGTATAAGTGAGTGTTTGACTTGAGATCTCAAAAGTTATCATGTATAAAGATTGTTATGTTTTGATGCTACTTATGACCTATGCTAATAATAGGTCATTCAGTTGGTAGTTATTGGATATAACACGAACTCTATGGAGGTAATTGAGTGATTAAGATAAGATTTATTACCATAAAGTAATTAGGGATAATGTTTTGTTATTCTCAATTAGTATTGATTCGAGAAATCCATAGTCAATGTAGGATGATATTTTGTAAATAATTTACTAAGGTCATTAATTGAATCTATAACTAATGGTGAAAAATTAATATGATTGGACTCATAACAAAGTAGACATTAATTTTTAATTTCATACTCTATATATAGTCAAAACAATGTATGGTGAAATGATTAAATTACATGAAAAAATCGTGCTTGAAATGTTAGTAAAAATCACTTTGACATTCCTAGATATTGGGGTGGTCATGATGTGTTGTTAGATGCCAATCTTGTATATGATTATAAATTGTTTAAGCAAATAATTAAAGATAAATTAAAGGAGTTTTCATTTATCTAATTCTGATGATGAAGTATAATTATAATTGATAATCATTATCAATATATTTAAGAACATAATGGATCTCACATAAAGAACAAGTTGAAGAAAGTAAAGATATTTTAGTCAATTTAGACTTGAATGTAAAATTTGAGAAACTTTATAACTAAATATGAGATATTAGATCATATTTGAGCATAATTGATATTTAATTTGAATTATTTGTAATTTTAATTAAAATTAAAATTTAACAATTAAATTACTAAAATGTCTAAACCTTATTATAAATAAGGTTAAGTTCTAATAAAGCTAGCACTTCTTGCTTAACCCTTTTTATAAGAGTTACAAAGTTCTCTCAACCTATTTTGTGGATACCATTAAAGGTCAGGTGCAGTTAGGATGGTTGAGATGAATTGATTTCAAATACAATTCAAGAGACGACAAGAATATAAACAAACTTCAAAATAAAATACGAATTAAGATTCATGCTTTATTATGATATATATGTTAATCATTTTATAAAATTAGAAGGACCTTGGATTTTGAAATATCACAATACCAAAAATTTCATAATTATTTCAATGTAGTTGGATCGGATCTCGTCCTTATTTTCGAACACAAATAACCAAGGCTTTTGCATTGATAGGGAACTTGTGGTAGCATTTGCTACTGGACTTGTAGAATTAAACCATAAAAATATTATTCTCCTTCAAAAATTTCACAAGCTTCCTGCAATCACGTGTATCATGATATGCAATTTCACAAAAACAACAAAATGGATCTTCTCGATATGACCCATTGTCATTCTAACTTTGCCAAGATGAGAAGTATTGCCACTATAGCCACCAAGGGATTTATATTTGATGGGATTGTGGCCTTGAAATGATTTTTGAAACCGTCATGCATTGAAGTTCTACTTTTGAGTTACATTTACTATAGGAGTGTTAAAACATAGAATTAGATCTTTTATTCTTTATCATTCTTTTTGTATATACACGTGTATGGCTAAACTACTCTCTCTCTCATGTTACAAATTCTGTTACTATAACTAATATAAATGAAAAGAGTGAGCACACACCTCATTGTGCCAATTATTCCATTCACTACGTAGCCTTTCTTACTTAGTATCAGAGTGGTTTATTCTCCAATGGCTTCCTCTTCAGTGGCATCTTTTACATCTTTTTTTGCCTCTATCTCAACTACCCTCACCTTCAAAACATACCCTCTTTTTAATTCCTCCAGGCGAACAACCTTCATTAAGTTAGATAGAGGAAACTATCTCATGTGGGAATCCGTTGTCTTACCACTAATTGAAGGAAGCTTTCTTGAGTCACATATGAATGACTCTGGTTCGATACCCTCTTGATTAATCTTTGAAGGAGTAGAAATGATTGCAAATCTAGCCTTTGAAAAATGGTATGTTGTAAATCGACTTCTAATTGGTTCGTTACGTAATACAATGACCCAAGAAGTTGGAAATCAACTGCTTCACTGCCACACAACTCATGATCTTTGGGCTGGTGCTCGTAATCTCATCTATGCATCAATGAAATCACATATTATGGTGCTCAAGTTGGAGCTTCATCAAACACGTAAAAACTCAATGAAGATGGATGAGTACATTAGCAAAATGAAAAGTGTCGCAGATCAGCTACTATTGGTCGGAGCCCCTGTTGCAACGGATGACCTCAATCTTCATACACTAAATGGTCTCGACTCAGACTATAATGCTATTATAGTAAAGTTGGTTGATCAACCTAACCTTACCTGGATTGAAGCACAATTTGCTCTTCTTTCCTTCAAAAGTCATCTGGAGCAATTTAACCATTTCTTGACTCTATCTGTTTAACCCATTGCAAATGTTGCTCAACGTGATGGCACTGATAATCCATCTTCTAATACAAATCAAAATATCACCAAGTAAGGTTCTTGGAGAGGATCACGTGGTAGTTCTCGAGGAAACTGAGGCTTTGGAAATCAAATTGGCTTCAACAATGGAAATCGACCATACTGTCACTTACGTGAGAAACCAGGACATGTTGTAGCAAATTGCTACCATCATTTCGACAAAAAATTTCAGCCTCCATCTAGTTTTGGAAGTGACTTTGGGAACTATTCTGCCCTACAAGCCTTCTATGCTAACTCATCAAAAAGGTACTATGCTCATCCACAAACATTCTTCAATCCATCATCGTATATGGATAGTGAAGCAAACTATCACGTGACTCCATACGTTGATCAATTAGAGAATATCAATCATGTAGGTAAGACTCATCTCTATACTTGCACTGGAGAACCAACTCGTGTAGTTGGAATAGGTTCCATATCTTTATCTATATCTAACTCCTTACTCCATCTTAAAGATGTATTGCTAGTACCCTCGACAACTAAAAATCTTATAAGTGTTAATAAAACTCACTAAGGACAATATAGTAGATGTTCATTTTACTAATGATGGTTGTGTTGTGAAGGATAAGAAGATAGGTTATCCTCTAGTGCACAGAATACCAAAACAAGGAATGTATCAAATGTCTGAACGTGCTCCGATGGCTCAAGTTCATATGGCATCACTTACACAAAAAGGAAAAGAGTTCTTAAAATGACATTACAAGCTAGGACATCCTAGTGATAGAGTTATAAAACAAATATTGAATAAGTGCAATGTGAACTTTCAATATCTCAATTTTGTTTATGAAGCATGTTAATATGGCAAATCAACCTTTTCCAAATTTGTGTCTCATGCTTCTTTTCCTTTGGAGTTAGTTCATACAGATCTTTGAGGGCCCTCATTAGTTCAATCAGTAAATGGTCATTGTTTTTATATTCATTTTATCAATGATTACAATAGATTCACTTGGATATACCTAATAAAACACAAAGGTGAAGCTGTGAATGCATTTAACTTGTTTCAGGCACAAGTTGAAAATTATTTTAACACAAAAATCAAAACCATACAATGTGATAATGGGATTGGATACAAACCTTCTGTGAATATTACACAAGCAGTAGGAATTGGAATGAATTTTACTTGTCTTTATACCTATGCACAAAATGGGAGAGCAGAATGTAAACATTGACATATTGTTGAGATGGGGTTGACACTATTAGCTCAAGCTTAATTATCCCTCACATACTGGGTAGATGCCTTTCAAATGGACGTATACCTCATCAACTTGCTACCAACACCTACACTTGAAGGATCAAGTCCTCTGTTTCAACTTTATAGAGTAGAACTTGATTACAAAATACTTCAGCCTTTCGGATGTGCATGCAATCCCTGTATAAAACCATATAATGAGCATAAGTTCTAATTCTACAGTCAGAAAGGTATTTATCTTGGAGCTGGTTCTCAACACAAGGGATTCAATGTCTCAGTTCTTAAGTTAAAACATATAACTCATGTCATATTGTGTTTGATGCTTCTTTTTTCCCTTGTACTATAGGTTTTCTAAATCGACGAGTGACATTTACCAAGAATGAATATATTATTCCTTTGATTATTACTCCAAAGAAAGAAATCATTCGTAACTTCGAGAGCAGCAATGTTGTAGAATCTCTAAACTCCAATAAAGAACAAGTTGGCTCAACGGATAAATCTCCAACGACTATAATCTCCTCGCATGAGCCTCATTCACCGAGTCACATGTCTTTTTCAACAGATGGGTCGAGCTCTAATGGGCAAAGCAGAAGTGAACAGGAAATAAGACAGGTCAAAAAAATCATACACCCAATGACTACACGAGTAAAGGATGGTATATACAAACCCAGATTTCTATTTGTTGGGCTACTTCATTAAGAAAAATCAATCTGTTTAGCTCAGCTCACAAAACCTTGAAATGTCACAAATGCCTTGGCCTCATTACACTGGAAGCAAGCCATGATTGATGAATTCACAACCCTTCAGCGAAACAAGACATGGATTCTCGTTCCTTACATCGGTAATGATCCTAGTTGCCTGAAGTCTTTAGTTTTGAAGCTAAAGAATCTATTTTCTTTGAAAGATTTTGGTCCTGTATACTATTTTCTTGGAATAGAAATCGACAAAGACAACTTAGGCATTCACCTGAGTCAAGCTAAGTATACTTTCAATATCTTAAATAAATTTAACATAATAGACTGTACACCAGTATGAACTCCAATGGTCATTAGACGTCAGTTTACAAAAAACAATGGAACACCCATGAAAGATTTATCTCTCTATCGATAAGCTGTTGGATCTCTTTAGTACCTTATCACCACCAGGCTTGATATAGCTTACTTAGTTAATAAACTTAGCCAGTTTCTATCTTAGCCCACTGAAATACGCTTTCAATATGTAAAACGTATTCTTAGATAGCTTAAAGATACTTGTCAACTTGGTCTATATATTAAGCCTTTCAAATCTCTTTAGGTTGCTACATTTACTGATGCAGATTGGGCTACATACATCGATGATCGAAAATCCATAACTAGTGTTTGTGTATATCTTAGGAGTATGTTAGTTTCTTGGAGCTCTCGTAAACAAAGAGTTGTTTATCGCTTAAGCATGAAGTTCGAGTACTGAGTTCTTGCAGATGGTGCAGCTGAGGTTAAGTGAATATTTTCATTATTGTTTTTTCAACAACCTTCTATGATTTGGTGTGATATTCTAAGTGCTCATGCTCTTGCCTCCAACCTAGTTTAGTATGAACATAGTAAACATATAGAGATTGACATTTATTTCATCGTGATCTCATACTTTCAGGCTTCATCAACGTACACTATGTACCTTCCTCACATCAAGTAATAGATTGTTTCACCATGGCACTAACTCGTTCTTTCTTCATTCAAAATCTCAACAAACTCTAACTCACAACAACACCCTCTCGTTTGAGGGGGAATGTTAAAACATAGAATTAAATCTTTTATTCTGTGTCGTTCTTTTTGTACATATACACGTATATGGCTAAACTACTTTCTCTCTCTCTCTCTCTCACGTAACAAATTCTGTTATACAACTAATATAAATGAAAACATGAGCACACACCTTAGTGCCAATTATTCCATTCACTACATAGCCTTTCTTACTGGGAGTAACAGGAAGAGGCGTTAAGTTTTTTTCTTTTGGAAGTCTTTCGAAAACAGTCAACTTACTAAATAATTCTGAATAAGAAATTGGTGATTCACGAACTTTGATGGCTGCAAAGATAGAACTTAACTCATCTCCTAATTGAGGGGTGATATGGATAATTTGATCTTCTTCACTGATGGGATTTTCAATGAGGGTCAGTTCATCAGCAATGGACTGCATTTTATTGAGAAATTCAGCAACTGATTTGTTTCCTTTTGGAGTCTTAAAAAGCTTAGGCTTGAGAGAGATAATTTTGGATAATGAAGAATTTGCGTAGCTATGCATAAGCCGATCCCAAGCTTCTTTTGAGGACTGAGCAGAGGAGATAATAGGTTGTATCATTTCTGAACAACTATTATGGATTGCATTAAGAAGAATTTGAACCTGTCGATATCAAGGAAAATTCATCTTCTCGTTGTCCTTAATTTGATGGAAGATGCTTTTAACATAGGCTTCAATTAAGATCCAACAACAGTAAACGCAGTAGGCACTGGAGGATCTTACCTCAAATTCCATTATCTCCTTGTTGAAGAGAAAAACAAGTTAGTGGCCGATGAAGTAGATGGCGTATAGCTAAGAAATTGGAAATGGTGTGGTTATTACTCAAAGATAACAAATTAAATTGCTATGGGCCATGTGTTCTCCCCCTTGACCAGGCATATCTTTTGAAACATTCTTCCTCAAAAATTTCATAAAACTTTGCCATGTGTAGGTAACCAAGTATAGGGCACTTGCTAACTATAAATTCACTCCGCAATCTTTTGATTTCGTACAAGAACAAACAAAATTCTGATTTCATTCAAACAACAGACGAAGAGGCAAAAATGGCAAGCCAACAAGCTCATAACCTCAGCCACAAGACTGGCGAACTCGCTGGTCAAGCTCAGGTGATCGGTGCCCTTTTCATTATTTGATTAGTTCCTAGCAAATCGATCAGGAACATGCATGAAAAGTTAGAAATTGCAAATTTCTGTCGGTGTCTAATTAATGTTTTGTTGATCTGACATGTAAGATGTTAATTTACTCTTCGTTTCAGGTGAAAGCAAACCAGCAGTTGAGCCATGCTTCCAATGCAGCCCAAGAAGCAGCAAATAAAGCAAGTGGCAATGCACAATCTGGCCATGACAGTTCCCACACATCTCAGGCCTCCCAAGACAGTTCCATCACTTCTCAGGCCTCCCAGTTCATTCAACAGGCATTACATTTGCTTCCTGTTATTATATTTGAAAAATACTACAGACCTTTTAGTTGTGATTAATCGCATTATTTGTAATTGAAAGTTATAATTTTTTCCATAACCTGAAACTATTTTAATCAATTTTCATCGTATTTGGTTACAACCTGAAATTTGGATGCCATATACAAAATTGGAACGATACGTTACAACATGATAGATTTAATGGATTATAATTTGATTGTAGACTGGAGAGCAAGTCAAGAACATGGCCCAAGGAGCAGCAGATGCAGTGAAGAACACCCTTGGAATGAATACTGACAGCAGCTCCAACATTAACAACACCAACAACACTAGCAACAACACCAACACCAACACCAACAACGCCACCACCGTCCACCCTAGCAATCCATCTCCGACCACCAGGATTTAAGGTGTTTTCCTTGGATGAATTAATATGCCTCCGCCATGGCACATAGTAAAGTCCTTTCGGAACATGCTTAAAGGCATCTGCTGTCTTTTTCTGGAGATGGTTGTTTTATATTCCTAATATTTTTTTGAGACGTTGACATTTGATCTTAATTACCCAGTTAACAACGGTGGTCGAGTCTCTTGTCCATCGTTGTTGACGTCAGTGCTTTCAATTTTGTAGATTCAATGTTTCCATGGCCCAAATAAAATGGCCTGGCTCCCAAGCTTCTTTGAATAAAATGCATAATTTGAAATTTGACAAAAAGTATAGATAAATCTACATTGCTTTCAATTTTTATACAGATAAACTTCTTAGGTTAATACGTTAACATATTAATAATATATTAAAATTTAATAACATAAATAAACTCATTATTATTGTATAATTATTGTATAAAAATCATTAATTGTGATATTATTAGATTTTATTTAATTTAAATCTAAATTAAATTAAATGGCTATATATAAACTGTGTTCATTTTATTAATAAAAACTTGTATGTAATCGATTTTGGTATATATATTTTTTCAATTAAATAATCTTATGCATCCATTTGGCCTCTTCAACTACGTTTACTCTGAATAGTCCTATGTGTTAGGATGAATGATTGAAATAAAGTTTCTTAGCAGAACTTCACATTATAAATTGAGAACCAAGCAACCAAGTCATTGCTTTAAGTTTAATTTTAATAGATAACATTCAGCACGAAAGATGTTCTTAGCTTGAACACCTCCAATGAAGGAAATGGAAGAAAAAGGCAGTAATAGAAAGCTCTATTGGACAATAATTAGAGGTGAAATAAAATATAGATGGGTGACTATGCAAAATTCATTGATAAGATGCTATTTTTTTTTAAACTCATTATTAACATAATAGTTTCTGATACTTAATATCAATGAAAAAAAAAGTCTCATTATCGTTTTTTATAGGCATTAGTGCATAGTTTTGAAGATGCTTCTCATTTACGAAAACATTAAACAAATTAAGATGTTGTTTATACCATTCTAAGTACTTTAATGTGTGAATTTCTATCATAAAACTTTCTTTCTTTTTTAATTTTGCATTATGACGCAAAGACTAGAAAAATGTGTGTACATATGTATCAGATAACTTTCCTTTAGAATTTAATAGATGCTTAATACTAGTTCTTGAGAAAGGAAAAAAGTTTTCCTGGCCCTTTATTCTTATCCTAAGAAATAATCTCACTGTCTATCCAGTCATCAAAATACTAATAAGAATGGAAAAGGTATATAGTTTTGGTATGATAATTGAACTTGTCTAAATGAAGATATCTCTTCACTTCTTTCAAGGATACCTCTTCAGGCAAGAGTTAGCAATGTTATTGATCATAATACTTACGATTTACAAGATAGTGGTACTGACATACTCCAGAATTACTTTCCTAGCTATCAACCTAATCCATGCACTTCAGACAAACTTGTTTAGTCTTTAAGCAGCAATGGTGACTATTCAAACTCCTCATGCATGAAAGCACTTAAGGCTCCTAACCCTCTCATTCCTTGATATACGTACTGTATGGAAAGGGTCTTTAAAGCCTAAAGTCTCATTCATTACTTGGCTTGCACCTAGAAGAAGATTGAAAACTAAGGACATAATAATGGGTTCTAATGACAAGTTATGCGAGTTACGTGAGAATGAGTTAGAGAACACATACCATTTATACTTCAAATGTGGCTTAACCTCATCCATTTGGACTAGCATCTAACATACTCTTAATTTATTTTTGTCAAGAATCAGATTGGAACATAATATTGGTATGGGCTGATCATAAATTCATCTCAATGGGAAAAGATAGAGCCTATCTCAAACTTACTGTCAATTATGTAGTTTATGCCATTTGAAGATAAAGGAACTAGAGATTGTTTAATAATAACAAACACAATCCTTCAGGGAGTACTTATAATAGAAAAATAGGTCATACAAATGTCAAACCAATTTCAACATAGTTGAGCCTTAAAAGGAGAAGCTATAATAATTCATCAATCAACATTATTGTGATCAACCATAGCACAAGCTAATACCTAATTAAATCAATTGAGACCTTATCTAGTTGCAACATTCTTAGTTATTTTAGTTCCATTAAAGTGGAACATGAAATGTTCCCTTGTTTTGTCCAATGCATTTAAACAAAATGCATACTTACCTGTATCTTTATGTCAAAACCTTCTTTGATTTCTTTCTCTTCATACCTCCCACACTCCAGTGCATAGAGCGAACTTTAGAAAGGTAAGATTGCCACCTAATGTAAAAGCATTAGAGGCCCTATTTATGATGGTTTCCTAAGCTTATTCAACAATATGAAAATTGCAAATGATCGTAATCCTTTCCCAATGTTATTTAGTGTAAGTGCATTGAAAGAAAATATGATCCCTTAACTCCCTTATCTTAAAGTGTAGGTTTTACTTATCTATATAGAAGTATAGTATATAATAGAAAGCGTACTAGTATAGTTTGTATTGAGGAGGGTATAGTGTATACTCAAAGATGATATTCTCATTTCTCACTAAAGCTATTATTTATTTTAAAATCATCCTGAAAACTTTGAAAACTTTTATTTATATCTACAATAATAAATGAACAATTTATATTGAGACATGATACTCTTTCCACTTAGTTAATATATTCTTATTTAAAAGTGTTTGTCTTCCTTATATGTAATAAATGATTGTATTTTTATACATAGACATGGTATTAAGTAGATAGCATGCTGGATTAGTTTGTATTCAGGTAGGATTTAGTTTGACTTAAAGATGTTATCACATTTTTCGCTGAAGCTATTACTTATTTAAAATATATGGTGGTAAATTTTGGTTATTGTGGTGGTATGGAATATATTAAGTATTGATATCATTTGTATTGAGCAATGATATTTTCTATTCAATCAATATATTCCTATTTAAAAGTATATTATTTGTTTATTTGTAATGAATGACAATATTTTTTAATAGATATACATAGTATTGAATAAATAAAGTAATAGTACAATTTGTACTGAGGTAGAGTATGGTTTTACTTAGAAATGGTATTCCAATTGTAAAGTGTACGTGGTATTTATTTTAATAATCCATGGTATTTTTTATACATTAGAATGGTATTACACGTATTGAGTACTAGTATGATTTCTATTAAGTCATGAAATTATTTGTACTTAGTCATGATACTTACTTATAAAAGTAAAGTTGTCCCTTATTTGAAATGAGCAGTTAATGGTGTTATATATTGTAAGGTCCCAACATATACCATAAAAGTATTATAGCACATGTAGGGTATATTAAGAAGTGAACATAGCGAATTAAGTGCATCTAAACATAGTAAGGGACATAATGGTACTTTATAATACCCCACTCCCACAAGACCCGAACCCGACATCAATGATGATATCCGAGTTCGTACCCCGCGAGGATGACGTGCTAATGCACTCAATCATTCAAAAGTTAGTATTTTTTTTTGAAAACACAAACACACACCATGCGGAAGCCAATCATCTCATACAGTTAATAATAATTGTGATGGCCACTTGGGCCCTTTTTCAAATACAAAGTACTTATGTCAGTTTGAATTTACAAATGACATAATCATTTGTACAAAAGTTCATAATACACGATTTTATATAGAAATAAGAAAACACTAATGGAGATGCGAATTGATCCCGATCTTTATCCTTCACTTGTATGCTGTAGCTATACTCCTTTTGGCCTAACGGGGTATTCTTCTAATCCTGAAAAATACTTGCAAATTTTGGGTGAATTTTGCGAACTCAATGAGCGACCATCCTCGATGGCTCACCCATTTAAATAACACATACATATATATCACACTGAATTCAAATTTCACATTCAGATCATATAAACATTCATATTATGCATATGCTATTTATATGAGACTCACATTCATTCTTATCGTTGTGACTGAGTGCCTCTCATATATACAGAATACTGGCCCGTAGGCTCAGTCAGAATAGAATACTAGCCCATAGGGCTCAGTTGGACATAATACTGGCCCGTAGGCTCAGTCACATCACATAATCACGGAGCATAGCTCTACGTGGTAGCGCTTCATACTGGCGACTCAAGTCACAACGCCTTTATATTTCATGCATTTATGCCAT
This sequence comes from Erythroxylum cataractarum, assembly GCA_024703695.1. NCBI lineage: Eukaryota > Viridiplantae > Streptophyta > Magnoliopsida > Malpighiales > Erythroxylaceae > Erythroxylum > Erythroxylum cataractarum. The sequence continues at coordinate 13,577,731 of JANJEY010000001.1, read as the reverse complement.
GGAATGCATCATACATATTGCATGCTCTTATCTAATTACAGACACTTATCATCGGACCGTGGTCCAACATTCAACCTTAAGTTGAGAACCACATCTTATTTGCATGCAATGTCACATTCGGAACACATGTAGCTCATTTCATTCAGAGGCACATAACACTACAATATCTCATACAACTATCGCAGTCCTCGGACCTCTTGTCTGGGTCCCACATAAACATAACACATTCATAAAATCATCCAGAAGGCATGTAAGACAAAATTTTAGATAACAAACAATAAGGGGAGACTATCTAGGTCTACTCACAGTATGCTTCAGATTCTAGTTATAGTATAGTTGTTGCAGTTTGACACCAATGATACTTTCATTTTGAGACTATAGTTTATTTACAGTTTGAAATCATAGAATATCTACAGTTCAATACCTTCGAGTACCTACAGTTTAATATTTTCAGATATCCACAACTTCTGTTATCAACATCTACGAGAATATTTAGCCTAACATAGAAAATAAATTAAACAACTATAAATAAGAAATACAACATGACAACATGAATATTTGGTATTGATGAGCATTTGTATTGATTGTATTAATGATTTGTAATGATGAATAGTTGTATTGATAATTTGTATTAATGAGAATTGAATATCAATGTTTGGCTTATAATTGCGAATTTACGATATATGAATAATACATTGAAACATATTTGCATTATGTACCTCGATTGATTATGCCATCGCTATTTATACATTTTGTGATATTTGTGAATGTGTGTGTTTGGCGGATGACTACTGCGAGTAGTCATTTATACTAAGTATTTCCTCCCTAGGCTTTTAAGCTTGACATGGGTGTTAATCCGTATAAGTCTAGGTGATATGAGTGAGGTACATGGATCATCTGTATACACCAAGGCCAACTATTAGTTGTAAATGTACTTTTGGATTATATCTTTGTGGTTAAACATAATTGTACATGTAATAGTTTGTAACTAAGAATTTAAGTTATATGTAATAATTCTTTTGGATTATTGTGTAAATGCAAAGATGTAATAGTATTCTTAAATGATAAAAGTGATATAAAATTTTGTAATATGTATATGTACAACATTGAATAGACAAATGTGTGACGACATTCTCTATAAATAAAGAGAAATGTATGCCATGACTGTTTGTATAGGAATTTGGTTGCCATATATATGGGTGGTTATATGTTATGTATAGGAGGTGTTACATATATATACATGGTTTGGAATGTAATAAGACATGGTATAGCTTATATAAATTTCTGGTAGAATACTCATATACCAAAATATAGCAGCTAAAATGATTTAAAGCACCAATAAAGATGATCTTTTTCCTTATTCTTATTTTGAAACTTTGTTTCACCCTCCTTATAAAAATAGTAAATAGATTATTTTTACTACACTACATCCATTTGGGTTAGAATGCAATACAGAATGAACCTCACCTCCATTATGACTCTGATTGGGATAGCATTCTAATATGGGTAAACAATTTCAAAAGATGGGAAAATTTCAAATGTGTGTTAGCCTCAGCTTAAATTGTTCACTTTATGCGATTTGGATGGAAAGGAACAAAAGGCTATTCAATAAAAGAAATGGCGGATTAGAGAAAACTTGAGAATTCACCAATTCACTGAAAAGGTGAGCCCATTTACTAGAAGAAGATGGAATCTTTAATATTTTGTTGTTTCTAGTTTTTTCCTTCGATAATAGATTGATTTTATTGTATATTTCCAAACTTGTGAACACAACCTCGTAATTTTCTTTAAATGCCTTTCCAATGGATTCTTTAATTTTTTTTTCAAAAAAGTAAATAGATCGTGCAGAAATAATCAGTGAATATGTCACTAACATTTTGACTTGTTAGATAACAAATAAATAAAATTCATTATTCAAATTTGAAATTGCACATTTAACCTTAAAATATTACTTGAGCTTGTTTTGTAAAGAGGGAAGGAAGAACATAAAAAGAATATCAAAATAAAATAAACAACTTCTTTTTTTTTTAATCAAAACTGATATTTTTGCCCTTGTCAATTTTAATATTTTTTAATATTTTTATTCTAGTTAGCGGGTGGTTACTCCCGCAAGACAAATTTCATTATATATAACATTACACTTGCCATTAGAATTAACAAAAGTTACCATTATATTCAAATACGTTAGAGGATAAGCAAGCAATTACAAGAAGAAGAACATAAAAAGGAAATAAAGTGAAAGGCGATAGTCTCTTTCGTCAAAAACACGAACACACATTAATGGAGAGCAAAACAAAGTAGGAGTTTGGTAATAGACAAGAAAGAAAAAGCAAATAATAATAATATTTAGTTGGTCGTCGTCATCATGCACGGGTGTGTTTCCCAAGAAGAGAATCGAATCAGCACAACTTCTCTTTATTTCGCCCTTTCATTTCTTTACAGTTCGCCTATTCTCTTCCCTTTACCCTTCTCCAAGAGAATGGAGGCCAGATATTATATGTATGTATGTACGCATATTTGCATATATATGCCTTCATTTCAATATCGATGTATGTTTAGTTTCTGAAAGAAAAAGAAAGGTGATGGAGGGTTTATAGAGGGAGATAGAGAGAGTGAAAAGGAAATGGAATGGCAGCCGCAGAAAAGGAAGAAAAGAAAGAATAAAAAGATAAAGGTGGTCAAAATGACACCTCCAAGATTTGTTAGTTTATCATTTCCAGCTTCAGCTGTCTTTATTGAAACCTGCTCTTTGTACCTTTCTCTTTTGTATTAATTTTTCCTTTTTCTTGTTGAGTTCGGTTTGATATTCTAACTCAAGTATCATTACTCGTTGGTTAATATACATATAGTTTAAGACAACAAAGGTAGTATATGCCGGATTTACTTTCAATTGGTATTGTACATTATTGACCATAATCACGTATACTTTGAATTCCTAACTTTTAACGAAAACCATGGAGGGGATTATTCTCTTATGACTTCTATAAATAAGCAAATAAATAAATAAAGATGTGAGTGTTTGTGTGAGAAAAAAAAAACGTAATTTAATTGAAAACATATTCGCTGACATATCCTGTTATTATCATCATAGGGGAGCTAGAGCACTAGAAAAGGGAATATTCAAAACTGCAAAGCAACAACAATTTATCCTTGCACTTGCTTCCAGTTTGAAGAATCTCAAAGCCATATGTGAAAGAAACATGACCTCTTACGAATACAATAGATTTAATGTGGGACTGCTTTAAGCTTTAATTGTATACTTTTGTAGAGTATTTATTACATAAAGTGCTCTGAGCAAAAAAAGGCATGCATTTGGTAGATTCCTTGCTGCCTATGAACATGAAGCGAAACTTTGTTTTTTTTTCTCTTTTTCTTTTCGATTGTTCTTGGATTGGAGGAGATGTTTGTGTCTTTGAAGGTATATCTGATTTAAGGGTCCCACGTCCTATGGTCAAAAGGCTTTTCTGGGGTTTGTGTTTTACTCGTTTGAGTGGAGTTTTGGATTGAACATGTTGTGCTTATCGGCAGACAATCTCTCCACCTTACTTTGTGTGGGATCCTTATTGTTTGTTCTATGTTGCACGAACTGAATGTGACCATCAAAACTTGACTTGGTTAAGTGTGAGTGGTAACCTGCAGGCCTCTGCCTCTGCCATGGGCACGAGGAAAATGCATGATTTGACAATAGATTTTATCGTTCCTGTGCTTAGTATATTCCAATCTTTTACGTATAATTCGAAAATAAAAGGCTATTATTTTTATGTATAATTCAATAGAAAAAATATGACTATTAATGGGATATTATCTTTTAATTTGAACCTTTACGTTGATTTAACTGTATTTTTTGCTAGTATTTTCTTTTTTGAGTACAAAGGAAACTAAAAACAATTAATCTAATTCACGCAAAACTTTGCGGTACTCGATGCCTTGCCAGTCTCTTCGAAGGAGGTCCTGGACTACCAACGGAGACTCGCGAAAGAGATGGAGGCCTAGGGTGCCAGCCTGCCATAGCAGCCAACCGATCAGCGTAGTATTTTATTTTCTACTGCAAACCATTCCTCTGTAAAGGCTAGCCAAAATAATTAATTAAAACTTGGCCAATCTTTAGGGCAAAAATGAAGGAGAAATCAATTTTCATAGGTAAACATGATAAGTAAGGTTGATGGAAGAAACGGATATATCTAGCTAGAAAATTAAGCACATCTATCTTCCACTGATGAACTGATACAGCTAAAAGTTTAATCGCCAACCCAAAATTAAAGCAATAACAAGGATAAAATCAACAACATAGAAGAAGAACATATACTAAGATGAAAAATATGAAAAGACACAGATTGAGATGAGTAGTAAGGCTGATTTCGTGCAACTTTAGAAAGGATGGATTCATGCACTAGTAATACAAACCCTAGAGTGTTATCCAATTTGGTACAAATAAATTCGACCATGCATTTCTCAGTTTTCATGTGAAGAACCCTAAAAGAAAGCATTAGCCACATATCTTAGATGTTCAATAATAATATCCATCCAGTCGTTTGAATCATAGCTGCAATACCCTTTAGCCCTTTTTTTTCACCTATTTTAATTAAAATTTTCAATTTTCTTGATTCCCAGATCTTCAAGGTTTTGCAAGAACCCGATAAAGTATGTATGTACTTCACGACCTCCATTTATTCCTTCATCCTTTTTTTTTTCCTTGGTGGACTTGACATGTATATATAAACGACCTTCCTTGCATCAGTCCTCTCACCCCTCACCATTTCCTTCACCTTCTTACAAGATTCATCTTCAACAAGTCTCACTCTCTTTTCTTTTAATCACATTTTCAAAGGTAATTAGTTCTCATACTCCACACAGCATACATTACATACACAACACACACGCACACATATGTTTGCAGTTAGTTTCCATTTCAGCAAGCACTAGTCGGCGTTTCCTAGTAGTTAAGAACACGCTAATCGTAACAAGTGCATACTTTTGTTTATTCTTTCTGCATTTGAAATACAAAATTTAAAACCAAGATTAGATTATTATTGCAGAAGAATAAAATGAGTAGACCAGGAGACTGGAGCTGTAGGTCCTGCCAGCACCTGAACTTCCAGAGGCGTGATTCTTGCCATCGTTGTGGTGACTCCAGGTCGGGAACTGACACCGGTTGCTTTGGTGGTCGCAGTACGACGTCGTTGGGGTTTACTGGGTCTGATGTCCGCCCTGGTGATTGGTACTGCACCGCGGGCAACTGTGGGACTCATAACTTTGCTAGTCGGTCCAGCTGCTTTAAGTGTGGGGTTTACAAGGATAATGACGCAGTTGGTGGCTTTGATTCTGACAATTTTCGCTCTAGAGGCGCCGGCGGTAATCGATCTGGATGGAAATCTGGCGATTGGATTTGTACCAGGTATATTACACACTTATTCTGCGTTATTTTACTGAAGAAGCATTTAAATTTGGACAAATAGAATTTGTATCAGTAGCGCCACTAATCTTATCAGAATTTCAAAGTTCTTGATTAGAGTAGCATTAGAATATGAGTGATTGCACTCCAAGTCCAAATACTTTTTTATTCTCCAATGCGAAAACTGCTGGACTTCCATCAATGTTTATTGTCAAGAAATCAAGTCAAAGTACAGTATTATGGGCTCCTTCTGCAACTCTTTATTTATGAGTTGTATACTGTTCCCACAACAATTAGAGCTGGCTAGTTCTGTGCTTTAAAGAATCAATATGGAAAGCTTTGAATATATGTGGAATTTATTTCCCTTGAATTGCATGCGTGGACAGGCGGGGATGCAACGAGCATAACTTTGCTAGCAGAATGGAGTGCTTCAGATGCAATGCCCCAAGGGATCTGAGCAATAGAACTTCATACTAGGCATCATTTATCTGCTCCTCCTTGCATTTTCAGGTGTCATCCTTGGTACTATATGTCAAACCAATTGCTTATCATAGTAATTTCCCGATCATAAGCATCCTTTTGTTTCTTTTTAATCTTTTGCAGGCACAGCGATCCCCAAGACCAACAGGATTTGATATGTGATGAGTTACTACTTCTTTCTTGATTGATTTCCTTCGCTTGGTAGCGTTCTCGAGGTGAAACATGGGTTAGAGTCCATCTTCGCATTAGGCTATAAAAACCTTTGGCATTTTGTTAGGCTTCCCAGGAGAAGCCTGCAATGTATTTCTTATCTACGAATTAATTGTAGCCAAAGGAAGGGCAATGATGTATTCTTTTTAAGTTTCTTCATTCATGACTTTAATTAATATTGCATGGTGCATGGTTTTCTTATAACATCTCTTCTGTCTTCCTTTAGCTAGCTTTATGGTTCAGAAAATTACACCTCCAACCAATTAATTTCTAATAGAATTACTCTATGGTCTGTGCAGAAGGTGACATAACCAATCATTCTAGAAAAGAAGGTGCTTAGCAATATAATATTCAGCACCCGGGTCACTCTTATAAGTGGGAGATAGCTTAGCAATTTATACCCAAAAATATCCCAAAGGTCGCTGTGACTTGAGAACTAATTGAAGAGATGTATGCTTTCTGAATTTAGTACCCAAATTAGACCATAACAATAAGCGTAAAGACGTCTAACTGATTTTACTTGTTCCAAATTACACCTTTGGTTTAAGATTATTAGAAAATATGTTATGATTAATTTTTTGTCAAGTGATTTTAATATAATTGACTATTAAAATTAAGTCATATCAGTTATACAAATTCCATTACACCCTAGACAGTCAATTATATATTAATTTATATTCTCGTTGTGACTTTGTTTTGAATTCTTAAATTTTCTCTTTTAAAAAATAGAAAGGATGAGATACTCTAAAGAAAACTAGTTGTTTCAATGGAATGATTCAACAAACAAAGATCATATTTTAAATTTTTGATGTTATAACGTGCTTTTTAATATTTTAATAATAAAATAATTAAAAATAAGTGAAATAATAAAAAATGATGTCTTTTATGTTCATAATGAACATAAGCAGATACACTCTAGTATTGTTCATATATTGTTCTATGTTTCTTTCCTTTCAAGACACTAAAAGCCTTAGTTGTAGGCTTGGTATTTTTATTGAGCTTTGAGCTAGCTCAAGTTTTTTCTTATAAAGTTTTTGAACTTTGGCTAGATTGGGATCAGGTGTTTCGGCTCTACCTAGCCCAACTATCTCTTGAAATATATATGTGAAATAACATCATTTTATGCTAGGAAAATGATGTCGTTTCACTACACATTACTAGAATTGCTTAGTTCATGTGTTCAAACAACATAAAATAATGTTGTGTCAACTCGATTTGTGATCCCTCTCCAACTATAATCACACTAACTCACTGTACAGTAAATGCTTTTTGACCAAAATCCCTTTACTCCCTCTTCGAAAAAGTCCTTCCATAGTACTTACTTATATGGCCATGTAAGTACACGAATTAGACACGGCCGTGTATCTCCTAAATCATGTTGAATTGATGTTCTTCTTGCAATTTCTTGTCCAATCCTCACCCTAATCCATCTCCTTCTTATTCCACAAAGATAATTCAATTTGAACATTAAAAGGATGGCTAAAAAAAATGTACTTTTAACTCCCTTTAGCTCTTGAACTTCTACATTATATCTATAACCAAATATTAACTAAAATGAGTCTTTTAACATTTCATAGCGTTAGTCACTAAGTGTTTTAGAGTAAATGTATAATCAATTAAGCATATATCAAATTTCTCCACACTTAGTCTTCGACTATCTTTGAGCAAAACATCAAAATCAACATCAAATTCACAAAACAAAACACTTTCACATTTTTCATATTTTCTAAGAATAGATAGTCATAAGTAAAGAAAAATAAATTTCAAAATCATAGCAAGAACTTAACATTAAGCGTCTCTACTCATGATCAATTAATAATCGTCACCTTTAGAAACTGAGCAATCTAGTGGTAGACTCAAATAAAGTGTGTGTAAATAGAAATGATCCATAGCTACACTCAAACACCATTTATAATCATGTCATTCCATGACTTTACATATCATTTCTTTTCTTTACCACTAGGATTCACATGTATAATCATGGATCAAAGGACCTTGAATTTTAAGGTTGTAATATAGGCAAGGGTCAATGTGAGATGTATTTGGGTAATGTAGCATAAAAGTCAACAAAGCTACTAAAGAGAAGTAACACTCAATGTGATATCAAGTGCAAAAATTGACATTCAACCAAAACTACGTGTCATCAACTATGTTGAACGCAAAAACTATGTTTCGCATTTCAAATTCAAGCTCTCACACCACAATCCACTTGAAACATACATCACTCTCAACAATTGATGACAAATAATACATTATAACCATAAGTAGTGATCCTTCTAAACAACAGCTACTTCATATGCATCAAACTCAGATCACCCATCCCATACAACTTTAGGAGGAAAAACTACTCATGAATAATTTTGCAAAACAAATGCATTTCCTCTTTGATAACTTATGTATTGGAGTTTCAAGGAGCATGAGATCAGTACATAGCTTTAATTGAGTTTGCATATAATAACCATTATCATAGTAGTATTAGAATGGCACCGTATGAGGCATTGTATAGTAGGAAATGTTGTTCACCTTTATATTGGGATGAAGAGGGCTTGAGAATGGTTGAAGGCTCAGAACAAATTCAGGATACTGTGGATAAGGTGAAACTGATTCGAAGTCAAATTAAAGCAGCTCAAGACAGAAAAAAGAGCTATGTGGACTAGCATCGAACGAATATGGAATACAGTGTAGGAGACAAAGTATTTCTGAGAGTATTGTTTTGGCGGGTAGTGCTGAGGTTTGGTACAAAGGGCAAGCTGAGCCCTAAGTACATTGGTCCTTATGAGATCATTGAGAGGATAGGACTATTGGCATACAAGTTAGCCTTACCAAGTGAGATGTCTTAGTTACACAATGTATTTCATGTGAGTATGCTCAGAAGATACCGATATGATCCAATGCATATGTTACCGGCTCAAGAGATCGAATAACTAGTAACTTGAGTGATATTGAGGAGCCAATTAAGATAGTGGGATATCAAAAAAATAGCCGAAAAATTGAGTAATTCTATTGGTAAAAGTCCTTTGGAAGAATCACTAGAGTGAGGAAGCAACTTGGATACGGAGGAGCATATGAGGAGACAATATCCCCACCAATTCAAATAATCAGGTAAGAATTTTGAAGATGAAATTTCTTAAGGAGGGGAGAATTGTAACATCCCGTTATCCCAAGTTACAGGTTAGAACCCTAGAATAATGTATATGAAAGATTATTGAAAAGTTAGAATGTGCATTTCATGCTCATGTATAGTAAATCGTACACACACACATGCAAACATTAATTACTCTACACATTAAAATGATCGTACATGCATTCATTGACATTTTTTGGGTATAATTGATTTAAAAATGTGATTATGATATGAATAGTGAATATTTTGTCTTAGACATTGATTTGGTGATAACAATTGTTGATTTAGAATTTTTGGTTTGAACTAGAAAAAATGTCAAGTGGCAAAATAATTAATAAATGGTAGTATACATAAGAGTTAAAATGGCAGTAAAATTTTTTATAAATGACTTTGGGATAAAATTAGGAGACAATTGGAGTAGAAATGGGAGTTGATTAGACTTGTTAAATAACAAAACCAAGTTTAAACCTATAGAAAAAGTGACACGCGGCAAGTGACAAGTGCCACTTGCCAAGCCATATCTTTATCCCACGAATTCTCGTAATTATTTGAAAGACCATTTTAATTTTTTTGTTTATTGCTTTCTTCTTCTTCTTCTTCTTCGTGGCTTTCTTCTTCACCTTCTTCTTCGTGGCTTTCTTCTTCACCTTCTTCATGATTTTTTTTTCACCAATATCCATTCGAATTGAGCCTAGCTCTCTCATCTTTCACTTGCTACTCTCACTTGTTGTCTTTTTCATTTGTCACAAGAAAACCTAAACCTCCCAACTTCTATGATGTTGTACGTGGGTTGTACAAGAAGTTAGGGCTTCTTGGTGTTCTTGAAGAGTTTGAAGATTTTGAAGCTTAATCAAGTAAGTAATATGTTAATTCTCATGAGTTGTATAAATATGAAACAAATATGGTGATTAATTGATATTAAATGATCATGAGAATTATGGTGATTACACATATGCATCGTGGATGAAGAATGAGAATATTGGTGTCTTATTGTCGTGTTTATGATAATTAATATTTCATGAGTTGTTGTAAAGATGAGTTTGAAATAGAAAGATTATTGATAATGGTGTAAGAAAAAGGCACAAAAATTTAGTGATTAAAATATATGTATAGAGATGTTCTGTTTTCAGTGTTAAAGATGTTTTTGAAATATATTGGTTATGAGAATGATGTTTTAATGAGAATTGAAAGTTGATGAATATAGAGATGAGTTTATGACTTAATTTTGTGTATAGAATGAGTGTATAAATGTGAATGAAAGAATGATGTAAATATGTTTCGGAAAGAATTTGGAATGAAACTTGAATAATCAATCATTAGGTAGTGCATGATCGTGCATAAACATAATCGTGATAGAGAGGAAGCACTAGGAAGAGTGCACGATCGTGATAGAGAGGAGACACCAGGAGAAGTGCATGATCGTGATAGAGAGGAACTATCGAGGAGTTGTACAATCATGCACAAGCATGATCGTGATAGAAAGGAGTCAACAAGAAGTGCACGATTGTGACAGTGAAGGTGCAATGCTTTTTGACAGTTTTAAACACCCTTCACTCTTTTGACTATAACTTCTTCTCCAGACCTTCAATTGACTTAAAATTTGAATCACAAGCTCCTTGGACATTGTCCTTTCTCTCCACCAAATGTCATTGCCATCTGAATTCACTAGGAAAGGATTGGTGAATGATTGATTGATGATTTTATAGTAATCAAGTGTATTTGAGTTTTGAACCTTAGTGCATCATTGAGTGATGAACTTAGAATAAGTTTGTCCTATTAAGGTGTGAATTAGAAATATATGAGTTTTGATATATGAATGATCATAAAATGTGAATTAAGGAAATATACCCGAGATTATCATTGAGCATGCATTGTACATAATCTTTATATACATTTGTGCATAAATGAGTACTTATATAATTGTGAAAAGTTGTGATGTGTGTAAATATGTGTTGCATGATATAGAAGATTAATTAGAGCGACAACATCTAGACACTACCGAGACTTCGAGGCAATAGCTATCTGGAGCAAACTGTGAGTAACTTAGATGGTCTCACTTGATTAATTGTTTGTTTAAAATTATGTATTCAATTATTATATGAATGTGATTGTGTTGATTCCGGACATTGAATGTCTGAGTTGTTTGATGCATGAATAATATATTAGAAGTGCTCCTTATTTGTGAATTTGATGAAATAAGTGATACTCAACATTATTGTATAACGCCAAACCAAGGTCCGATGATAAATGTGAATGTGAAAATGAAATCAAGTGACTAATTGAAAATATGTGAATGTGATGCATTTCATTACATGAATGTGTGACAACATAAAGGCTATAGCTACAGAAAAAGGGATTAAAGCTTAGAATATGATAAGAGTCTCTAGCTCAGTTATTAATGTACCCGATATCTACTAAGGGTATAGGACAATATATGAAACAAGCTTGGTATTCACAAGGGATATGGGCTAGTAAAAAGGCACTCAGTCATAACAATGTAATAAATAAAAGTGAGTCTTATGATCATTGCATATGAAATTGATATTTATGTTCTAAATGATCAAAATGAATTATTTGATTGTTCTAAATGTGAAATGTGAAATAAGTGATCAAAATGATATATGACGCTATATGATTATTAGTGAAATGATGTGAATTACGTGGTTACATGAACTGTATATGTTATGTGTTATGAGTAAGCCATCGATGATAGGTAGTTCATTGAGTTTGCGAAACTCATGAAAATTGCAACGTTGATATTTTAGGTTTGAGAGAGGATACTAGTGACAGAGAGACTCTAGAAGAAGTATAGTTTTTGTACTTTTGGATCGAAGAAGTAGCTCAAAGGTTGGTCAGTTGAGACTGAAGGATCTAGATAAAATTTTTGAATAATTCCTCATATATGTAACGTGTTCTGTATACAGAGATGTAAACTCTGATTAGTTTTTGATAATGTACATATATGGATGTTATTGTAAAGCTACAATTTATATATTTGGTTTTATAAAATGAAAATGAGGAATTGGGTTTTTAAATATTATGATATTTATGTTTTAAATAATGATGTCATGATTTAGTTAGTGATGTGACTGCTCTAGCATGCCACCCTTGTGGGGTACGTACTCGAATATCCAGCAAGATGTCAGTATGTGTCCTGTGAGAGTAGGGTGCTACACTTATACTCATATTGAACTCATTAAAGTTCATTCTTCTATTGTTATAACTCATTCATCATTATCAAGAGTAGATAGATCCTTTTCATATTGCTTGACTTGTTATTTTCTTTTAGAATTACCACAAAGGCTATTCCTTTCAACTTCAAATTTTGTATAAGGAATAATTTGCTCACAATATAGGTATAATGAAAATTTGAGAAACGAATCTCTCTACATTCATATTGCTCCCACTAAAATTAGATAATGATAAAGAGCTCCCACTGGGTCACAATTATCATTAATAAAAAAACCCATTCGTCATCTCCTAAATTATTCCCACTTGGATGAATACCATTCAATTCGTCTTGACTTATAAGACCAATCTAATTTAAGTCTCTCATATAGAGATAAGTTTTGAATTATCTCTTCTTGCTTTGAAAATTCATTCTTTAATAATAAGATATCTTATGACATAAATTTAATTACTTATTTATTGCCTTGTTCAGCTTTGAACATATACACTTTTGAATGTTCAAAAATGTCTTTTAAAGATACTCTTCTTGTCTTTGGAGCCTAAATTCCCATACTTATAAGAGGGGCCATGAATATAGGTAACAAACACATTCTTAAGAAATCATATATAGTTCATTAGCTCTCTTACTTATCTACATGATATTGTTTTAGGATATTATTTCATAGACACCTTATTAAATACATATTTGATCATCAATGAAACATCACTCTAATAGGTGGTAGGCAAATTTGACTATGAAATTATAGACCTAACTATGAGAAAAGTGCTATTTCTCATCTTTGTAATACCATCTTATTAGTGGATTCATATGATAGTTATTAGTTATCTATTCAATTTTCATCACATGAGCTCTTAAATTGATCAATTAACTCTTCCCATACTTAATTAGTTATTGAATTCTTTATCGGCTTTATCTTATTCATTATGAACTAAAGTCATATACTTTCTAAAACAACAAAATGTTTTAAATTTTGATAATAAAATAAATATAACTATATTGAATATCATTATTGATATTTGTGATGGAATGAGTACCTTCATGTTAGGCTCTCACATTTGTTTAGCCATACATATTAATGAATTAATTGCAATATTTTAGCCACCTTTTGCACCATACTCAATGGTTTTTACTCTATATTATTTTCAAGACACTGTTCACAAGTAGATTATTCTACTTTATATAGGTCTCTAAATAAAATATGCTTGACTAGTCGATTCATTTGATTTTATCCAATATGATCAAGTTTAGTAAGCCACAAATTAGCATAAATATTATAAGATTTAGATGATGTTATTATACAAAAAATATTTTTATTTGTTTAATAAATAATATATAATATTGTAAAACCATCTAACATAAAACAATGACTACTATAAAATTTTTTATTTCCACCACTGTGGAAATTAATATCGAATCAAAGGCTAATTAAAATAATATAGAAACAAAAATTTTTATCTATTAGTGGATTTTTTATTTACCATTTTAATTAGCCTTATTTCCTCTTGGAATATTAAGAAATGCGGAAGGCTTTCTTTCCACTTTTCACATAGACTCGTCTTAATGCTTCCTTTGCTTAGTTTTTAACTCCTTATGAACATAACTTAGTCATATATGTCTCATTATATGGCTTATAAGCCTCAAGATGTTTATCAATAGGTGCCTCATAGCATCCTATATCATTTGATATTCATATTATAGGTTAAGAACATTTTCATATGCTTTTAATGTACAGATAAGAATGTGTAACAACTTACCATAGCTCATTATAAGATAAGATATGACTTCAATTCCCTATGTTTTACATTAGCTTCATATGCCTTAGCATTGAATTCTCCTATCTCATTTTCTTATTTATGATATATTTATTAATTACGGTATACATGTGTGTGTGTGGATGTGTATGTGTTTCAAACATAATAGTGAGTGATCATAATATAATCACTAGGGTGCTACTAACATATCATCATTTATATGTTTTATAAGCCAAAGAGTTCTTTTACATAAGTCAAATGCCTCATAGTTTTCCTATGTTGAGTCATAATGTACTTTTTAAAGACTATTATGATTTTATGTAATAAGACAAGAGCCTCTTTGCTTTTTCAATACATATTATATTTCCATAAAATTTTCACCTCTATTGAATTCTACGATAAACTTTTAGATACAATAGTCATTTTCCTCAAACACATATGTCCATAATGACACATTTAGTATATGTGTTGGGCCCCAAATTTTTCAAAATTTTTTATTTTTATGATTTGTTTGGTTATTTTTATTTATTTTGAGAATTAAGCCATTAATTTTAGTGAGCATAAGTAGCAATTAGAAATTAGAATATAATTGTTAGAATTAAATTAGTGTATGGTTAAGGTATTATATTTAATGGATTAAGGAGTTAGTAGATGAAATAAATGAAGGAGTGTAAAATTGGAAGGACAAACAAAGAGAAGGGCAATTTTGGAAGACCAAGGTAAAAATGTGTCTTGAATAAGAAAGAAGAGAAGAAGAAATCGTGAGAATAAAAGAAAAGACAAGAAAAACGTGAAAGAAGAGTAAAGAAGGAGAAGAGAGTCACGAGAGAAGCTAGGAAAAGAAGAAGAAATCGTAGGAAGAAAAAGAAGGAAGAAGATTTGTTCAAGGTAAGCTTCATTTTCTTCTTGCTTTGTTAGAGACAGAGTTAGGAAGAAAATGGGATTTTGTGTTGAGAATGAAAGAAGGAAGAAGATGATTTAAGAAACTCATCTTGAATTTTTAGGGTTTCTAAACTAGGTTTTGGTCTTACTAACCTAGATGAACTATGGGAAGGTTAAGTTAGAGCTTAATTTTTCATTTTATGAATTTTATAAAATATTGTTTTAAATGAGAACTTGGTTTGTTGGGTCCACGGGTTCGGATTACGGGCAAGCCCCACCCATGCGACCCAGGCACCTAGGCATTGGCCTAGCGTACCCCATTATCCAGTATTGTCCTCTTTGGTCAAGGGCGAGCCACGACTCGAACCCAAGACCTCAAGGTTTTGCTGTTCTTTAAGAACACGCCTCTTACCATTGAGCCAAGCGTGGCCAGAGTTCACGGACCCTACATTTACTAAGGTAGCTTGATATGTGTTTAATTTTTGATACATTTAATCATTTACACTTAGCGATTATTGATGCAAAAATGTTTAAGATACTCATTTTAATTCATATACGATTTTAGGTACAATTAGTGAGCCCAAAGCACTATATTTGGGTTATTTTATGAAGAGTAATTTTTACTTGTCTTCGTGGAGCAAGAAGAATGCAAAAAAATTAAAACACAAAGAAGAAGAATTAAAAGTGCTTGCTGGAAAAATGAAAAAATAACAAGAGAGCAAAACATATGTAGTAGTTGGGAGTTGTGTTTGACCAATGGTGTAACATCCCATCACCGATGGGAAGGATAAAATAGTAAATTTAGATCGGGTTGTGATTTAGTACATGTATTTGGGCATACATGCATAAAATGGCTTCTATACAGATATGAAAAGTAATTTTTGAAAATGTACAAGATTGTACATGCACTCGTGACAATTCCCGGCTATTGTGTCTTTGTGAAAAATGTGGATTTGTGCGTTTGAAAAATTTAATTGGAGTGATTTATGTGTATTCTGCATAAAATTGCAAAGTAGGTACTGATGAGATTTTTGGTACTGAAAATGATTGTCCAATTGACACTCCAATTAAAGACATGATTTAGGAATTTTGTTTTAGCATGAGCCATTGAAATTTGGAGAGATTTATGAAAGTCAAAGTAAATGAATTGATTGAATTGGAAATTGATAGGCATGAAAGTGAGCGATTCTGAAAGAATTGAATCTCAATTCAGTCCCTAAGAGTCTGAATTTCTAAAATGAAGTAGTAAAGTTATAAGAATTTGTATAAGGGCAATTTGGGCAATATACTTAAGATTATAAGGTTTAAGGTTAAAGGAAGGGGCAAAATGGACTTTTCATAATTAGTAAGGGTATAAAAAGGCAAATTAGGGTTTGTGAATGGGAAAAAGAGGAGGAATCGTGGAAGAAGAAGAGGAAGAGAAGAAGAAAATGGTTTTTAACGAAACCACGAAGAGTCTACGGATTTTGAAGGCCAAATCAAGTAAGTTTAAGCCTCTTTCCTCTTGATTAGTTGATTGATTCTTGTTTTGAGTGTTAGAAGTTATATAATGGGTGATTTACACGTTTGGTTTTTAAGGTTATCCTGTATGGATGAATTTTGAATGTTTTGTGAACGATATTGGTTTTTAAATGAGTTGAAAATGGAGTATAAGTGATGTTTAAGTATTTAGATGATGGGAGGAATTGGATTGAGATTGTTAAGAAATCAGGTTTCGGGAGGCTTACGGGACTCGCACGTCGCGACGTGCTCATGTGCATGCCGCGGCGCACGAAGGCCTGCACGCCGCGTCGCACTCTTGTGCCCTCGCCGCGGCGTGCTGTTCTCGGACAAGTTATGCTTTAGTTTTTAACCCATAACTTTTTGTATCAATATTCAAATGAGATAATTTCGGATTTGTTATGAACTAGAGACAATGGTCTATACATTTATGAAAAAGGAAAGTGTTGAATCAGTCTTTTAAAGTTCTCAATTTTGGATTGAAGTGTAGTGTCAAATGTGGTTTCGACAAAAAGATAGTCCGTGTCTATTTGGAGAATAATTTTTAGCTTTTTCTGAAACAAAGTGAACGATTTTAGTGTCTATTGAGTTCTGATATTGAGGAAAGGCTATGATGGGAATTTTTGGGATAGTGTCGGAATGTCACGAAAGTGCATAGTACATATCTTTAAATTTCTACATGTGCATTATTACTGAAATGGACGATGTGTTAAATACATTTGGAACGTCAGCCCACCGACGTTGCTGAGACTTCCATGCGTTAGCACGGAATTCAGGTGAGTGACCTAGACGGTTCTCAAATTATTAAGTGTTATAATTCAGTGATTTTAATTCTCTGGAGTATAATGGTGGGACAGTGTTAATTGTGAACTCCGGACAGAAGGTCCGGAGTATTGGGGTGATATGATATAGAAGTGTTATGGGTATGTGAAATTATGTTTGTGTTTTTAATGTGACAAATTGTGAATCAATTGTTCGATTGTGATAATTTAGAAATGATTGTGATATATGAATAAGTGAATAAAGTGATTGAATTGTGGCATAAATGAATACGTGAATAAAGTGATTGAATTGTGGCATATGCAGTTTATACATGAATGCAAAATTAGTTAATGACAGTTGTGATTGAAGCAGCCACTGATCAGAGCTTTTAGCTCAACGTTATATTTGGGCCTCGAGCCCCACAGTGATTCAGGGCCTCTGGCTCAACGATTAATGAGCCCTTAATGGGACAATTTCAGAGCCTATGGCTCAACGATTAATGAGCCCTTAATGGGA
>JANJEY010000001.1:13544383-13557802 GCA_024703695.1 Erythroxylum cataractarum | reverse complement strand
TAATTCTTTTCTCAAAATTTCCTTAAAGCATAATTTCATCTATAACATAATACTTAAACAAAACACTCATTCAATTTTATTTACTATTTCTAAATTCCAATTAAAGATCGGGGTCCAACATCAATGGTAGTGGAGGCGTGCACTGGGTGCAACAAAATCTTGAGGTCTTGGGTTCGAGTGGTGGCTCACCCAAGTACCAAAGAGGACAATACTGGGTAATGGGGTACGCTAGGCCAATGCCTAGGTGCCTGGGTCGCATGGGTGGGGCTTGCCCGTAATCCGAACCCGTTGACCCAACATTAAAAGGCATGGCTCAATGGTAGTCCAGGCGTGCACAGGGTGCAGCAAAATCTTGAGGTCTTGGGTTCGAGTTGTGGCTCACCCTTGACCAAAGAGGACAATACTGGATAATGGGGTACACTAGGCCAATGCCTAGGTGCCTGGGTTGCATGGGTGAGGCTTGCCCGTAATCCGAACTCGTGGACCCAACATGGTTTGTTTTAGTAAACCAAGGAAACTTAATCCAAGAGCAAGAGAAAAGGCAAGCTTGGCTTAGATTTTGCAAGTCAATTAGGTGGGTGATGTGTTTATGGTTATTGGGTAGATGAACAATTTGTTTATATGTATGTGTATATGCTTAATTGATTGGTTTTGAATTGTTGTGAATGTGGAAAATGCATTATGACTTATGTTCATATTATACCTTGAAAGATAACTGGCATTGTGTATGAATGGATAAAGGGAAAAAGCATGAAAGTATGAAAATGTATGGAAATGAATTGAGCTTTGAAATTTGATTGTGTTTGGGCAAGAGCAGAACTATTTTGTTAGTCACGTGCATGTTGACTTATAGCCTTCTCCCGGTTGCCCGCTTATGGCATATGAGATCCAAAAAATGGTCTCATTTTGTTCATAATGTAAACTTTGGTTTCTCCATTTCATTCCACGAAACTCTCGAGCTATTTTTTATGCATTGCATTTGTTTGTAATTGTTGACTATGATATGAAATTGAGTATTATGTTTGGAAGGTTAAATAGGTATGAGATTGCTTTATATGATGACAAGCTTGACTATGAGTTGTGAGCTAGAATTGTTGTTGAATTTACCTTGCTAGGTTAAGATAAGATGTATATGCCTATATGTATATACGCATAAATGTTTAACTAAGTGGATCGTGCTAATGGTTATAAACATATTAGCCACTGAGCTTTGCAACTCACCCCATAATTTTCACTCCTCAAGTGTAGAACGAGAAGATCGCTGATCCTTGTAAAAAGTTTGGCAATTCAGAGATTAAAGACTTTTGTAATTAAGTTAGTAACTATAACTTTTGGGATAGCTTTATAAGCATATCAACATGAGCATTCATTGTATTTTATATTTTTTCACTAAGCTAATGATGTGGCTTTTGATATGTAACTAAAGCTATTTAACTCTTTTGATTTAGAAATGAAATTTGGATTTGGAAAAGATATTTGTGTATATTCACTTATATCCTTTGGTTGAGTTGTTGAAATTGTGTTAGAAGTAGGATTGTATGCTGTTAGAAATGAAATAGGATATGGTTAGTTGTGGTTGGAATTGTATGTGTTAATTTTGTGTTGATGGATTGTTGGGATCTGGGTTTTGTTTGAGGGTTTTGCAGCAGCGAGGCCTAGAGTTCGTCGTAGCGAACATTTCCATAAGTGTGATTTTGCGTTGAATGTTGTATCTTCGCCGTGGCGTATTTATCCTGAGGATTCTTGGCTTTAATTCGGGGACTTCGTCTCAGTGATGCCAGAAGTTCGCCGCGTCGAACTTCTCCTGAAGGGTCTATGGAGAAAACTCTATGGTTTTGCCGCAGCGAAACAATTTCGTCACCGCAGCAAACCTGCCCCTGCCACGCTGAATTACTTATAAATTCGATGCTTTCGACTTTCCTTTCACATCATCCTCACCCGACCGCTATGAATCGAACCTCGAGATTGGGATCTGGTCCTGGCCCCTAAAATATGATTGTTATTAATGTTAGTAAATTTGATGAATCTTCTAAATAGAAACTTTAATTTTTCATAATTTTTAATGGAATTAAAAGGTCATTAAGTTTTTAATCATTATCCATATAATAGTTAATCAACAATTAATCATTCTATTTAGGCATATATATATATATATATATAGACACACACACACGCATCAAATGCATATACAACAATCAAAACTAAAAGAACAATGCATTTCAACATACATATAATATTTAATATTTAACAGTTGGTATAAAAAACTGATGCTACTTAAGTATCATTAAACATTAATAAAAAAGTGACTAACACTTTTTGAGTTAAATTATAAAATTTGATGAATCATTGAAATTCATATCCACTATAGGCTCCGTAATTTCCTTTGATAGGCCATTAAAACTAAGACCTTTATACACTTCTCATCTCCTATACTCTTTCAAGAAAGTTTGTACCACCCAACTATATGTGTGGATATGATTCAATGGATTATTTCATGCCATAATTAACAAATCTTTTGTGTTAGGTTATTAATGTTTTGCAAAGCACTTCATTTTTACTCATAGAAGTGGAGAACCACCGATAACTTACAATGATGAGACCTTTTATCATGTTATTCACTAATATAACATATAACTTTAGGTTTGCCCCAAGCACCATATGATATTGGTCTAATTATGCCTTCATGAAATTCCAATTGAAATCAAGATTCTCATTACAACCATTTTCCTAAAACTAAGTCGAATAAAAATAATATTCAACATTTGAATAATAAGTTGAAATATGTCCTATAATATGAGCATATAATTAAAACCAAAACACTCAAAAGAGCACGAGGAATGATTCCTTTTGAATTGTTAAACCTATATTTAATCATGTAATTAAATAAAATATGAATAAATAGTTTAGAAATTACAAGAAAGAATAAATCAAATAAATAAATTACTTGATGACAAGTATCCTCTAAAACAAATATTTTTTAACATTTCTAAAAAATATGTAAATAATTTACATCAAATTTACACAAAACATAAGATGCAGATAAATAATAAGCGATTCTTGTTTTTACTAGTATACGTTGACGATTTAATGTCTCTAAAGTAGCAAATATATATTTTTAATTTCATAATGGACTGTAATCAAGAGCAGCACTAGTAGGCTTATGGGTTCAACCTTGAAAAGGTAGATAACAATAATAACAACAACAACAAAAAGAACAACAATAACAACAATAACAACAAGAATAAGAATAAGAAAAACAATAACAACAACAACCTAGAAAAGTTAAATAAGGTTCCAGTTATTTTTGTTTCTAAACACTCATTTTTCTTATTATAGATTTTAATTACTCTAGCAATCAAACATATATCTTCTTCTTATTTTGAAAATCCTAGCCACCTTTTTTATAAAGACACACCAATCTTCACCACTTGATATTGCTATCCAAAATTTTCACGATTTTTGGCAAGGTGAATGGGTTAAATGGAAAAAATATTGCTACCTCACCAATGAGGCATTTTCATCTACACCAATGAAATTGATATTGCAACACAACGACACCATCCCTTTGTCATTATTATACCTCTCATTAATGGCACCAACAAAAACTAACATCATCATCAATATGAAACTACTAAGTTTTCATTATTTCAGATTTGGTCAAACAAACAACATAACACCAAAGACTAAATTTCAATTGTTTTAGACTTAAAATTATTCTAATTTTTCACAACCCAAAACACATTTAAGACTGTGTAATAGTAGCAGCTTAGGTGACTATCCTAAAGAAAGAAAAATAAGAAGATTGTCTAGTGGTTTCATGCATAAATGGTTGGTTTTGGATTTTGATGGACAATTTTGACAACAACCATTTCAAACCAACCAAACATAAAGGAACAAACTCACCTCCATATTCACATGGTTCAATGCTTATTAAACCAATTATGGATTGAAAACATAAACATAGTTTTGGATTTGTGTTTTTTTTTTTGTTTAATATAACTTGTAAACTTAGAAAACATGATTGGAACACTAATTTTTTATTTCACAAAAAAAGCTTTTAAGACCAATCTTTTTTATAGAACACATTTGCTTCCAACTTGGCAAATGTCTCTACTTTTTTTCCATTAAACTAATCTTGGAATAATAGAGTGTTTTTTTGTTGTAAAAAACAATGAATTAAGATTTACTATAGTTATATTGAAAATTTATCCATTTCTTATATATTGAGATTTAATCCATCTTACCTAAATCTTAAAACTAAATATAATATGTGAATAAAAATTCAAGACATAACTATCCTCTTAGGAAATTTTGTTTCATAAAACTAATATGCAAGACATGAAACTTAAAATTGAATCCAATGTTTGAATAAACAAGACATGGTTTTCAATTTAAATAAAGGCAATCCAATGTTGGCCAATGAGTTTAAGTTATAAATGATTTTTTTTATATCATCGTGATAAATCTTGTAGAATCCTAAAACTTGTAGAATTCTTTTTACACTTTTAATGATTTCAAAATTTTCTTATCCAACTCATATCTTTCTAGTAAATCATAACTTATATATGATTTTCTAATAGTTCTGACATTTATAATTATAATGTTTCTTAGTATTAACTTATTATGTGTATTTATCCATTAACCTCTATATAGTTCCTCGTTAAACCAATAAATACTCCCTTACTACTTATACTCTTATTTCTTACTCCTACTTTTTTTCTTTATTAGCATATAAATGCTCATCCTTTAGTTGGTCTCTTAGGCTCTTCTTTTAGCTTTCTTTAAAATCTTCTAAGTCATATTATTATCAAGAGATATCCACTAATTGAAACATTTTCTAGTATTCTTTTTTATCGATGTTTATAATATGTTGTTTATTCATCTCCAATTCATCATTTATCTTCTCCACATCATCATTCATCCTATGATAAACTGACTCAAGCCCACCTTAACTGAGCCATAATGCCAATAAGAAATAGTTGGTGTGATAGAGACAGTTAGAATGTGTGAGAGGCCCATCCAAGCAGCTATGTGGAGGCATTTATACTTTTTATGTCTCTTCTCATCAACACCATTTTTTCTTCCACTAAAAGTCATTGATATACCTATATTTTTGGTCGTATAGTACTTGTTTATTCAAAATCTTCAATGAACTTAAAAAAAACTAAATTACTTATACTAAAATGAAATGGAATTCTTAGATACCATTTGATTCCACACATATTTTTTGTTGTGATTTCTGATTTTTAATTTCTATTTTGTTTATATTTTTTATGGTTTAAAAAGATTTATTTGGATGAAATTTATAACAAAATATATTTGATTAGGATTTGTAATAAAAAATCAACAACAAAAATCTGTTTAGTTTTGTCATCCACTTTTTTATTTTATTCTTATTATACTATTAAATGTTAATATCAATTTTCAATTCAACTATTAATATATCAAGTTATATTTAAGTCAATTCTTAATGTATCAAATTATATTATTAAATTAAGGGTTAATTAGCCATAAAAACTCCAAACTTTCGTCAAAATTTCAATTATAGCCTGAACTTTAAAAAATAGCAATAAAATGCCCAAACTTTTCAGTTTTTTCAAATCTAGCCAAAACTTTAAAAAGTAGAAATAAAATGTTCAAACTTTCAATTTTTTCAATCCTAGCTTGACGTTATCTGTTGTTCTTTCGATGCCCTCATCCTTTGCTTTCTGTTTGTTCTTTTAATGCCTCAAACTACTCTCATATTACAATATACTGCACTATTAAGCTCTTCATTTTTAGTTCGTTCTCTTCATAGCCTTAGTAAGAGGGCGTCGGGGATGCGTAATCTAAAAATAAAATCGAAGGGTGAGGGCATTGAGAGAAAAATTGAAAACGAAGGGAAAATTTGAAATTGAACCATAAGATTTTTGGGACTGCGTAATCTGATTTAGGTCATTTTTAACCAACGATGTCATTTTAATTATGTGATTAAATGACATCGTTTCATTAATCTTTATTTATTGTGTTAATTTTGGTCGTTTATTAATAGTTAAGGTTTCTGAAACAAGTGGCAAGCCATGTCAACAAACTTAACAGAAACACTAATGTCGAGCTAGAATTGAAAAAAATTGAAAGTTTGATCATTTTATTGCTACTTTTTAAAGTTCAGGCAATAAGTGAAAAATTGACAAAAGTTTGAGTTTTTTTTTAGTAATTAACCCTTAAATTAATTAATTATAATACTTAATTAATAATATTTAAATCCTTTTCATTTCATAATTTCTTCGTTATATTTATTACTTACAAGCTAATGTTTGATTCCCAATAGTTATTATTCAATGCACTCACCATATAACAAACTAGAAATTATAATAGAAATGCACATATATTATCAAGATGATAAAGTTAGTTCTCATACACCATTTCACTTTCAGCAAATGAAAGAAAATCTAACTATATAAACAAATCATTTTATAAAAGAAATAAACGTGATGTAAGAGAATTAACACTAGAAATATTATTACAACTAACAATATATTGGAAGAAGTATAAAAATGTGGTAGTTTATCCCAATCCTCTATCTGCTTAGTTAACTAGGAAACTTTAATTTGTTGGGAAACTACTCTAACTTTCAAATTACAAGATCTTCGAGTATGATAATAAACAAATCATTTATATTGGGGTACACAACTTTCTCATAAATATGCTTCTAAGCCCAAACTAATAGTTTTAGCAAGGTATGAAGCTTTGGATCTATCAACTACTTTGCAAATATCCCATATGAATAATGACGACGATTGAATGCCTTGAAAGAAAATTTAGAACTCTCACTATGCAAGTATAGGTTTTACTTGTTAAACCTATATAAAAGGAAAGAATATAGCTTAAATCAATAATTTAAGTTTTTTTAGGAAAAGGAGTCCAAATTTTTTGTTCCTCTTTTATCAAAGATGCAGTTGAAAAAATATTATGACATAGACACCTTCCCTTAAAATAAGTGACACTAGAATTTTCTGAAAATTATAATATTATATTTTTATAGAATTCGATCAATATGCAGATTTTGTGTTCATTTAACATGAGTCAAATGTTAAAGAGTATTATTTATTCATAAATCAATACAAGAACTTCCCATTCCACCAACTCTCCTATTTGATGGAATTGATGAGTGGAATTCCCAGTTTTTAATATAACAGAGTTTCTTTTAACAATTCAAAGGAGCAAAAACATTTTGAAAATGCACATATACCATATAGTTATAATACAATAGCTTGTCTTAATTGCTATTCACTTTACTACAGTTAAACTTAAAAGTGTTAGTATATAAAGACATGAAGCTACTTTTAATTGTTAGAGTTTTCTTTCTACTAGTGAAACTATGACCAACAACATTTAAGTCACAAGAGCTCAAGTGCCAAGAAGCAATTCCAGTAAGAATTTTACCAATTCCAGCATAAATTAATAAAAACCTAAGAAAAATACTAGCAAACTAAGCAATGTAAATTTCTAGAATTATAACAAGGTTTATAGTCATTACTCAACTACTTAAAATATGAAGAAGTAAAATAAACTACTAGAACACAAGAGACTAATGATTCAACCATCTCCAAATGTGATTTCTTATTTGGCAAACCACATCTCTTGCATAAACTTTATATCTTCTTCCTTGAAAGATTTTATTAGGCTTTTCAACCTCCTTATTTGCCATCTACAAATAAAGTTCCTTTGTAGTTAAGGCTAGCTCCTTTATAGCTATAACACCATCAATAAATGACTCATTACAAAAATGTCTTATCTAAGCAGCTATACAGAAAGAAATATGGAGAAATTATAACATGGTGACATATGGATAAAACTACCAACATAATTGCCAAATTTTCTAGTAGATGTACTAACTTTAGTTAATGTTTTACTTATGCATTCCTCTAATAAACAATCTCTTGTTTGTAGTTTATACATCCTTAGAGGAAATTAGTGAATAAAAGAGTTGCTGTGTACACTAAATGTGTCAACTTCCTTACCTAATAAAGAGAATGAGAATAGATGTCACTAAAGTATCAAAGTTTAAGAAATCATTGTAAAACCCTAAAGTTTTCTTTTTACGTGTCTATAAAATTTCATTTCGTATGAATATTGTTTTTGAAAGAATGTAAATTTTATTTTTGCTAAAAGGTGAAATAGGAATCCAACCCTAAATGAAAAGCATTAAAGTTAAATGATAGTCGAAAAATATTAGAGTTGACTAGTATAGAAATGGACCAAAAAAATTTGATCAGATTGATTTACAATATATCAAGATTGATCTTCTTTTAAATTATTGTGGAGTAAATTTGAAGCATTTTTGGGCTGAAACATAAAGACATAAACCAAGTAAACTAAGCATGAGAGAATCGATCATAATTATGGATACTAAAATTAAATCGTTCTAACTTATATGTTGATATGTTTATGTGTAACATATTATTAAGTAGACATGAAATTTCTACCAAAATTGGACAGATTTTTCTTAAGCCTTTTAATTATTTTGGACAAGAAATAATGCATGTACATGTGAATGAGCCTTAAGTGGCAACTGTCACATATATGAAGAAGTTCCCATTATTTTGGAACAAGAATGCATGAAAACCTTATGCTACCACGTTTATGAAGAAGTAGATGTGAGGGATATAAAATTTGTTATAAGTGAGGCTAATATATGGTATGGACGTGTGTCATTTTGGTGGGCCAAAAATCAAAACAACTTATTATATGTGGGAGACAAGAATTATCATGGATGATACAAGAAGTTAATGGCTTAATTAAACAAAGATGATAAGAGTTAAAATAATGGACAACTATTAGAAATAAACTTTGCAACGTGTTGGACAACTTCTAACAACATCTAGCTTATACAAGAATGATGAAGAAGTTGCTCCACCTGGATTCCACCGAAGTTTTAGCTCTCTTTTGGACCAAAATTGATGATGAAAAATTGCACGCATAGATCTTCCTTTAGGAAATAAATTCAGCATGGTGTTTAAGCTAGAAACTGTGGACAACATCTTCATCAACGCCAGCTATATGCAAGAAAAAAAATGGACAACACACTACCATCTGATTTTAGGTATGTTAAACTACTCTTTTCCTTCCTTTTTAGCTGGTCATGTGAATGCTTAAGTTGGTTACATGAATTCCCTTGCTAATCTGTAAATGTTGAGCTGATTGCATGGTTAAATGAAGAGAAAAACGATATCATAAATGGAGAGAAAAACAACATGTATATACATATCTTAAGTATCTTGTTCAATGGTCATTAATTGGCAGCATTTAGATGCTATATATGTGGCTTAATGGTTGGTCAATGTCAGCATGTATGTTATATATAGTTCAATGGTTTAATGTATGGAAAACAGAATGTATGTACTATGTACAATATTTAAATGGAAAGAAGATAACATGTATAAATCATGGATGTTGTTCAATGGTTGTTTAACGGTTGAATGAAAAGAAAACAAAAGTTTAATCTTACTAAATGTTAAGATTTTGGCTAAGCCCTTTTTCATAAAATTTGTAAAAGGTGGTAAGTTATGGATGTACTTGGTAGGTTTTAGGAACCCTTCAAGTAAAGTTTTCTCATCACCATAGACTCAGGACTAGTAAAGGAAAAGCATCAAACAAATGAGGGTGGTTACGATAAATAACAAATAATGAGTGTGTATTTATATTGGTTTGTTAAGATGGTTTTTACATTAATATGAAAAGTATGTTTAGGATAATTCCATTGGTTCTACTACTTGAATTTAAAAGTTAATCTTCATAAGGTTTACATATACTTGATTTAGCATTGAATTGAGTTTTGGATGCACTTAGAAACTAATGAGATATACACATGCTTAGAATTGGCGTTGAATTGAAATTTGCATATGCTTTAAATTGGTATAGAAATGGATTTTGAATATGTTTTAAATTAGTATTGAAATGAGGCACGCTTATGTATTAATTAGGGTTTGGCCTATGGTAAGCCGTTAGGTCTTTATATATATGATTATATCAATCAAGGTACATCCTAATGTGTATAGCAGTGTTTGTGAGTGGTGTTGTGCCTATCAATATGTCTTGTCGCCCTCTACACGTGTGGAGTATATATTAGTACTATTATGGGTAAGTGATGCAAAACCAGCTCCATAACCACTAATTTATATGTAATGCTAGCATCATTATGGGTAAGCGATGTAGAACCAACTTCATAACAATTAGTAGGTAGAGTTTAACCAAGCATAGGTAAGCGATGCAGAACTAGCTTCGTGGCCTTATAACTAAGGGTATTATATGGCAAAAAAAATTAGTGATAGGCTATGTTTTAAAAAGAAAGTTCACGAAAGTATTAATTGCCATCGTTGTTTACTTTACAAGAAAAGAGGACCTTGATCTTAGAAAAATATATTTGTTTTGTTTTACATATGCATTGATCGTATGAAAAGAAAAGTGTTTTGTAAAAACATTATTATTACTTAAAAAGAAAAGAAATTGTTTTCTTTTATGGAGGTTAATATTTGTATAAATGTTTTTATTGGAAATCAATAACACCCACTAAGCTCGTTTAACATACCCTTTATTTTCTTTTTTTAAATAAAACCTCCCAGGTGCATGCTCAGGGGCTTCAATAGCAGGAACTCCACCTCATGAGTAGTCAACTTCGTCAAGTGTCACTGTGTCAACATTTTTATTTTTCCTTGTACATATTTTTGAGAACTATTGCATATCTTTGAATATGTCTTGGAAAGTACATTTGTATAAAGAATGGATGTGTGTGAAAGTTTTTTTTAAATGGAATGCATGATTTTGTTTAGCTTTTCAAAGTTTATTGATGTAATTATTTTAGACTGCATGTGAGTGAATTTGAAGTCCACAATTTGGAGTTGAGAAATTGATGTGATAATAGAAGTGTTTTAAACTTTTACAGGGACTTTGAAATTTTTAGGATATCAAAATACAGTCGTTGTATTGTCAAAATTTTTAATAAATTGAAAAAAAAATTCAATGTTTACATTTCTTATTATGAATTAAAGTTTTTCCTTAACAAGGGTAATGAGCTTAGCTTCACGGGAACTTTCCAACTGACTTGGACATCGACCGGAGAGCCATTGTGGAGTATCGAGTAGGTTGCCTAGTCATTGCGGGATAGGGGCTTATCAATCATTCTCACAGTAAAAATATATTGTATACCTTAATCAGCAAGAAGCTCCTACTTCTTCTCTCTACTTCTCTATGTTTTTTCATATGATTCAATCTACTTGGCATGTTGTTCCCTTCCATTATCTACTGCTTATTCTTTCCACATTCTTAGTTTTTCTTCTTATTTATATATTTTTGTCTACTCTTTCCCTATACATTACTAGCCACCTACTACCTTCTTATTATTTGAGTAATATGACAGGTAAATAGGATTGTTTCTCGCCTCTTACTTCATCTTGTCATGCCCTTGTTAACATCAACTCTCCATCATGCTTTCAAAATTTTAATCATTTATCCCCGTGTTCAAACCACCATCAAACTCCTTAAGAAGTGATTTAAGATCCCCCCAAAGGCACTTAGCTGCAAGTCATGGGAGATTCAAAGTCTAACTCTAGGTTGCAATACTTAAGGGGAAATTGATGGAAGTTCACCTAAACTAGTATGTTCATCGTTTTTTATCTGACCGTTAAGTTAAAGTCTTCTTTTTTCAAAGATTATTGGCCTTCCCTAAATACTCCTGATGTAAGTTAGGAATACATTATTTCTAGCACTATTTTTATGGTATATTGTTTATGTTTTAGATGGTTTTAAAGGACTTAAATACTTAATTTAAGAATTTTTGTCATTTTATGTCCTATTTCTATCCATACATGAAAAAGAAATTAAGTTGTAGAAGAATTAGAGTGAAATGGAGCAATTTTAGAAGATTTAGGAAAGAACTACATAATATAGCATAATATATAGACCAAAGTTAAGAGTCATGTATAATTATGTTTCTTCTATTTCTCTAGCATACCCTATACACCCTATGTTTTCCCTTTAGAAGAAGAACACATTGTCATGCATAGTCTTATGATGCATCTATGTTGGGATTATTATTTTTAGAGAAATTTATAAAGGAGACATCCTATTTTATAGAATCGTATAGCTTATTATAATTTAGGGCTTTAGTTTTTAATGAAGAAAAGAGCTAAGGAAGATGTTCGACCCCGCTTCTGGAGCTCAACATCAAATTCATGAGAACATGAGCCTAATACCCTGTAGTTTCTGGAGCCTAACGATCCAAAGTCATAAAGTGTGAGCGGGCTTCCTTGTGGGGTTATTTCAATGATTCCTCATTAGCCATCGTCCCATAAGTGTGATGTACCTACACCAATTAAACACCAAATAACAATTTGACTTCTTCAAAAAAATTGTAGCTCTCTTCCTCTTATTTATTTTGAGAAAAGAACCACCTCATTTGGAGTTCTATAACTCAAGATATGCCTAAAAATCCAAGTACATTTATAACCCGGTTATGCTCTTCCAACCGATCCCTCGTATTCTTTACATCAATATTTTTCAAATCTATATAAAAAGTTACCAATTTTTAATTAGAGGTAGAAAAATGTATTAGGAATCTATTCCTTTAAAAATCACTTCATTTGGAGATCAAGTGATGAAGTTATGGCCGAAAGAATCAAGTATGTTTATGTCCTTAATCATATTGTACCTCTCATGGGAGAATTAACATAACTTTCTCTACAAAGCTTGTATTGGGGATTTTATTAGACGGTTTGAAAGAGAACTTCTAAATCTACAACTTTTGTGAAGAATCTAAAGTGGAATTTGATCATCTATAGGGTCAAAAATATGACTAGACAATAGGATCAGATGAACAGTGCACCAGACGATATGACGTCACTAGACGATACGTCATCATCAGACGAAGCGTCCTCACCAGACGATACGTCCTCACCAAACGAAGCGTCCTCACCAAAAGCCCATCCTCACCAGACGAAGCATCCTCACTAGATGATACGTCCTCACTAGACGATACGTCCTCACCAGACAATTCGTCCTCACCAGATGACACGTCATCACCAGACGATATGTCATCACCAAATGATACATCCTAAACTCCTGAGCATCTCCACTTATAAGGATCATAACTTTTGACTCCAATATCTATAAATTTAATATTTTATAGCATTGGAAAGCTAGAAAGACAAGCTAAAACTTCCATGAAGATAACTTGTCAAATTCATCCTAGATCAATCCAAATTTTTGCCCTAAAGTCAGAACATGAATTTTCCCTTTATGGAAGACTTGAAATTTTGCACTATGTAAACTTAAAATGTTCTTAGCATAACCATTCAGTCAGCTACCAAAATGATTTCATTAAACTCTCAACTCATTTATCTCATCACCTTCAACTACATCTGATCAATTATAATTCCTATC
>JANJEY010000001.1:13519797-13536225 GCA_024703695.1 Erythroxylum cataractarum | reverse complement strand
CATCACCACTTATCCCTATGGATGCCAAACCATGCTCTGATACCAAAAATGTAACTCCCCATTCCTATCTGATATATGCACTACGTCACCAGATACACGTGTACATACCTGACAGAAATGACATGTTAACTATCTCACCTTCACTATATATAACATGGCATCATAAACAGCTCAGTTCACACAAAAAACTACAAACATGAAAGAACAACTAAGACCTCAGTTCCCAGTTAACTGACCTTTGAGTTATATTTGACTGTAACAGTTGTACAAAATATGCTTCTATGGATTCTTAGAAGCTAGGTCATCTCACTCTCGAACCTGAAAAGCAACTGTGCAATTTTGATGAGTTTTACGAACTCAGCAAAGTGACCAACCTCTATGGTTCACTTATGTCATAAAACAAGTTCAATTATATGTGATCATCCAGTTCAAGTTCACTTGATCAGCATCACATACTATCACAGATAAACCATTTCTCAGTTAAAAAGTTCAATCATATAATAACATTCACACAACTTTGCAAATCATTCAATGAATTCAAATCAAATGCAAATGCTATATTTATGAGACTCACATTCGTTTTTATATTGTTATGATTGTATGCTTTTATAGTATCCTGAGTGATTGGGCTCAATCAGCCAGTTTGTCCCTTATCCATTACAAAAATAGGGCTTATTGATCAGGTAAGCCTTAGGCTCAAACCAAATGTGTGGGAGTTTAAAGCTCCTATTAGTAACAGTATCAGTAGTAACATCAGTCACAACTCCTTTATATTACATTCAATGGAATAAAATGCATTCATCAAATCCAGTCACTTACATTTGCATGTAATATAACAATATATCGATTGCATAATCAATTACAGTAACAGTTACAGTAGCAATAATCATCAGACTAGGTCCGACATTCAACGATTCAATTAAGAATTAGAGAATCATTTAGGTAGTTTCATTCACATTCAATCAGCACTTCCAATATCATTTCCATGGATCAAAACAACTCAGACAAATATTGTCTAGAATCTAGTATGCAATCAACATATTTTAGTACAATTCAATAAGATAGCAATATAGTTTAGTATAGTTCAGTAATATACAAAACAAGAAGGTGAGACCATCTTAAGTTACTCACAGTATGCTCCAAACAACTATTGCCTTGAAGTCCCAGCAATGTCTTGATGATGTCGCTCAGTGTGTTCCTCTATATATACAATAAATACACATATCACAATATTACACAATTATGTATTCATTTATGCAAATTCATGTATACTGAATACGTACAACGCATGTTTATGACAATTCCAGGTATCTTATTGTGATTCTTTTCGCCATATCATTCATATATCAAAACCCTCATTAATATGATTTACATTTCATAATCACCAAGTCACAAGCGTGCAAATATCACACACGCCTGTGCATAATAACCAAGAAAAGTCACAACAGTGTAATAGAAAATTCACAGCCATGCAATCAAAAATAAACCAGTAACGGGCGTAAGATCTTTACTCACACCCGTGCATATCAAATGACCATTTCATTTTTTTCTAACAACATACTTTCAGGTCACTTTGGTTCATCATTTTGATAAGGTAAATAACATAATTAGGCAACACTTCCTTCTAGAAAATTATTC
Organism: Erythroxylum cataractarum; assembly: GCA_024703695.1. NCBI lineage: Eukaryota > Viridiplantae > Streptophyta > Magnoliopsida > Malpighiales > Erythroxylaceae > Erythroxylum > Erythroxylum cataractarum. Next base: position 13,534,587 of record JANJEY010000001.1, on the reverse strand, counting down.
TCTGATTCTTAAGTTTTCGATGACACCAAGATCATACAATTTGATTCAGTAATCTGAGAGCTATACTCCAATTATTATGGACTGTTCATAAACTAAAACAGCTTTCTAGAATCATTTTTAATTCAAACTCTGGAATTCATGAGACATTATTAAAATTTGATCTCTTTAGATAATTTGTATTCCTATACTCTAGTTTACTCCAAATTAATAATCATTCCATTTGGATGACTACAGAACAAGATATTGTCAAAATACCGAAGTATGTTTAATGTAAATACTCCGGTTATCATTTTTTGGAACTTCTCATTACTTTCATTTTAATTTTCACAATCAATCCATTTTGGAAAGCTATAATTTTAGGTGGAGATGAAAAGCAGTGTGTTTCAAATCCAATGGTTCAATAATCAAGTCATTTAGACATCAAGTGAAGAAGTTATAACAAAAAGATCAATGGATGTTCATAAACAAACAAACGTTGAAAGTCACGATCATGTGTCTGTACAACTGCAAGATCCCACCTGCACCTCGTGACCTTCATTAGTGATGTCATGATCATGCTGAAGCATGATCGCACTTCCTTCTCTTGTTCACCAAACTGCGATTTTCTTTCTCCATTGTTTTCCAGATTTTTACATTCCAATCTTATTCAACTAATACATCTATGTATGATTCATCTTTTCTATCTTTATTCCAGCTCTAACTCAATGCAAACTTGTCAGACTTGAGGTTCACACTTAAACATGAAAATCCAATTCTTTACATACACTTCCTCTCTCTATTGTATTTCTATTTTCTTCCAGATTCTTTCTCACTTCTATATTATTATTCAATGTTCATATATATTTTTTATATTTTCTCTCTTTATAAATAACATTTAACCAATTCTTCTTCTTCCTTCAAAACACGTAAAAACACAACTTCTTACTCATGTTGTCACGGGTGTGAGTTAACTTCTCACACCTGTGCATCCTCCCTCTTTATATATATATTTTCTTATTGATTTGGACCTTGTTCGTATCCTTGGAGGTCAAATCAAAAATAATCCAAGGATTGCAATATAGGGTGCAACCTCGGGTTGTTTCACTTAATCGGAACCTAAAAGGCAAGCTAACTGGGAAAAAGGTGTTTTTGATCTTGAAAACACTAATCAAACTAACTTGAATTGTAAAAAGTTTGTAAAATGTATTTTTGGATTTTTGGGAATATAAAATGGAAAGATTAAAACAAGTGATCAAAAGTGATAGAATCCTCTTGAAAATAAGCTTTGGCCATCTTAGTTCGGAATTGATTTTTCTATGAAGTGGTGATCATTAAGCTTCAAAATGATAAACCTTAAAGAACTCTTTAAGTCCAAGATCTTAATCAATGGGATTCCAATTCTTAAGATCCCGTTAAGTGCAACTTAGTGTGTGTAGTAGGATCATCCAATGCAATAGGTCAAATGAAATCTTAATCAACTCAATGTCAAACTCAACCATGCAAGAATAAAGAGAATCAAGAAGATCACAAATGACATATATGAGACTTCATATATTCAAACTCAAAGTTCTACATCAAATAATATAATCCAACATTTGATTAAACCATAATCAAGTAGCTCATCTATAAGTTACAAATCCTATACTTAGGAATTCATAAATCATAGCTAAACTACAAATTAAGTTACTCCCGTTTTAAGCACATTGAACTCCAGCCATCGTTATATCTTCAAGAGGAAGTAAATCGTCTAGCTACGCATTGCAATCGGAAACCTCACAACTAGGAATGAACCCAACCTAACAATAGTGGAAGTTAGTAGTGAAAATGGAAGACATAAAATGGGAACCGTGGATGTCAAGTTAGTGGAGTGTATATGATGATATGATGGCTACCTTGTTACTTAACCCAAAATAGGTTTTTTTTTCCAAAAACGGGTTGAGGATCGGGTTATATAGTATGTGAAATTTCCATAAATGGTTTAAGTTTGCTCTAATTCGAAGGTTCACCATGGCAAAACACAGACTTTGTCATGACGATCTTTAGTGGTTTGATCGTGGCGATACTTAATAGTTGCGCTGCGGCGAAACACTGACTTCGTCGTGGCAAACATTGCTTAAAATGTCCATGCTTAATTTTGTGACTTCAAGTTATTTGTTCCATTTGTGGCTCTATGTCTTGAGGTTCCTACAATGAAAATGGAAATTTGTAATATCAATTGTCATATAAATCAAGCGAGTGCAATTATTAACTAATTATGACAATTTGATTCTCAAATTACATTAATTCAAAACAAGCACTTTTAAGTCAAATTAAATGCAATATCTAACAAAAGAAGCCGAAAAGTATAACAAAATCCATGAAAATATCACTAAATAATATAGAAAAACTTGGGTTCAATCAAATTCTCCACACTTAGATCTTTGTACTCCTGGACAAAGCTTATGAAAGATTAAAGACATACATGTATAAAAGAAAATATCAACCGAAGTAAATCGCTTGTTAATATAGAAATCACTTATAATATCTAAAAACCACAAGAGGAGGGGTTGAATTGCGTAATCTATTCAGATTTTGAATTTCTTTACAGAATTTAGATGATCACAAAAACACTTTACTAAAGTTGATAAGTAATACAATCGCAAGTATTATTATCTACTCTTCTAACAACAAGAAAATTAAAAGATAAGGGTTAGAGAATAAACGCCGCAATTTTATACTAGTTCATCCTTAACCTTGAGCTATGTCCAGTCCTCAGAATTTGTCTGAGATTTCACTATACTCTTCAACTTTACAACTATTCTTTCTATACTTGCAGAGCCTCTTCAAGTCTCTCTCACAAAGTACTTCACCAGATAAAAGGTCCTCATCAGACGAAACATCCTCACCAGACGAAATGTCCTCACCAGACGATACGTCTGGCGCCCTCACCATATGATATGACATCATCACACGTTACAAACTTTACTCCTGAGTATCTCCATTTATAAGGATCATAACTTTCGACTCTAAACCCTAAAAATTTCATACTTTATATCGTTGGAAAGCTAGAAAGATAGGCTACAGCTTTCTAGAAGACAACTTTGACTAATTTAGCCTAAATTAGTCTGGTTTTTCCCCTAAAGCTGGTACGCAATTCGTACACCTATGAAAGACTTCAAATTTTGCATTTTGCAAACTTAGAATGTCCTGAGCTTAACCATTTAGCTACCAAATTGACTTCATTAAACTCTCAAATCTTAACTTATTTTTTTCATCACCTTCAACTACATCAGATCAGTCATAATTCCTATCTTCCTTCTCGTAAAATCTTTCTTATGCGTACATATATATATATCAACGATTTATACTCCAAAATCATTAACTCAAGATGATAACTTCTTCACGTATATCTAAATTTCAGGTCACATTATCCATGCACCATTCACACTTTATTAACATCAAAAGAATAAAGTTTTTACAAGGCTTTAGTGGGCATTTCGAGTCACCTTACATCATAGTCCAAAAATACCAACTTTACAAAAACAATAATTTCTCAAAATGCGACTAAAGCCTTGTTTTACATGATCTAAATTCAAAAGAACAAAATATGCAAATTGGAGTGATGCCTTGACTCTCAACTTGATCGCCCATATCTTGTTCATCGTTTGTAGATGGGGAGGAATGAGAGTGAGCTTAAAGCACGTGGGTAACAGTTTTATAATCGGTAACAAGCAAAAACCCTTGATAACCCTCATGATCATAACAAATTTTCATGAAAATCCATACAACATAAATTTGTCAAAATGCATAAGTCAAACAATCATCAAACTTTTTAACACATATAAACACATAAGCACATCATAATGGTTTGGGTGGATCCAAAACAGAACGTACTGCACAATTCCCATAAGGGTCTTGCGTAGTCGTGAACTTAGGGGAGTCAACGAAGGAGCTCCATGCCACTAGCAGGTAGGCGAGAGAAGCCTTTGGTCAAAGTGCACTTGCCATACTTAAGGGACCACCACAAACCAACATAATCAAGCATCTCACATCTTGGAAACTTGTTGCCCAAATGGCACATTTTCGAAACATAACTTTATAAACTTGATATCCTTTTGAAATCATTTCCATTTTTGTTTCATAGTTCATCCATAAACTTCATACACACACATATAGCACTTTCTCAAAGCATTTAAAGAACAATGAATGCACATTTTAAAAGTAGTTCAAAGCATTTATTTCTCTTTTCTTGAAAGAAACATTGATGGCTTATTATTAAATTAAAAAAATGTAACCCACCTTAATCTCCTTGCTTGAAAACTTGCTCAAGGATGTCTCTCCTCTTGCTCCTCTTGACTCTCTTGCCTCCCTTCAACATTAGCAAGAATCCCCATTCAAAAATGAACTCCAATTGGAAAATTCAAAGAAACCTATGCATGAAATTGATCCTAGAATACTTATACCCATGCATTTTCTAAGCTCTTTAAACCAAATCCCTTCTAAAAATCCAAATATTAAAGCACCAACTTACCTCGAATCTTCACCAAACAATGAGTTTTATGGGTCTAATTGAGGTTTTAACCTTCCTCTTCCTTTTTCCCTTCTTGCTCAACTCCAAAATCCCTCTTGAAGACTAAGAAAAACTGAAACCTAGATGACCTCCCTTCTTTTCTCTTATTTCTCTCTATTTTTGTGCTTCTCTCTCTTCTCTCTTTTCTCATTCACGTTTTTGGCTTCTTCCAAATGCAAGACAACAAATTTTTTTCTCCCCTTTTATACCCTTCCTTCAATGTCCTCAAACTTTACAATTTTAGTATTATTCCAACAACACTTTAATTCATTTAACCTATGTCATAATCTCACTCACATTTCCATGCTAGTTAATTCCAACACAAATTAATCTAGCAAGACCTTAAAATTAATCTAATCATGCTTATTCATCAAGAAAAAATTTGGGAGCCAACAGAAGACAAATTCTTTAGCCAAGAAAGCATTTAAAAAACACTTTAAAGATGTTTTGCATTATTTTTATCAAGAGTTCACCATTCATTAGAGATAAAGGAAGATTTTCAAAAATCTTTGGAGATGTCAAAATTGAAAAACATAATTTCTTTTTCTTGTTTTCTTTTTCTATTAATATTATTTATGTGATCATAAACTAAATAGATATTAAATTTATATAAAAATAAGCTAGGATGTCATATACTTTAATTCATTATTTGATTCAATAAATATCTATTTTAAAATTTGATTATGGTTTTATATTGAATGAATCAAAGGAGCAGAATTGGAAGATACATTTTATAATTCATGCATCAAAATTTAAGATATGAGATGTATGTTTAGGTCATAGCAAGAATAAAGAGGGTTAAGCATGAGTTGTCTAAGAGAAAGTCACAAAACCTTCCTACGTTGGGGGTAAAACCTATCAAGAGAGTCCATAAAACAAATTAAAGCATTTTTAGGTTATCCATATTCAAAAGGGATTTCAATTGATTAAGCTTAGAATAGGGATTATAAAGTTCCAAATAGAATATGGTCTACATTAGGAACTCTTACTAGTCCAAGAAGTTAGAATATTTCATTAATCAAATGTGAAATTGAATATAACCCTCAGGTAATTTGGATTAAATATAGTTAATTCATAGACCAATATTATGAACTTTCCTTTATTATTTTGTATGATTTATCTTTTGTGCTAAATTTGAAAATAAAGAGGTCTTATTCATTAATGAGCACATTCTCTAGTCCTAGCTATCTTTTATTAGTGTTAGCCTAATATTAAAAATGAAGGGGTTAAGAGGTGTTTCTCTAGGAAGAATCTAACCAAAGTTGATTTCCATTTCCTTGATCCCATACTTAATATCTCCAAAGGTGGCATTACTATTTCGACATTTTAATATTGAGGGACGTATTTTAGTTTTGTAAAAGATCAGGGATCTCTAACCACTTTGTTCCATGCAAGTTTGTTATTCAATAGTGAGCCACTAGATATAGATGCTTTTTTTAACCAAGACATCTTCTAACTCTTTGAATGCATTATCAAGGGGAATGCAAGCTAGAATATGACAAGCACTGGGATAGGTGAGATGAGAATTAGAAGAAAATAACGCTCCCCTATCTTGTTTGGTGGATGAAAAGGAGGAAATAAAAGTTGGGGTTTTTTAGTGGAGGTTATTGCCAATAATGGTCAAACCTATCAAAATAAAGTAAGTGGGAAAGATTTTTTGTGCAAGAAATAGACTAAAAAAAGGAAGGAAAAAGCTAGGGGGTCAAAAGCAAGGTTTTGGATCAAAAAGCTTAGGACAAAAAGGTTAAAGAGAGGTCACAACTTCTCTCACAACAATTTAAAAATTACATGGTTTAAATTTAAAAGTTTAAATATTTAAGATTAAATATATTAGTTTTAAGATAATTTTTTGACTCATATGAACTTTTATTTTGCCTAGAAAACAAGTTCTATAAAATTAGAAAATTTTAATTTTTATATTTAAGTGTTATGATTTATTAAAATTTACGACTTTATTGTAATATTTAAAAGATATAAAAATTAATTACAAAATAGTCCAAAATTAGAATGTCATCATCCCTAAAACTTATATTTCTATATCTTAAGAATCATTGTTTCATGTATCATTTTTAAAAAACATCTTAGGTAAATTAATTGAAACAATCTTATGATTGGATTCATTACTCAAGAAGTTTTATAGCCAAAATTTAGAAGGTAAGAACTTCATGTTAACCATTTTTGAATTGAAATCAACTTTCATCAATCTTTAACCAAAATCATTATCAATAAGATTCCGAATAAGTATTGTTTTAGCTTTATAGCGTCCCACACAGAAAAGTAACTTTATTAAAAGATTACAATAGTCGATCAAATGACATTTTATTCTATACTTTTTAAAATAATATTGTTAATCTTTCATATTTTGCTTTTTTATTATAAAGAAGGCATGTTTTTAATGGATTAATATTCCCATTTGTTATAGTTATAATAATGTAAGATAACATTAAGATAAAAAGAAAAGCATATTTCTATACTATAGAAAAGCATATTTCTATACTATCTCTAATTCTCCTCTCACTTTTTCACCAAATATTAACTACTTTTGAAAAGGTCTTATTGCATTAACTTCCTATTTTGGGCCTAGTTTAATTCATTTCCTTTTATAGAAAATGGAAACAATAATGGGGCCAAGAAAGTTGAGTCAAGCTCCTTTATCTAAGCCTCCTTCTCCGACTAATCCTTTAGTTACTTTAACTTAAACAACTCCTCTTAAGCTATGTTTGCTTGGGGTTTTGTTAATGGAATGAAATGGAATATAATATTATTCCATCATTTAGGAGGAGGGTTTATAGTGGAATGGAATGGAATGAGATGAAAGAGGAGGGTTTCATGTTACATTCCATTCCATCCTAAGTAGTAAAAATGAGAAACCTCTAATTTGGGGGGTTTAGGATGGAATGTAAAATGTTAAACAACTTTTCACTATATTATATTATAAACCCTTCTTCTAATCAACATTTCACTATGTTACATTATAAACCCTTCCATCCCTCCTAAACAACAATTTTATAATATTACATCCTTTTACATTTCATTCCATTACAAACCATTCCATTCCATTATAAACTTTTCGTCCAACCAAACATAGCCTTAGTGCAATAAAGGCGCCTTTAACACCAATCTCCTTAGAAGGAATCAATCATCTTCACCAATGATCTGAAGGCTCTACAATTCACCTTGTTAAGATTAAAAAAAACTAGCTTCCCTTCTTTTCCACAATAGTCGTAAACCCCTTTATCAATACAAAAGTTCCTGTTGATAAGTTTTATATAAAAATTTTCAATAGTAAAGTATAGATATTTTATCTAGCATAAAAGATATCATTCCCATAAGGATTGATTAGTCACCTAACAACTTGAATACACTTTGTCTAAGGTAATAAAATATTGAATAAATTGAATTAAAATAAATGATCTGAAATTCAAATGAACTAATCTAACGAAACACTAAACTAATAAAGCTTGCAATAAGAATAAATTTAATCAAAGCTGGAAACTTAAGGGTTATTTTATCCTTATTTTCTCTCCCTTTTATCTTATTGATTCAATTATGCTTGATCCTAGATATCCTAAGGTTTTGATTACCCTCTTTTGAAATGTAATCAAGTAATCCTAATTGAAATCGATAATAACATAATTGTAACCTCCTGATTTACAAAACTACTTCTAACTATTCAATTGGGATTTGAAGCAATCATAAGGATAATTAATTCATAATTAAGATCTCTTTTTAATTGTTTGTTAATTTCATATTTACAGGTCTATTCAGTTACCAAATCTCGTTGCACACCTTAACACATATGACTTGATTCACTATCTCAATTTATTACCAAGTATACATATAACAAATATCACAAAGCATTTTTTTATCAATTGAGTTCAACAAGAATAATGTCTAACAAAGCAGATTAAGAACAATCCCTAATATGGATATATAAACCTATAATCATATTCAATATCCTAATAATCCAAATCAATATGCAATACAATGAAAAACGTGAAGAGAAAAGAAAGAAAAATAGTTTGGTTTCTTGATCTGGAAATTTGGAAAATAAGGAGTTACTTTTGATATCTCCCCTTTGATCTCATTAAATCTGATATGTTGCTTCTTTTTGGTGTTTTTCTTTTCCTTAAATACTTCTTAACACTTCTAGGGTTGTTTTTAGGGTTTCCTCACTTAATTTGGTTCCAAAACTAGCCACGAAATTTCAAGAATACAAAAATATCACAAGTTAGAAAACACCCTCCCACATTCGTGGCATTTGCCTTGTTCATGCCCTTTGTCACAATCGTGGCACAATCCTCTCACCACACACAAAAAGGGCATTGGGCATGATTGTGGTTGCTCAATTCTTCAAGTTCTTTATCTTTTCTTCACTTTTCATGTTTCCACTTACTCACAAATACATTAAACATCCCTTGAAACATAAAATTAAAATCAAATTCTTGTTCTAAATGTATCAAACAAATAAAGCACATAAAACACTAAAAAAAAATTCTAATTCCTAAACATATAATTATCGTCAAAGAAAACACTTAAAACACACTCAAACACCTAGAAAACATTCTATAATCTACACCTATTAATGCCCCAATCTGCCTTTTAAGTTCCTACCCAACTTGCTAACTGACTACAATTTAAATGATCTATCTTAGGGCATTTGAAAAAATATTGGGCTAGGTTGTGGGAGACCACTCACCCCATGAAAAGTTAAAATATATGTGGAGATTCTTTAGTCATCTTCTCACTAGTGGGTGTACTCAATTTAAGCACCTTAACGTGGAATACTTCTTTGGTTGGTTACTTCATTGATAAAAGGCTCTCATTCCCTAGGTCCAAGAATTGGTGGAAGCTAACTAGAGAAAGATATAATTAAAAATGTTTGATTAATAAAGAGGATTTTTTCATGTTCAAATTTTTTTGTCAATCAAATATACATAAGATAATTAAAATTGGACCTTGATATATCAATGGTGAACCACTTTTGTTACAAAGGTGGAAGCTTAGGATAACGCTTGACAAACATATCATGAAGAGCATCAAATCTGGGTTAACTTTCATAATGTGCCACTTTAACATTAGTCCAAAATTGGATTGAGCTACCTCATCAACTCTATTGGAAAACAAATTTACTTAAATGAGAATACAACCAGATTAAGAAGAATAAGATATGCTAAATTTTCTTGGAAGCATAGATAACTATAAAATTATTTGGAACTTTAAAGATAAAGAGGTTCAATAAAGAGGGAGGCCTAATGGAGTCAAAAATCAAGTTATTTACCAAAAAAAATTGTCCATTTAATATGTACAAAAATTAGAACCCTACAGGTAAAAGTTTTAATAATAAAAGAAAGCACTAGAGCATTGAGCTTAAATATTGACAATTCTTAGTCGAATAGCAACAAGTAAGCCCCTCTACAAGCTAGAGGGACCATTAATCTAAAATTAGGAACAAAATTTGATACATTAGAAGTTCCTTTATATATAATTCAAAGTTTGGATAACCTTAAGCTATTAATCCCTTGAATGCCAAAACAATTATGATTATCTTTGATGGAGAATGGAACTGTAGATAGAACATTTAGCATAATTATGAACTATATTCCTAATTATTAAAAAAAATGGATGATGATGATAAGATAATTTGGAGGAGATAAAACTCAAATGGATTCGTTAACAAATCTTATTTAAGCTTATTCAAGGCACCAGCCAAAAAAGCAATATGAAAAAGTTCATATGGTTCAGTAACAACTCTTCTAAGTCTTCTTATATATTTTATCTAGCAATCAACCAAAGATTAAAAATACTAGATAGGCTAAAAGGTATTACTCTAAGCAATATCTTTTGCAAACTTTACAACCAAGTCCCTAAAACCTTAAATCACCTGTTATTCAACTATTGCTATACAAACTATTCTAGAACCAAGTTTTAAGTCTAAGCAGAATATAGTGCTACAAAAGCAATTAGCCTCAATTCTTGATTTAGACTGAGTAGCTGAGATATGCACATAAAAGAGACTTAACAATATTCAAATTAACGATGATTTGTGGAATTTACACAATATGGAAAAGAAAATATTAGAATATTCAAACACGCATGTCAGAGCATCCAGAGCTTTTTAAAACACATTCAGGTGGATCAAAGAGTTAATAATACCAAAAAATGACCCATCAAAGTATGAGCATAGAGTTGACCTTTAAATGGAATATTTTCCAACTTTAGTGCATCCCCTATCATGAGTAAAGTCTCATGACCATTGCTTTCTACTGATTTGAGTTATTATTGCTCATTATTAATTATTTTTAAAACTTACACCATAAGAAATATTACTTTTGACTATGTTTTCTTTTGCTGCGATTTCAAATTCATAGCTAATATTTACTATTTGGCTACAAATTTTCTAAATTGTAGTCTATTAAAGCAGTATCTCTATAAACAAAAATTTTGTGGATTTTTTTATGTTGTTTGCTATGTTTAGTTTTATTACAAATTTGTTTTCATAGTAAAAGCTAATTTGTGAATAGGCTATATTTGATATTCATAGCTAATAACTTTTGGAGACATTTTTCAATCGGAAAAAAATTTTTCTAGAAAAAGTTTTTATCTATGGAATGTTTTTCCTATCTAAAATATAAATATGTTCTAGATTAATTGCTATCAACTACGTTCTCTAACCATAAAATAAATTTTGTAGGCAAAACCTTTTGGCTATGAAAATATGTTTATAGTGAAAAAAAAGAAAACAAAATGTTATTATTTTGTTGAGACTAATAACCTAAGGGTTCCTTTTATATCTTGTGAGTTTTCTTCTTTTGTCTTCATGTTCTAGCTGCTTAAATGAAGCTTTATGTTTTTCCTCTTTTTTTAAAGTGTTTTGACTACTTAAATGAAGTCTTTGTGTTTTGTTTCTTCTTTTTCTTCTTTTGTCTTTAAATTTTTGGCCTAAATGATGTTTGTTCTACCTACAATTGTTCTTGTTCTCTCGTCGTTATGGTTCTCAGTTAATTGTTGCCTTTACTCACCTTCTGCATTTGTTTTCTTCTCTAATGCCTTTTGTGTTTGTTAATTTATTCGCTCAATAGTTTTCCTCTGTCATCTTTTTGTTTTTTTAATAGTTTTTAAATATTTGTGTTTTGAAGACATATTTTAATTTTAATTATTGTGTGGTTAACTATAATTTCTGTAATTTCCCTAAGCTTCTTCGTGAGCTCAAATGCTTTTGATTGGATTGGATTGTTATACTGAGTACGTTTCTAGCAAATTTGCTGTGTTTTTCATCTTATAAATGTTTTGGGCATCTTTTTATCTTCACAAACTTTTGAACTATTAGAGAAGGTCATTCACCTCTTCATTGTTAAGGCTTAGGATCCCTTATTCACAAAGGAAGTTAAAGAATAAGAATACTTCACTATTGTATCAATAAAAAATTCCAATTTCAAGTCTACATTGTATTGATTGGTCTGAGGTCATATCATTGATGGCTTGTGTAGTAATTTGAATAAAAGTGAGGAGGAAGCTTTAGCTTCCTTTTAGAAATTATGCAAGATACACTATTGTGGGTAATAACCTACACTAATGGTTAAAGCAATTTTATGTGGGCTAGTTTCATATGTTCTAGAAAGTGTTGTTCATGGCATTTTTTATGATCTAGAGAGTGATGTTTGATAGAACAATTGATGATGTTGAAATTATGTTCATTCTATAGCTATCCATGTTTGTTGTTGTGTTTCTTTACATTGAAAGCATATTTCAATCTTTGTTTTCCTACTTTCCCTATTTTCAATTGTTCTTTATCATCATTAGCTGACATAGTTTTGGTATATTCTTTAAAGTTTCAATTGGATTTCTAAGCCAAGAAAATCCCATAAAAATTAATAGGAAATTATTCTACTGGAATCATATAGCAATTGTAAAAAGGGTTAGTGTTAAAACACATATTAATAGCAAATTTGTCGTTAAACTAGAATCACTTAACATTAGCTTGAATTATGTTAGAACACATATTAATAGGAAATTTTTCGTTAAACACTAATTTAACTAGGATTAGTGTTTATGTTGTTTATGAAATAGCTACCTTTAAATTTTCCTATTAATATGTGTTCTAAACAGTAATTGTACTACACATAGGTCATAAACAATAGTTCTAGGATTTGTGACTTAATTATGCCATATGTGAAATAGGAAATAGGAATAATGTTTATGTCGTATTTGAAATAGGATTGCTAATCATAGGATTTGTTACTTAATTATTTCCTATTTCATATACGACTAATGTTTATGTCGTATATGAAATAAGAAATACAATTAGTGTCAATGTCATTTGTGAAATAAGAAATAGGAAATAGGAAATACTTGAGTCACAAATCCTAAGATTAGTGTTTATGTCGTATATGAAATAGCTACCTTTAAAATTTCCTATTAATATGTGTTATAAACATTTATCTTATTTCATATCCAACATAAACACCAATCCTAGAATTTGTAACTTAAGAATTTCTTATTTCCTATTTCAGATACGACATCATTTATGAAATGGATACTTTTATAATATATCAATTGGGATTTGTGAATTAAGTAATACCAAAATGTGAAATAGCTACTTTAAAATTATAACAATGTGTTGTCAATGTCAACAAGCTTTAATTTATGTTTCATATAAAAAACTGTTCAATATTTTTATTCATTTGTTAATGTAGTAGTAAGTAGTAACATGTGGATTCAATATTAGTTTTCTTTCTTATTTTAAAATGAGGTGAAAGAGATATTGAAAAAGTCTAAATCTGAGGTGAATGAGGTCAGTGCGGAAGAGATTTGTGATACAATACTTTGTACTCATTCCAATTATGTGAAAGGCTTTGGTTATGGCCTTAAGCCAAATGTTTCAACCTTGTCATATAAAACAATCATTGAATACCTTGAAAAGGAAAACAACAAGTATAAGGCTACATTACAGGCTAAATTAATTAAGGAAGAAGAAATTTCAGCTAAATTAGCAAAACATGATATGTTATTCAAGAGATTACTTAGCTTGAAATATGATAGAAATGAAGAAAGAAGTGAAGGATATTAATTCTAGAAATGAAGACGAAATGAAGGGTATTAATTATATGTCCTATACGTATTATATTACTTTATGTATGTACTATAATTTCATTTTAGTATTTTTTATCCGATTACAAAATGGATGAAGATGTAACTGACGAGTGATTGTAATGTTATATGGTGTTTTCTTTTCAGTTTAATAGTAGTCTAACTATATTTTTAGTTGATTTTAACCAACCTTGTTATTTGTTATAGATTTATTGACTTGGACAACATTAGTTAGTCGTTTAGGTTATGCTTAAATGTTTTTGTAATTTGAGCATCTTTATCAATATGTCAAACATATCCAATTTGTGAAATAATCTTTTTATTTATTGTTTTGTCTATAAGAATGTCTTAAAATATCATTAATATCTTGTATAGGAGCAAATGATCATTATTGGGCCCCGAAAATTTTTATTTATTTATTTCTTTGCTTAAATTATTCTTTATTTTTGCTTTAATTGTTTTAATTGTATGTATTATATATATATATATATATATATATATATATAGAGTCTTGGAATTAGCAAGTATGATTAGGAATTAGAATTTTGAAATTAAAAAGAAGAGTTAGGATTAAGTTGGATTAATTTGTAGTAGGCTTGTGAGAAGGAGAGCCCAAAAGAATTGCAAGTGAGCTAAGGAGTAATTGAAACTACGTAGTTTTGAGGTGGGCTTTAAATTGAGGGCAAATGATTTAAGCTAAAAAGGAGAAGAAGAAGGTTGTCGTAGGATTAAAAAGAAAAGGAATGCAAAACGTGAGCCAAGGAGAAGGGAGCTTTCGGCTAGGAAAAAAGGCAAAGTCATAGGAAGCTTGAAGGGAGGAAGAAAGAAGAAGAAAAAGAAGAGAAATCTAATTATTGGAGGTAAGTTCCATCTTTACTTATGCTAGATTCAAGAGTGGGATAAAATGGAGGTTAGGGTTTGTGTAGGGATTGAAGAAAGAAAGAAGAGAAGGGAAAAATCAATGGATTTAGGGATTTCTAAGTTAAGGTTTTGGTTATTCTAGCATAGATGGCCTATGGGTAGGTTAGGTTTAAAGTTGTTTTTTTTATCTTTGCTTGATTCTTGAAATGTTATGATTTTTCTTAGAATGTATTCATTGAATGGAGTATGGTTTAATTGAAGGGAATCAAGAAAACCCCACTCAAGACAAGGAGGAAGGGCAATCTTGAATT
>JANJEY010000001.1:13507840-13519697 GCA_024703695.1 Erythroxylum cataractarum | reverse complement strand
AATGAAAGAAGCATAAAAATGCCATTTTTGCATTTGAATAATTGAGCATAGATTGGTTGTGATTGGGCAAGAGAGAACCTGTTTCGTTAGTCTCGTGCACGATGACCCATAGCCTTCTCCCGGCTGCCCGCTTGAGGTCACGAGATCCTAAGAAATTGAACTCGTGGTGTTTACGGTAAACTTTGGTTATCCGTCGTGTTTATGGAACTCTCGAGCCAATTGTGTGCATTTCATCTTTTTGGTGTTTATGATGCATAATACGTGTTTTAACTGATAGAAGATTTCATGTTATGCTTTATGTGATGATTTCGGTTAATTGTGATTTATGTGATAAAGTTGGGTATCTATACATAATATGTTAATTGCTAACGTTTGGGATTCTTGATTATGTGTTTATGAGGAACTAGTCGATCGGTCTTGGAGTAAACTTTTGATCCCTTTAGTGACCAAGCTTGCCTTTGAGTCCTTCTTGAAAATTATAGATCTGTCTTTTATCTTTCCAACGATACCATGCTTGTCAAAATTGGAGCTCGGGGTCAAAAGATATGAGAGTTAGAAGTCAAAAGGGTTGGATCGCTCGGTAGGTCACTTGGCCCTCGCCCGCGCGCGCGCCTGCTTGGGCGAGCGCACGAGCGAGCGCTCGGTGGAGCGTCCGAGCGCTCGGTCGAGCACCCGAGCACCCAAGCCCCCAAGCGCTCGATCGCTCGCCCTTCGGGGGAGCGCGGGCTAGCGCGCTCCTGCGCACTTGGTGCGCGTCCTTTGAGGTCGGTTCTTGGCCGACCGACCTCTCTTCCTTCTTTTGGCCATAACTTTTTAGTCCGACCTCCTATCGACTTGATTTTTGAAGTGTTGGACTCCTAAGAAAATTTTCTATCTCTTCATATTCGGTTGGTCGGTAATGTCTTTAAATTGATAAAAGATGGATTGGAACAAAGTATGATGATCGGTTGATAAAGTCTGACTATGCTTCAGTAATTTGGAGATATCCAGAGCTATAGAGCTGCGATTGAGGTTATTCTTGATCCGTATTAAACTAGAGACATAGATCTACAAGTTATATGATGGAGCCGAACAGCAATTTAGCCTCTAAGACTTTCTATTTCTTTCATGGTGTTGGTAGAGTGTTCAGTCTTGGTTTGTTTTCTTGAGACAGTATTTTGGTCATAACTTCTTCATTTCTAATCCAAATTGAGCGTTTTTGGTGGCGTTAGAATCATTAGAACATGGGGAACATTTGCTCTTAAGAAGCTTATCTGAAATTTTTATTGAAAGTTTCCCCAAAGTATGGTCTGTTTGTTGTCAGTTTTGGGTCTTTCATGCTTTTATGTTTCTGAATGTTGGGCTTCGAAGATGGGGTCCAACAATCATCTTTTAATGTTGTATTACTTTTGTTGGTATAATTTGATGATATTTATAAAATTTTATTTTATATATGGAATGTTTGATATTTTGCATTAATAATATTTCTCTACAATTAGTTTTATAAGATCAAAAAATTCATAATAAAAATATGTTGATAGATTATATACAAAACATATTGCTCAATATCATGGATTAAAAGTATTTCCTTACGAAATTGAAAGATGCAGATAAAACATTTTACTTACAAAACAAAAAAGACATAGAAAATAACATTTTCCTACATTATTAAAAACGTAACAAATAATATGTTGCTAAATTATTTAAAAAATGTAGAAAATACCATGTAGTTACAAAGGGCAAAATTTTAACTAAAAACTATTGCACAAATTTTACATTCATTGGCAATCATTTGGGCCAAAATTTTCCTGCAAACATCAACTGTTGATTTTTAACTATATTTTTTAATGCTTTAGCCATTAAACTTTTGCCTAGGATTTCTGGCAATGTTGTGTATAATTTTCAATTATTGGAAATTAGAGACACTTCGTGCGAAGAAATATAAATGTTACAAATAACTAAAAGTGACATTTTTTGAACAATTACGAAGTTTTTTTCATAACCTATTGTCTACCTTATTATACTCTATTTTTGAGAGTGTTGACGCATCTTTCTTTCTTCTTTTTAAAAAAATTATTAAGACAAATCGATAATATCTGTATGTTTTATACTAATAATTTAACAAAAGATTAATGATAGGAGTGATTTAGATTCAAAAGTACTAATGTAAGATTATTATATTTCAAATTTATATCATAATCCTCCTTTACAATCATTCAAACTACAAAGATGTAAGACTAAATGTATTAAGCTTTTTTGTGCTAACGCTTAATGTATACTCATCATATTCCAATGTCAAATGACAATTCTTCTTCTTTTTCTTTTGCTAGGACTAATTTGTTTAATTAATTTGCTCTTTTCATAAAAAATGCAACTTATTTATAAATAATCCAATTAGGAATAGATATACCACTGTTATGAATTTCGTACCGCGTCGACTAGTACCAGTTAAAAGGTACCATACTGGTCAAAAAACAATAGGAAATCTTATCATACACTACTGACCTTCAGTTCTGACCAGTACCTCCAATTTTGTACTAGTCGATATTTAAAATACCAGTTAAATATTGGTTGGTACTATAAAGTTCTAAAAGTTTGAGTACATTTTTGCAAAAAATGAAAATTTAATACTCACTCTCTGACCCACCGTGACCATTTTCTAATTTTCTTTCTTTCACATTTTCATTTCTTTTTTAGCCTGTCTCTTGGTCTCCTGTCATCTTTGACTTCCCAACATCCCATAATGTTGATGATTGTAACAACCCAGATCACTCGTTTACAGATATTGTCTATGTTGGGCCTTGACCTAGCTAAGCCCTCACGCTTTTGCTTTTCTAGAGAACTTTCCAGAAGCTCACCCATTCTGGAACTACTCTTAACCTCGGAGTTCTAATAGGATCCAGTGTATTAGGCCATAAAAAAGGCGTCTTGTGGGGAGGTCTAGCCTCCTGCTAGTCTAACTGGCCTGTATACTAGCTCTAATACCACTGTAACAGCTCGGATCACCCGCTCACAGATTATCCACTTTGGGCCAAGCCCTCACAATTTTGCTTTTCCCAAGGCCTTTCTAGGAGGTCACCCATCCTGGAACTACTCTTACCCAAGCACATTTAACCTTAGAGTTCTGATGGGATTCGGTGCATTAGGCCATGAAAAACGCGTCTGTAAGGGAGAGATATCCGTACCCTTATAAAGCGTACTTCGTTTCCCTCTCCAACCGATGTGGGATCTCACACTTTCCACCCCTTTAAGGCCTAGCCCTCTCTGGGGTCCAGCCTAGCTGGCACAACGGTTTGGGTATCGACTTTGATACCACTTTAACATCCCAGATCACCCGCTTACAGATATTGTTCGCTTTGGACCTTGGCCCAGTCAAACCCTCACAGTTTTGCTTTTTCTGAGAACTTCTCAGGAGGTCACCCATCTTGGAACTACTCTCACCCAATCCCATTTAATCTAGGAGTTCTGATGGGATATGGTGCATTAGGACATAGAAAACGTGTCTGTAAGGGAGAGATATCCGTACCTTTATAAGGCGTACTTCATTCCCCTCTCCAACTGATGTGGGATCTCATAATGTTACTGACTTTCCCTCACATGTTACTATCGCCGACCACCTTGCACTCAGCACTACCTTGTCATTGTCTTTTCCTCACGTACATCACACCATTATCATATGTTCCTTATGCACAATGCACTACCTACTGCCCAACCTGTCTCTAGTCTCTCTATCACTTCCAACTATCCATTGACCAGTGCCTATGGTTGCTTGTAAAGTGCAAATCTGGAATTTTAATTTTCTCGATACAGATATAAGCCCGACCTAATCTGACCCGAACCAAATAAACCTAACACTTAATTGCAATTTTTATTTTTTGTGTGTTTTTGCTTTGAATTGAAATTACATTTGTGATTTGGTTGTGCCATGTGTGTTTTTGTGATGACTGGAATTATTGGAATTGTTTATGTGAGTTGGAAATTTTAGTTTAAAAGTTGGAATTGTTTGTGATAGTTGGTTCAATTTCAAAGTAATATAGGCATTGCCAATTTATAAAGAAAATTAATGAATTGCAAAATTTAGGATTGAAAGTTGGAATTATTTATATGAGTTGATTCAATTTTAATGCAATTTAGGCATTGTCAATTTATGAAGAAAATTAATGCATTGGAGAAAACTTAGAATTGTTTGTGTGCGTTGGTTCAATTTTATTGTAATTTAGACATTGTCAATTTATGAAGAAAATTAATACATTGAAAATTTTCGATTTGAAACTTGTAATTGCTTATGTTAGTTGGTTCAATTTCAATGTAATTTAGGTATTGTCAATTTATGAAGAAAATTAATGTATTGAAAAATCTAGGTAAGAAACTAATATTATTGCTTAAAATTAGTAAATAAAAGATTGTTAAATTAAACTTAGGAATTAATATTTTAGTAACAATGTTGAATAAAATTAGTTAAGAAAACAAACTAAATATAAGCATTACAAATTGAATTGCATAAGCACACAAAATATATTAGTTTATAACTGAATTGTGAGATTACAAAAAGTAACTATAAACTTATAGTTATGAGTTATGGTTGAAGTTGAATATATTATAGTTGTAAGTTTATGTCTTTAGTTTACAGTTGAATGATGGACTTATACAAAATGATTTATATTATATAAGATGGATATGTGTGTTGTGTAATTGTGCGCATTAAATACTTGAATTGTTAGTTTTTGACCTATTGGTGAATTGTGTTAGATGAAATTGAATTATATATATATTGTGTAATTGTGTTAGTTTGGACTTTTGAGTACATATTTTGTGACAGTAGGTGATAATGAAATTATGTGTTCTTTATTTTGATATGAAGTTATTAAGTTAATTTTATATAAGTCTTCATTTATTTTTACAGATAAATGGAAGGAAGTTAAATTACTTCCAATAATTCGACTGCTTAAGGAAGATATAATGATCCAACTTGGGCTCATATTAGATTACTCTCTAAAATGAAGATCCATATTGATTGGTCATTTTGTAACAAGGATTTGAAAGGTGGATGAATCATTAAATTAAAGAAACATATACCTGGGGTTAAAGCTGATGTGGAATTTTGTAAAAAAGTGAACCGTAATATGAAATGACAAATGAAGACTTTGTTTGAAAAGTTTTAGTATGAAAAAGATAAGTGGCAAAGATTGAATTATGAAATTAGAAGTGGAAGTTCATCTGATGATGTTTAGGATGATAGTTGGAATGTTGAAGGTGGTAGTATTCCTACCCAACAAGAAGTGAATGTTGCACTTGGTGAAAAGAAGAAGATAAGTGTTTAATTTTTTTGCACCACGAACAACTCCTAGAGCTCAATCTTCAATTCGTAGTACCTTATAATCAAGATAAATGACTCATAATGTAGATATGATAATGGCCAGATGGTGGTATGATTCAAATAAAACATTCAATGCTTCCCAGTCTTACTATTATCAGCCTATGGTAGATGCTATTGCCTCTTATGACCCAAGATCAAAGCTCCTTAAATTGATGACTATAGAGGTAAACTTTTGAGCAACTCTATTTATGAAATTAAAAGTTATTTGGATGAAGGAGAATGGCTTGGGCTACTTTTGAGTGTTGAATTATGTGTGATAGTTGGACAAATTGAATACATGAACCTATTATTAATTTTTGGTTTATTCTATAAAAAACTCAATGTTTTTGAAGTCTATTGATGTATCTAGCCTTATTAGAAATGCTGATACTTTATTTGAAATATTTGAGGAAGTTGGGTTAAAAAATATTATTCAGTTCATTATTAATAATGATTTTGCTTATAAAATGTTAGGAAGAAGATTACAAAGTAAGTATAATTCTTTTTATTGTACTCCTTGTGTTGCACATTGCATTGAGTTGGTGTTGAAAAATATAAGGGATGCTAGTTATTTTCTTATTATTGATGAGATTATGCAGAAATTAAAAAAGGTGACCAAGTTTTCTATAAATGTACATGGGTTTTGAATTTACTAAGAAAGGATTTCACTAATGGTTGAAATTTGTGTCGTCTTATTGTTATAGGATTTGCAACAAACTTTAGTATTCTGTTATAATAAAGAAAGAGTTGACGCAAATATTTACAAGTAATAAGTGGGTTGCTTCTTAACATGTTAGGTATAATACTGGATTGGAAAGATACTAAATTTTCGTCCTAATGTCAATTTGTCTTCTGAGTTTGTGAGCTTTTGGTAAGGGTACTTCGTCTAGATAATAGTAATGATAAGACAACAATAGGTTATTTTTATGATGTCATAGAGAGGACAAAGGAAGCAATCAAGGCCAATCAGGGAAAAAAAAGTCTTCTTTGTACACTTATTATCTTATAGTTATTAATAAGAGATGGAAAAGGCAACGTTACTTTTTGTTGTTTGTAACCGAGGCGTTTTTAAATTTTAGTTTCTATTTTAGACCAAGTTTTACAAAGAAAGTTGAAGTAATAGAGAAATGCTATTAACTATTACAACAATTGTTGCCCATAAGATGATGCAATATCTCCTAAGCTCACAAATAGAGATTTATAAGGAGGCTTCTAGTGATTTTAGGATGCTAGTTGCTATTTGCTAAAGAGAAAAAACTCAACCCAGATATATATTTTTTCACTTTTAAAAATTAATCATCACTTTATTTTATTTATAACTCTACTTCTGTTATCTTACAACTTATAGTTTCTTACTAGGACCAATTCGAAAGTGGTGTTTCAAAATTGCAAAGGTTTACAATTCAAATTTTAAGTCAATGTATAAGTGCAACATCGTACAAAAAGAATTGGTGCACATTTGAATTCATCAATTCCAAGAAAAGGAATAGATTACAACACAAAAGATTGAATGACTTGTTCTTTATTCAATATAATCTAATGCTTCAAGAAATATAAGTTATTATCATTATTAAGTTAGATATATTTTTATAGTTTTTTAATAATTTAATTTTATTATTTTCTAGGACTCTTAATTGAATAAATAGTTTAGTAGATTCAATCTGTATTGATAATATAAATCTTTTTGATGGATTGGGTTTCTAAGAAACTGAGTTTAATTGATGAGAGTGACATGAAAGATAATCTCGAATGAAAAAATATTAAAATATTATTTCGTGCAATGAATTTGAATGATGGTGATAATAAGATTCCTCTCAATGATGAAGATTGTGTACCAAATGAGAATTAAAGTCAATGTAATTATAACATATTTTTTATTGGATGAAGTTCTAGGTTTTTATTTTTTCTTTTCTTTTAATTTTACTTATATTTGATGTATATGTTAAATTCTATAGATGTAATATAATTATAAATATTTTTGTTTCAAGTTTTACTTCTAGTTAGTTCTTCGACACGGACTCTTATTGTAAATTGTAATTGTTAGAGAGTAATAGATATTTATTATTCTTTTTATTTGATATTTTGATAAAATTATTATTTATTATATGATAAAATTATAATATTTTAAATATTTTGTATTGTTTTTATTTTATATTTGTATAATAATTAAATGATCTTTTTCATATTATTATTAATATTATTATTATTATTATTATTATTATTATGTGAAATATGTGAAAAATAATGTTAATAAAATAAATAAATTGTTGATATTTTAAAATTTTATTATTATAATTTTTATAGACATAATTGATGTAAAATTATAAAGTATATAGTACAAAATATTAAAAGATTATTTTGTAATTTTAAAAAAATTTGAAGGCTAATTTTTCAATTTAAAAAATTATCTTAAACAATACTTAGGCGGTACTTAGTTGATGGATTTGAGAAGGGGTTAATGGGTTAGGAATGAAAAGTGAGTGGTTGGTTGTTGATTATCATTATAGAGGTAATAGCTTGATATGTAACATCCCACCCCCGACTGGAAGAGTAAAGTAGTAAATTGGCATATGATGAGATTGATAGGGATTTCTTAGTATTGTTCAAGCATACTGGTATTAGTGAACAGCGAAATCTGTGCACATGAAATGACCGTACATGCATACATGACATTCCCGGTAATTAGGCCTAAACGGCATTTTAGTGGGATTAATGTGGTTAATGGGCTTAAAAAATTATTTTGAGTGCGCCATAAATTGTTTTCTATTTTAAGGGATTTTTAGGAATTTTTCTGGAATTTTTCGGAGAAAATTCCCGGACCGAAAAAAAACCGCCAAGTGGCGAACCGGTTGATTTTCTGTAGCGAAAATTTCTATCCAATGGCACTGTAATATTGGGTACATGATTTTGGGATTGAAAGTAGGGTCATTGGACTAGAATGAGTCAAATTTTAATAGGATTTCTAGATAAAGAACCAGTTGAGGAGGTGGAACCATTATAGGAGATCTATAACATTCAAATGGAGATTTTATTGGCTAATTCCACTCCAAATTTAAACAAGAAATTTAGCAGAAAGAAGACGAAGAAGGCCAAGGGTGTTGTTAGTTCTCTGATCCACTTTAGTCATGATTTTTTGGAACAGAGAGATAAATGAACCTTTTAAAAGAGAAGCAATAAAAGACTTACTTTTTCATAAAAAGCCTTCAATTTTGGGATTGTTTGATACTAGAATCAAAGCTTATACATTTCAAGAATCAATGAAGTTTTTGGAGCTATTTGGATCCAATCATCAGCATCACTATAATGGCATAATTGTTTTTACCTATGATAAGGACAAGGTTTAGGTTATAATTCTAAATTGTTCTGACTAATTTATTCATTTGGTATGCAATAAATTGGATTCCTCAGTATCTTTGAATTGTTAATCATTTATGCCTCTAATTTTTCTTTCCAAAAAGCCAAATTACGGCAGGATCTTATCACTATTAGATTACATATGTTAGATTATTGCAAGAGATTTTAACTGTGTACTTTAACCCTCGAAAGCTTAAGGAGATTGAGTAAAACACAATGCTTTAGCTGAGATTTAGAGACCATATTAGGCTTTACTAGAAGTATTTGATTTAAAATATATTGGTTATCACTTTATCTGGAATAACAAACATCGAGGAAGGAGTTTCACCAGGAGAAAACTTGGCAGGGTGCTAGTTAATAAAACTTGGGACAACTCTATGGCCTAATTCCTTTACTTATTTTAGATCTCCTCTATGCTCAAATCATTCTTTTATGGAAGTGATTAAGCCTAATAATCATGGATCTAATAATGCTCCCTTAATATTCTCTAATTTCCTAGTTCATATGGAAAGGTTCTTGGATATAGTAAGGGAGGTTTGGATTCCAAGATGCAAGTCCTACCAACTTATAGGGAAATTAAAAATGCTGAAGCCCAAGCTAAAGAGTTTTCTCTCAAAGCTAGTGGTCCTCCTTCTGCTTAAAGACTGCAGGATGCAAAAGTGAACCTTAAGGATTTATAAGACCTTATTTATCTAGATCCTTGCAACTTGGATATAAAGTAAAAGGAACTTATAGCACTTAAGGGGTATTCCAGGACACTTTAAGAGCATAGTTCCTTATTGCTACAAAAGGAAAGGCTAAGTAGCTGAAGGAAGGGGATACTAAGTTTTTTCATAACTCCATTCTCGCCAATAAAAAACCAATAAGATCCACTGTTTGCTTGATGTAGACAATCAGTTAGTTACAAATATAACCTCAATTTAAGAAATGTTGTATGTTTACTACAAGGAAATCCTTAGTTTAAGGAATTCAAACCAGATTAGTTCCAAGATTCTGCTTGATATGTTAAGTAACTTAAACCATCTCAATGATGAACTAATGAAGGATCTCAAGAAGCTAACTTCTTATGTAGAGATCAAGAATTGCATGTTCAATTTAAGCCCCAAGAAAGCTCTAAGACCTAATGGTTTTAATGTTTTTTTTTTAATCTCAATCTACTTAGAATATCACTAGAGATTTATTGGTGCAGGTGATTTAGAAGTTCCTATCACTTGGAAGAATATTCAAGGAGCTTAATTTCACTTATATATGTCTCATGCTAAAACCCCCCAGTGCAAATAACTGGAAGGAATTTTGTCCCATCTTTTGCTGTAACATTATGTATAAGGTGTTATCCAAGCCAGCATTTCAGCTGAATGATAGCTTGAAGAATTTAATCTATCATTCTCAGAGTGCATTCATTTTAGGTAAATATATTTATGATAATATTTACTAATTTAGGAGATGTTAAGGGATTATGAAACTAATAAATCTATCATGAGTTGTGCAATCAAAGTTGATTTTTCAAAATCTTTTTATACTATCAACTGGAACTTTATCATGTGTCGTTTTAAATGGCTTGGCCTCCCTACTAAATTTATCTCTTGTATTAGTGCTTACATCTTTATTACTTCCTTCAATATTCTTATAAATGGCAATCCTAACCATCAATTCAGGGGTCCTAATGATGTTAAGCAGGGGACCACCTCTCCGCCTAACTTTTTGTTAATGCTTTAAAAATCCTTATGAGGATTATTATGAAGAGCACCCAAAACAAACTCAGTTTTAAGTTCCTTCATAATTGCAAAAAATTAAAGCTTACTCATTTAAGCTTTGCAGATGATTTAATCTTATTATTTAAAGCTAATCCTTTTTTTTTTAGTATTTGCACAATTCTCTCTAAGAGTTTTGCATGATCTTAAGGCTAAGAATTAACCAATACAAAAGCATGATATAATCTTTTGATGTCAAATCCAACGCAAGGTTAAGGATTTTGACAGGTTTGAATGCTCGTTCTCTTCCTTTTAAATACCTTGTAGTTCCCATCTCCTTTAAAAAAACTAAGGTACCAGGATTGTTTTCCTCTTTTGGAAAGTTACAAAAAAGAATCAATGTCTGGCAGAACAAGTCTTTGTCTTATACAGGGAGACTTCTTCTTATCTCTTATGTGTTGAGAAGTCTTTATACTCACTAGAGTTCCCACTTATTCCTTCTTAGAAAGATCAACAAGGAGCTGGAAAAATGTATTAAGAACTTGTTATGGATTGAAAGTGTAGATAACTTTAAAAAAGGAAAATTTTAGTGTGATTAACTTTGTTGGAGATAGTCGGATGGTGACTTGGGGTTCATTTCTTTGTAAATAAGTCAAACAATGCTAGTGGCTAAAATAATATAGAGATTTATTCACTAATAAGTAGTCCTTATGTTCTAAATGGACTAATGAATTCTATCTCAAGACTTCTAGTTTTTGATAGACTGTAGAAAGGAAAGAGTTCTCCTAATATTTCATTTAAATGCCAAAGAATAGGTGGATTGTATATCCCTTTATCAAAACTCACATTGGGAATGGTCAAACTTCTTGGTTTTGGATTGATAATTGGGCTATCCACAGCCTTCTAATCCCGAGAGCATACATCTCAACATAGATTGCTAGAATTCCTATTCAAGCTTCGGTTAAGGAAGTTGTCAATTAGGATAATTAGGCCATTGACTTTAGGGGTAGTGATAGAATTAGATCCTACTTCCTTGATTACTCTCCCAATTCTTCAAGATGTGATAGCCTACATTGGTTGCTAATAGAGGCAGGGAGTTTACTAATCATTACTATTATATAGCTATCAAACAATAGTAGCCTAGAATCGACTAGTTTAACATTGTTGGGAAAGGGTTTAGTACACCTAAAGCATCTTTTGTTACTTAGTTAGCAACTAGACACAAATTGAGGACCAAAGATAGGTTATATGGTGTTAATGATCAGTTATATATGCTGTACAATCTTAGCACTAAATCTATTAGTCATATATTTTTCAATACAAATATTCCAGAGTTATTTGGAACAGGATGCAGTATATGATGGGGATGTACTGTCCTTACAAAAATTAGTTGGATATACTGTTAGGCCCCGAATTTTCTTTATGATGTCATTAAGCATGACTTGTGGTAATTATGTGATTATGTTTCAATTTGAGT
>JANJEY010000001.1:13491127-13502290 GCA_024703695.1 Erythroxylum cataractarum | reverse complement strand
CCACTAACACTCTCAATTTCATCAAACTAAGGCATAATCACATAATTAACACAATTCATGCTTAATGACATCATAAAGAAAAATTCGGGGTCCAACAGATGGTGTTGGAGATGGATTTGAACATTTTGAGTAGCAAAGTATTTGTAAATTTTCTTAATGTCACGTCACTATCGTCGTTGTTCTTACACCAATCAATCAAATTGAAAAATCCAAGTAATTTTTGTAATGTCGTTTTCCTTAACAAACTGTTAACATAATCGAGAATGATGAAATCCCATGGTCTTCAATGGAATCAAAAAGTTTGTGTTGTAGGATGTTAAATTTCTCATCTTCTTTTGCAATCACCATCATCCTTTTCTGCTTCAGCTTTTTGATCAGAGACTCCTATATATACCTCAAACTTTAAGTCCTTTATCGTCTATTCCTCATAACTTACTTTTTTTAAGCAGCCCTTCTCTTACACTTTGATATACTCATCCATTATGTCTGTTTTCATGCAATAGCTACTTTCTTTCAAACGTTTCAACTTTTTATTCATACAAAACTCCACATGCTATTAGTGTTTTTCTAGTGTTCATAAAGGGTTGTTTAATAATTAGTGGACAGATCTTATCCTCTTTGAAATCCATAACTACAAAGTCCACCAGGATAATGAACTTGTCTACTTGCATTAAGACATCTTCCATTACCCCAAATAGTCTCTTAATTGAACGATCAACCAACTTAATTAGCGTCGAAGTTGACTTTACCTTGGCGAGTCCCAATTCCCTAATTATTGATAAAGGAATGAGTTTTATACTTAAGCCTAAATCGCATAAGCACTTTACGAATTCAAATTTACTAACCACACAGGGTATTGTGAAACTCCCTGGATCCTTCAACTTAAAAGGCATATGACTGGTGATTATGGAACTACAACTACTAGTTAATGCTACCGTTTAGTTTTCTTCCCAGGTTTGCTTCTTTGATAATATGCCTTTCAGGAATTTAGTGTACTTAGGTATATCTTCCAATGCCTCCCTAAAGATAGATTAATTTGAAAAGTTTTTAACTTCTCCAAAAACTTTGCAAATTGTGCATCAAGTTTGTTTTTCTGTAATTGTTAAGGATATGGGATCTTGGGTGAATATGGCAGAGGGGCAACGTAAGGAGGGTACTCACTCATGTCTACATTCTTAATCTTTCTGGATATTTTTCTACTAGGTGGGGCACATCTTGTGTCTCTGCTAGTAGCTCAAGTTCTTTCCCACTTCTAAGTGTGATTACCCTAAGTTGCTCCCTTGGGTCTGCTTTAGTATTGCTCGGTAGGCCCCCCACACCTTTTGTCAAGAACGTATTTGCTAGTTGACTCATTTGGATCTCTAAGTGATGAATAAACGAGGCATGATTTTTGGTTACTTGCTCAAATTTCCCTTTCAGCCTCTTCTAAGAATCATCCATGCTTATGATCTTCCCTTCTAGTCTCTTATGAGTTTCATCCATGCTCATAAGCTTGTCCAAGATCTTGTCGATTTAGTGTTAGTAGAATTGGATTTCTCTTGTTAAAATCCAAGTGGCCCTTGATTTCTGAATTGGCCTTTTGCATTGCTCAACCAAGAAAATTTTGGGTGATTCTTCCACCTAGGATTATATGTGTTGGAATAAGGGTTATTTCCCCCCCTCCTCCACTAAATTTGTACTCCAATATGTCAACGTAATAAAAACGAAGACAATATGATATGCAAAAGTCACACACATAATATGTCAACGCACAATCCTCCACACACTTCGACAACATATTGTCCTCAATGTGAGAAAAACATACAACATATAAAGGAAACTAAAAAGAAAAAGAAAAAGAAAAAGTTTAGAGTATGAAACTTGTTAAGGTGATTGAGGTGGTGACGGTGTTCAAGATGAAATTTGAACAACTTAAGAAGCGAAGTATTTATAAATCTCTTTGATGTTTCGTCGCTGTTGTCATTGTTCTTATGCCATTTCTGTTAACAGTTTGTTATTGTTTGAAACCACATTAAAGACCTTCTGCTATCCTGTCTCTTCATCTTCCTCTATTTCTTCGCTTGACCCCTAAGCCTGCTTCCTTGACTTATAATCACTTTAAAAAGAATAAGAACATTAGCAATCCAAACCATTCCAAATCATTGTAATTTAAAACCTAATTCTAGAATTCAAAACAAACCTAACTATTGAAATTTTTGCTATCTAATTATTGACCATGTTAAGTTATGGCCATTAGCTTGACCTCGAATCCTTTAAAACTCAGTCGGGGTCAATTATGAGTGGCTTGGGACCATCCTTATTTCTACAAGGCAATTTAGTAGCCTGTAAATAGGTTACATGTTAGGAGATAAGGACAATGACATAATCAATCAAATCGAAGAATCTAAGTAATTTTAGTAATGCCCTTTTTATTAACAAACTGTCAACATAATTGGGAATGATGAAATCTTATGAATGTTTGATGGAATAAAAAAGTTTGCATTGTAGGATGTTGAATTTCTCATATTCTTTTGCAATACCATCATCCTTTCTTTTGCTTCAACTACTTGAACAAAGACTTCCACATATTATACGGAGGTTGGCTTGCTAGGTTAAAGAAACGATTATCATATTCCAAGATCGAAGAAAGATGGATTGAAGTTTCCCTCTTTAGAAAGAAAAATGTTAGATATCTTCATACAAAGAAAGAGTTAGGCTCAACACCACCTAAAGTCAATGTATTAAATCTTATCACCTTGAATTGTGGCTTGTAATTAAACCTATCAGCCTGTGCTCTCCGTTGCAAAACAATATTGTTTTAGTATAAAATTAAGAAATAATTTTCTTGGTCTAGCTCGATCATTGCTATCTCTATTAGACTTTTCAAAAAAGTTGGTCGTTGAATTTTAAAAGAGATATGTGATACCGAAGAAGAATTTTATTTTTTGAATTAATAATTGTTTAAAAAAATGGTTGGTTTATTGCGATTTTTATTGAAAATCAATTAAGAAATTTTTTAGTTTAATTCATTTTGATTTTGATTTTGATTTTGATTTATATTTTTAATTTAAAAATATATTTAATTGTTAATATCATTATAGTTACATTTTTATTACTATTAAAAGAAATACTAAATAATATGAAGACAAATTAATTAAATAAGTAATTTATTTTAATATAAAATATTCAATTATAAATTAATAACAATTTTGTGAAATTAAATACGATAAGTAAAATTCTTCTTGTAAACTAATATTTAGTTTTAAAAATATATTATATAAATAAATTATAATTTTAAATATATGTTTGAAAAATTTTAAACTTGAAAGTTATGTATTTAAATGATATCCTAAATTTAAAAAATATATTCTATTGTATTTTAAATTAATTATAAAAATAAACTATAATAATTAATAATTAGATTATATTATTTTTAATTTTTAGTTAATATTACATAATTAAATAGTCTTTATTTAGTTAATAAATTAAATTATGTCAAAAATAAAAAGTTTAAACAAAAATTTATTACTTTTATAAGTTATAAAGCTATGAAGAAACTATAATAAAAATAAAAAAATAAACTAAATAATTTTGTATCAAAATTTAAAAAATTTGAAAAACCAAAATAAAAATAAAACCAAACAAGCATGGATATGTTCTGAAAGCATTTGAACTTCAAGATTTATAGCATAATACAACTTGAATCCTAATATTTCAAAATATTTAAATTGAATTCCATTGTTTTATAAAGGTCTACATAGACCTTAAGTAAATAGAAAATTTGAAAAAAATTAATTCTTTATCAGTATGAATAGAAACTTTAATAGGATTAATTCTCTATCAGTTAAATACTATGTCAACAATAATGTAAAGTTAGTTATTGTTTTTTACAATAACTGACATGTGGCAAACTGGGATCCACTATCCAATTTTTTTAAATAATCTATTTACATTTTTATTAAATTATATTTAAGTAAATTAAAATATTAAAATCTCTTATTAACATAAATAAGTCTCTTTGGTTCTTTGG
Organism: Erythroxylum cataractarum; assembly: GCA_024703695.1. NCBI lineage: Eukaryota > Viridiplantae > Streptophyta > Magnoliopsida > Malpighiales > Erythroxylaceae > Erythroxylum > Erythroxylum cataractarum. Next base: position 13,498,281 of record JANJEY010000001.1, on the reverse strand, counting down.
CTTTGTCTACTATTTTGCTCTTTGTGTCTCTGTTTCTTTAGCGACTTTAAAATAATGGCCATTTCTGGTTTGAGAGTTAACCAATGAACAATGCAAAACATGATTTCTTTATGGGTTTTTGGAGGTTGGAGTTGAGTTTCTAGCGATTGAATTTTTGGTTGTGTTTGTGTCGGAAGTTGAAAATTAAGTGGACTAGTGGACGTTGAGTTGCATAACAATCTTTGGGTTTACCTTTGAGTTCATTGGTTAATATGAGATGTGGTCAAAGGCTATCATAAAAACTAGTTACATTTAAATGAGTAAAAAAAAAAAAGGTGGACTGACTTAAATCCCTAGAAGCAAAAGTAAAAGTTTGTCTTTTAAACAGATTCATTGAAACTTTAGGTGAAGGTTTCCTATTTTTTCACTTTTTTTATCTAGTAGCATTATCTAAAAATAATACCTCCTATTAGTTAATTTGCTTCATTTGTGTTAAGATACATTTTATAATATTTTGGGCATTATTTGTAATTAGATATCTTTGGTTATTTTTGAAATTTAATTATGACAAGTATTTTACCTTTTATGGGACTCTTTGATGTTGAGGTTTATTTAAGATCAAAATCTTAATTATGATACGATTTAATTGAAATCAAATCACTATATCTTGACTAAGATAAGATGTAGATTTTTGATGATTTTTATAGCTATATTTGGGAAGCTTATTTTGGTGCTAATGGTTATCTAAGGTAGCTGAATTTGTGGGGATTATAATTAATGATTTGCAGCTTCATTTTTATTGGGTTTTGTGTGATCTTGGATCGAAGTCATGTGGTTTTTTTGGTAGTAGAAAACATACAGTAAGGTTGTGTGTGTAGTTTCATTTTCTATCCATCGTGGGTGATTTTCTAGGTTGTCTTTTATTGTTGGTTTTGTGTAAAAAAACTCTAGTAGTTGTCGTGGGAGTTGTAGCTCCATTGGTTGTAACGTTTCAATAAAGAAACATTTATTTTGCTGGTGATTCTGTCCAGATTTGTTGTTGGGTTTTCTCCAAAGGTTGTGTGAATTTGTTGGGTTGTCAAATATTGTGTTTTGTGTGAAGAATTTCTAGAAGTGACGGAGTTTTTGCAGCTTTTGAGTTTTCATGGGTGTTATGCATGGGACAACTCAGTGACATTATTGAAAGTTCACAATAGAATTTTTGTTAGACAACTTCCCATTCTTTCGTTGATGAAGCCACATTGTTAGGTTTTCTTATCTCAAGTGTTTTTTAATGTTTGTTATTGTTTCAATCACTTAAGTTATTTAATCCTTATCTTTATTGTTAAACGTTGTTGAGAAAATCCTCTATTGAGGTTAATACGAGACAGTCTTGTTATTGGGTGTGAAATACTTTCATGAGATATGAGAATGAAGGATAGTGTCAAGGTTTGGATGAGTTGGCTTAGTAATTCGTTGAATAAAACTATTGTTGTTCTTCGGTAAAGGTGATTAAGGTTAACAAATTTCTAGTGTTTATTATTTCGTATTTTATTTTATTTTTGTTTTTGTATTTATCCGAAAACTTATAGTTGTTGCGGCTGAACTATAATTTTTACAAAACTACATTATTTAGTATTTTTAGTTGGTATCAGAATGGGTTACCGAATCAGAACTTCATATGTAAAGTTAGTTTAGATTTGCATTTTGCAATTATGGCTATAAAAGAAGGGGAATCAATCATCAGGCCACCGTTGTTAGATGCTTCAAATTATCTTATGTGGAAATCATTGATGAGAGTATTCATTCAAGCACAAAAAACAAAATCATGGACTCGGTTTTAAATGGTTGGACAATGACTACTGATAAAAAAGGAGAAGCAGTGCATAAAGATCCATCAGAATGGATAAGGGTTGAAGAAGAGAGAGCGTTTGAAAATTCTCAAGCCATGCATGTTATCTTTAGTTCAATTGGTGAAGGTCGTTTTGCCATGATATTAGCTGTGATTCAGCAAGAGAAGCATAGGACATTTTGCAAATTATACATAAGGGATTGAAATCTATGATAACCTAGAAACTTTAGATATTGGTGTGAGATTTAAAGAGCTAAAGATGGACAAGAGTGAAACTATTGGATACTTCCCTAAGAAACTGCAAGATATAGCAAATCAAACACATCAACTTAGGAAGAAGTACTCAAATCTGAAACTTGTTAAGAAGATAATGAGATCATTGCCTCCAAGATTCATACCAAAAAAATTGCAGCCATTGAAGAAGCCCATAATATCACTGAATTGTCTTTGGATAAGGTAATTAAGATTCTTATCAACTTTGAGATGAATTTGTTGAGAGAAATACAAGAGAAGAACAAATGATTGGAATTCAAAGCTGAGGTTGGAAAAGCAGTGAATAACTTAGGAGATGAATCCAATGAGACTGAGGATGTGGAGTTATTGACAAGAAATTTTAGCAAGTGATTAAAGAAAGTGAAGAAGGATAGATTCGATTTTAGGCAAAATGGTAGGAGCTCATCAAATACTGATTTCAAACAACAAGTTAAAACTCAAAAGGGTGAAAGAAAAGTGAAGAAAGTTTAATGTCATGAATGTTAAGGCTTCAAACATGTACAAGCGGAGTGTGCTAATACTTTGAAGAAGAGAAAAGAGAAGTCTTATACAAGTGCTTGGAGTGACAATGAATTGGGAAGTGAGTATAGTAGTGAAGAGGAATTTGTGAGCAATAATGCTGTATTAATTGCTTTATACAGCAGAAGCGTAGTTGCTTGCTCAACAGCAACCAAGAAGGAAAAAAATTGACAATGAAATCGTGGATAAATCAATCCAAAATTTTGAAAAAAAAACCAAATGAATTAGTCCAAAGTTTAATTTCAAATTATGACAGTGATAACAGAGGAAAAAAGTGAGGATATTTACAAAACCTATAAGTTAATGCATTTAAAATGGGTAAGAAGAAGGAAAAGCTAAAGAAGGAAAACTCTTATATGAAGAACATCATTCAAGATACGTTATCTATAATGGATGAGCTTGATGAAACAAAGCTAAAGCTGGTTAGTATGGAAAAGTGAATAAGAATGTTAAATGGAGCTATCGAAAAGCTAGGAAAGTTATTGGAGACTGGTAAGACTAAAGAAGGCCTTTAAGGAATTGGATATAAAGGTTGATGTTCTAAGTTGAATGATGAGAAAAATGATGCAATAAGATCTATCCAAGGAAAAATTTCATGGAAAAATTGAAAATTTACACCTACTTATCACTTTTGTGGGGTTAAGGAATACATAAGGCTAAATTGTTACAAGTTGTTATAAATGATATTTCAAAGGGCTCAAAACTGAAAATGTAGACACTCATCAATGTACTTTCAACGGCGGTCAATTTTATTAAAGCAAACTTGGGTTAGAAGAAATCAGTCTCACACATAAGAATAGACATGCAAAGGAGTTAATTCCAAAAACTGTCTAAATCCATATTTAGTTTTTATTAGGAAAGAAATCAACCAAACATCTAATGAAAGAGATGAAGTGACGAGGAGTAAGGCCAGGTGTGAATTTCTCTGAGAGGCACAGAGACTGTGTGCTTTACATTTTTAAAATATATTTTGATGATGTTAAAAAAAGAGTGCTTGAAGGAGCTTTTTTTTAATAATTAAAATTGTATTAATAAATTAAATAGGAAGTTACATATGAGATCAAGAATAACTAGCAGGCCATGCAGCAACAACATTTAGAGGATAAAGCTCAGTTACATCCACAACATCGTTTAGAGGCAAACCTAATAATTTTAGCTAGTACAATGACAATGTATGAAATGAGAGTAACAAAAGCTTAATACTACCATAAGACGAAGAGTTATGTAAATTTGGAAAGCTTAGATCACATTTTCTCCCTTTCACACAATTCCTACCAAATTAAGGTCTGGGAAGATGATCGTTAATCAGGGGAAGGTGCTATAGCCGATGGAAAGAGAGGATCTTCAAGAATACACTTCCTATTTCTGGAATTGATGTAGAGTGTAAGGATTGGAGTACTCAACTTGGACAGATGCGCTCTATGCATCAAAGATAAAGGACACCTCTTACTTAGGGTACTGAATTGCAATTTGAGTTGATTTCCTTTTTAAAGAATTTTAGCCTTTGTACGTTAATATATTCTCCATGATAAGGCTAGATTAAGGTAAACTTGGTCAAACCTTATAGAACATAGGAGTTTCTCTCTGATTCCTCCAACTGGAGAGAAGAGAACCTCATCTTGTGAGCGATGTGTGTTCTAAAATCTTTTGACATTTCTCTCTCGTCAAATCTCCTTAATGGACAACGTAAAAGAGATGACATAGAATTGCTTGTTGTAGTTGGAGGTATGATTCACCTTCTAAAACTAGTCCAGAGCTTCCACAAAAAGTGGTCCCAACATTATATATAAGACGCAATTCCTGTATTTTCTCCTATATGAACTGGGAGAAGGGGCAAAGGAAGAAAAGACGATTCCTAGATTCTTTTTCTAACTCATAGAGGACACAAATAGAGTTAGAGGTAATATAATGCAGTATATCCATTGTACTTAGCTTATTCAGCACAATGAGCTAGAGAATAATGGAATAGCTAGACATGAGGGCCTTGTGCCAAATGATAGGGAACCATGACTGTCTTGGGTGATTTTTATTCTCCCATTTCTTGAATTTCACAACTTGGAAGGTATTAGGAGGGAGATTAAGGCATTGAAATGAGTCCTCTCTATCCAAATTAGGGTGGTAATAAGGAGTGAGATACTGTAATTCCCATAGAATATTCCATTAGCCCCTTAGGATGATGGATTTAACTTTCGAGTTAATAGGAAGGCCATTCCAAATCTGAAGAGCTTGAGGAAATCTGATAAGGGCTTAAAGGAATTAACGTCTAGACTTTTTGAGTTTTTGATTTATTGGTTTTCTAAGGTTCAATTGATTGGTGTATGTTTGGCTTTTCCTTACTTATTGAATAATATATTTGATGTGAGAATAAGGCTCTGCTTCATGATTTGAGAGTTCTACTTTTAGAATGTGAGAATAAGGCTCTGCTTGATGATTTGAGAGTTCTATTTTTGGATTTTGATTTATGAAGTTATGTCAACAATATATTGATGCTTGATTGGAGACCTGTCGGAAGATTCAGATTTCTATGATTTGGGTTTCTCAAGTTTATCGTGGTTTCTCTCTATATCATGGGCTGTATGAGTTTAGGCTATTTGCGTTCATATGGTTGATATGAGGAAGAGAATGATTAAGTTTGATTATGATTTGTTGAATACATTTTTAGGGTTTCAAAATTTAATCAGTTGTATGCAAATGACTTTGATGTAAGTAATAATATATTGGATAGTGTTTTGACTGGTGATAAATTATCATCTTAGCGTGCTCATGATTCTTTTGCTGCACCTACTATTAATTTTTATATTTCTGTATTCACTAAGATTGATCACATTGAAGATATTCTTCGTTATGGCATTGTTTTGTCCTAAAGAATATCATATTGTTTTTAGTGACTGTTTAATTTAGGGGAAGATTTCAAGATATCTCCATGACTATTAGTCTTGCTTTTTAGCATCTTTTTTATAAGGGGGAGAAATTTGGATGATTAGATAATTGTTCATTTGAAATTATTGCTTTTTTGGATGTTTCTTAAACTTGACGAGCTTGATGTTATGTGAACTTGAATTTTATTTGGAAGTTATTTGGAACTTGATGTTTAAGTAAAGGGGAGTTCCTACATATTACGTGGACTTAATGTTGTGTGTCCAATTATCTTCTTGATGGGGAGTTTCAATATGTGAAAAATAATGATAAAAAGGAAGAGATTGTTAAGATACAATTTATGATATTTTGGGCATTATTTGTAATTGAACATCTTTGTTTATTTGTGGAATTTAATTATGACAAGTATTTTACCTTATGTGGGACTCTTTGGTGATGAGGTTTATTTGAGATAAAAATCCTAATCATGGTAGCATTTAATTAAAATTAAATCACCATATCTTGACTAAGATAAGATGTAGATTTTTGGTTATTTTTTAGCTACTTTGAGAAGCCTATTTTAGTGATAATGGTTATCTAAGGTAGCTAAATTTGTGGGGATTATGACTGACGATTTGCAGCTGCGTTTTTATTAGGTTTTGTGTGATCTTTTGGACCAAAGTCGTGTGGGTTTTTGGCAGTAAAAACTGTGTAGTAAGGTTGTATATTCAACTGCATTTTTTGTCTATCGTGAATGATTTTCTGGGTTGTCTTTTGTTGTTGATTTTGTATGAAAAACTCCAGTAGTTGTCATGCGAGTTGTAGCTCCATTGGTTGTAATGTTTCAGTGAAGAAACGTTTATTTTGCTTGTGATTCTGTCCAGATTTGTTGTTGGGTTTTTGTGTGACTTTGTTGGGTTGTCAAATATTGTATTTTGTGCGAAGAAGTTATAGAAGTGACGGAGTTGTTGTAGTTCTTGTGTTTATGACTTTTAGTGATGAAATGTTTGTTGTTTCATTGAGTTTTCATGGGTGTTCTGTGTATGGGACTGTTATCCCTAAAAAAAAAAATTTTAGTTAAGCATGATTAGATTGATTAAGTAAGTTAAGTTAGCATTAATTTAAATTGAATTTAATTAATATATGATAGCATTAATAAGTTAGGTAAGAGTTAATGTGATTAAATATGTTAGTTGGGCTTTAATGAGGTAGGAAATAAGAAAGAAGGAAGAGAAAATGAAATGGGCTTGTATGGGCCTAAGTATGTTGTAGTAGGGAAGTAAAAAGAAGAAAGAGAGAATTAATGAAGAAGTGGGCTTAAAGGAAACATATGGGCTTGAGTGAGTTAAGGGATGATGTAGGAAATAAGAAGGAGGAAGAAGAGGAATGAATGGGCTTAAGTAATGGGCTTAGGAAATTAGTAAGAAGTATAAAAAGGAAGGAAAGAAGTGAGTTAGTGTAGGAAGAAGTGAATTTTCGAAAATTAGAGGGAGAGGAAGAGTGAAGTGTCGTGAAGGGGAGAAAGGAAGAAGAAAAAGAGAGGCTTGCTTAGGGCTTGGATTTCCTTGAGTTTGGGTGAGATTTTTGAAGAAAGCTCAAGAGGAAAAAGGTGGAGGAAGGTTCAAGCTTCATTTTGAACCAAGTAATCACTTGGTTAGCTAAGGATTTAAGGTAAGTTCTTGATTAAGGTTAAGTT
>JANJEY010000001.1:13405985-13431490 GCA_024703695.1 Erythroxylum cataractarum | reverse complement strand
GAGAGTGCTGTTGAACTTGCAATAATGTTGCCTTAACTAGGACGAAAACATAAATTAACAGCAACGTATTATGATTTTCATCCTGATCAAATGTCTAAGTTAAAGTAAGTAATCCAGCATGCAAAGTATTCACTAAAACACTTGCAAAATAAATGTATACTAACCTAAAGTTATATGGTAGTGAATGAAAACCATCAGGAATATGACATTTTCCAGTCCAAAACCAGCAATATTTGTTTTATTTGCTTACTTGGAAAAGTTTAGCGAAAGATAACTTCATTCATTTTTTGGTTAAAGATAGTTCCACTACTTTTGGCTGCTTGGTGTACTCAGAAATTCTTCTCTAGGAAAGATAGACAATAATTTCTAAGCTGGCATTTATTATGTAAAATACTTTACATAAGGATAAGTTCTTCTTGCCATTTCGTTCTTATGAACTATGTTCTTCTAAAGCAGGGTTTTTATGCTGCCCTTCTGTTAATACCGTGGAAAAGTTGTCGTTACCTTGTGCATATATGTTTGTCTGCTTAAGAGAAACATTTTAATTAGCTACTTTTTTGGTGTCAGGGGAGTAAGTATCTCTGACAACTATGCTTTTTGTTTTTTGGTTTGGTGAGTAGTGGTATAGATTGGAAGAGAACATATTGTAGTTAAGTACCCAACTTGTTTGAATATTGAATGATCTAGGGCCTTTGTTCTATTATTGATTAAGCAACTGAAAACTTAAGCTTGGTTGTAGGAATGCATAGTCACGATAACTCCTTTCTTACAATGCCCAAACTATGTGTAATAAGAATTAAAATTTTCTATCTTTGTATACAGCATTTCATATTGGCATCTTTTTGTCTTTTGATTAAGTTGCATATGTCATGTTTCAGCAGAAAGTGATCAGAAGGTCCTAGAGGACAAGCAAAAACAAGAGGTGTGGATCGCTGTTCATTTGTGAATAACTTCGGATTGAATCTGGTTGGTTTTAAGTTTTCAGTACTGAAGTTTTAAATGTTTTAAAATGAGCTGTATTTATGGGCAGCTAGCAGTTCAAAAATATAAACCATCGAATCCCTTTGTGTCTCTTCTGAATGCATTTGGTATATTTGGAACTGGTGTGCTTGGTGCGCTTTATGCATTGGCTCAGAAAGAAAAGAAAGATGCAGATGCAACACTTGAATCTGTAAGTCTCTTACTGACCTTTTAGTGTAGTTTATCTGTACCACGTGATTATTAGGATGCTTTTGTGCATTTGGAGAAAAAGTCTTTTAACTAGCTTAATACTGGTTGAAATGCACAGATGAAAGCCAAATTGAAAGAAAGAGAGGCTTTCATTACATCTTTGGAGAAGAATTTTGAGTCAAAGCTATTGCACGAACAAGAAGAACGAATGAAACAACTTAAGAAGGCAAAGGAAGAGGAGCTGTCTCTGGTGAACCTATTAAACTCAGCTAACAGTACAATTACAGGGTTGGCACAGGAGCTAAAAGGTGAGAAAAGAATTGTTGACAAGCTTAGACCTCAAATAGATGCTCTAGAAACCAACCTCTCTGAGGCTAGGGAAGAAAAGAATGCTCTTGAGCAAGCATTGAATGAAAAATTCAATTCTATTGAAGTCTTGCAAGATAAATTGAACTTGCTTACTTTGGAGCTGAAGGATAAAGAAAATATTGCCCAAAATCTAAGCTCTTCTCTTGCTGGAAAGGAGATGGAAATAAAGAACTTGACTTCTACATATGAGAAAACAAAGGATGAAGCGGCCAAGGCACATGCAGAAATAAATGAATTGGAGGAGAATCTTGATAAAAAGGTGAAAGAACTGGAATCGAAGTATTCTATGGTGGATGAATTAAATTCTATGGTGAGTTCTTTAACCATTGAGAGGGAAGAATCTCGTAGAAAATTTGATGCTCTCCTGGAGGATTACAAGAATTTGAAGTCATCCTCTGAAAAGAAGACAGCTTTAGATGCTAAACAGTTGAGAGAAAAAGAGGAGGAGCTTCACCAACTGAAGGAAAAGCTGGAGCTTGCTTTGAATGAAGTAAGCAAAAGCCAAGCAATGATTGAAGATTTAACCAATCAAAGGGAGGATTTCAGGACAAGGCTTGATGTGGAATCTAGCCATGTAAAGAATCTGAAGCAAAAACTTGAAACAACTGAGAAGGCTCTAGGAATGTCAAGGAATGAGGTATCTGAAATGGAAAATCAGCTAAAGCAGTCAGCAAATAGATGCAAAGATCTCGAGGATGAGGTTAGCAAAGTTCATTCTGAATTTACAGAAGTTGTTGGCAGATTGCAACAAAGCCTTGAGGAGGCGCAACAAAGTGGTGAAGCGTTAGCCCATGAACTCCAAGCTGTGAAGGAGCAACTGAAGCAAACTAAAGAGGAGCTACAAGGTGTGTCCCATGAACTGGCTATGGTGACAGAAAGTCGTGATAGTTTAAAGGGGGAATTATTTGACGCCTGTAAAAAGGCAGAAGTAACAGCCAAAGAGCTAGAAGATGAGAAAAAAGTGATTTCTTCTTTAAACAAGGAACTATTGAACCTGGAGAAGGATATTCTGCAGGACAAAGAGTCAAGAAAATCACTTGAAACAGATTTGGAAGAGGCTACTAAATCACTTGATGAGATGAGCAGAAATGCTTTGATACTTTCTGGAGATCTAGAGAGGACAAATTCCCTGATATCTAACCTTGAGGACGAGAAACAGGTGCTTCTTAAGTCCATTATGGATCACAAGAAGTCTTCTAAAGAGGCTAGAGAAAACTTGGAAGATGCCCATGACATCGTCTTGAAGCTTGGCAAAGAAAGGGAGAAATTGGAGAGCAGAGCAAAGAAGCTTGAAGAAGAACTAGCATCTGCAAAAGGTGAGATATTACGGCTGAGAAGTCAAATAAATTCATCAAAAACTCTTGTAAACAGTCATCCATCACAGAAAGCTGAAACTGAAGACAAAAAGCTCGCTGTTGATTCAAAAAGGACCACCAGGAGGAGAAAGCCTAGTTCCTAACGAAAGAGAGCACAGGACAAGTTTCAATTCTGCACCAACATGGTTTTGCTTTGCATTATCATACTTGACTAGTAGTTGTTTCTTGGAAGTGGCACTTGTATAAAAGCAATCCGCGAGGCATATAAAATAGCTGAGATTATAAGTGTAATATCTAATATTAGCAGTAGTGGTATGGCACTAGATTTCATTCATTAGAAGTTGGATGAACTTCATTTTTTATCGATAGTTTTTCTTCTTAAATTTGTGTATACCTGATATGGCAAATGGGAAAAGCAACATGTCTATGATGTTTTGCTTTTAGATTAATTCGACCAAAATGTGAAAATGTTAGGGTTAATAGACTGTTTAAACCTGACTTTAAGTTGAACAATCCAAATTCAATTGAGTTTTAGGCTTAAAGATGTCTATCCTTAGACGACTCTATACTTATTCAGCAACTCCATTGAAAGAAATTCAAATTTAGATTTTGAGATAATCTAATCCTATATTCTCATTATTAAGAGTATATCATATACTTGGGATTATAGCATACACGTCAATCCTTCTTTTTCTGATGAGAAATACATAATATACAAAGGAGAGAACAGAAAGGAAGTAATCACTGCATACTTATGATTCTGTGAAGTGTGAACAAAAAGTTTCGGCATCTTACCTCAAAGTTTATATCTTTTCAAAATTTTCTTCATTTCCCATCTGGGTTTTTTGGGTTTGCTCGACTCTCCTGCTAAATTCCAAATTCCCCCCAAACCAATCTCAGATTTTCCCTCGTATTCACTTCCCCTTTCTCAATTCCTGTGGCTGATCTACCAAAAACCATCTCAGATTTTCCCTCGCGTTCACTTCCCCTTTCACAATTCCTGTGTCTGATCTAATCCGTCTCCTTACATGGTGGTCTCTGGATCCGAGGTGTCCTCTCGAATCGGACCTTTGTTCAGTGGGAGGCTTTTACAATAACAAGAGTTGATTTTGGAGGGTCTTGATTGTGGAATTAGGTCGGATTAGGGTTTGTATTAGTCATGTTCTATGGGGCAGTGGTGTGGGATCCATGGCTAATCGTTGCCCAAATTGTTTGTCTTCAATGCCTTTACTACCTCTCCATCGGCCTCTTCTTATCGATTCTCGTAGGTACGAGAGTTTCTCGTCTGAGTCTCTTTTATTTCTTCGACTACGTCGCCCTTTCTGCCACTACAATCACCGGTTGGTATGTTATCGCCTCATTTCTCCTTAGCTCTGTGGCCGGGTAAAGATGCGAACTTTAGTTGATTTGTAGTCTTTTGGGTCTTTTTGATGTTACTGAGTTTGCTTACTTCTTGGTTTTATTTGTTTTGTTTTGTAGAGCTTGGTTTATGCTTTATTTGATTGAGAGGGCGAAGAAATGCTTGGATTTTTCGGCTACTGTTTACATTATTCATCTCTTTATGTGCATTGTGTATGGAGGTTGGCCTTCTTCAATCACATGGTGGGTTGTGAACGGTACTGGGCTTGCAGTGATGGCTTTGTTAGGCGAATATCTTTGTATTAGGCGAGAATTACGCGAGATTCCCATCACACGATACCGATCAAGTAAGGACATGTTCTTGATTTTGTTTTTTTAATTTGTTATTGCTTGAACTGGATTCTTGGTATTCCAATTCCATGTACCAATTTATACATGTCATTTAGTTGGACTGAGGTGATTATAATCTGTTTAACTTGCTCGAGGAGTTTTTAATTGGTGTTGAAAACGAAGCATTTTTTGAAGCTATGCGATCTTATTAGGTTTGTGTGATTCACAAACAGAAGGTTTTAAGTTTTGTGGTTTGGTGCACTGATGCTCCTGAAAGCTGTTCTGCATTTGTATGAGCGTAATGTTGTCATGGTGTTCTGTGCTCTTTTGTGTTATGTTTTTGGTTTGGTCCAGGGTTAGAGTTTCCTGGATTCTAGTGGATCATGGAAGCTGGTTATGATTGGACTTGTTTCTGAATTTAATCAAGCATCAGAGATACAGTTGTTTTAGTTTTACTAACATCTCATCCCTTTCATTCATGACCTTTTGCTTTTTAGTTTTAAGTGTCAAAGTACTGGTTGACTAGTTGGGAACAGATCACCTGTTCCCAAAACCTTGTCACTCTGTTCCCATTGAGATCCATCCATCCAAGTGATCTGAACCCTGACTAGTTGATGCAACCGAGGAGTTGGTTCATTGTTATATGGCAGCAATAGCAGTTGCAATGCAATATTATTTCGTGAAATTCCCTTTATCTATAATTCTTATTGGCAGCAATTTTCATATTATTTCCTCCAGATGTTGAACCTATTGACTACTTCTTGCAGATGTTTGATTGGTTGGCAAGAATGCACAATCTTCTGGTTAGTAATTGACATTACTAATTCTTTCCTCTGAACGAGCTCCAATGTAAAGCTTTTGGAGCATCAAAATGTGATTTGGAAGTGAGATTTATACTTGACAGAAGCCGTTACCTTTTGCTGATGGTGATTATGGAGATGATATTATTAAATTAAGATGGTTCTTTAGTGTGGGAGATGAAGCTTTTGACATGAGATATGCATTGTGTTAGAAGAACTCTTGAATGTACAAGTTTGGCCTTTTCCTTTTATTTTTTCCTTCTTTATACTTTCCTTTATATAGATCTCATTATCGGCCTTCAATTTCTTTTGTCTGATTTTGATTAGCTTCCACATATGTTCATGAACTCGGAGAACCATTGGTTTAGACTTCACATAGCTATATTATCATCAGTACCTTGTTTGATATATTAATGAAGTTTGTTTCCCCAAGTAGTGAATGCATTTACACTTTGGTTTCCTGATAATAGTAAAATGGTAAGGTGTTAGGGATTTTACCTGAATATGAGACGCTGCCCTCATGTGAAATTTGAGGAATTCAAAGCAAATAACTCCTTGGAAAATTTTTAGGACCGTCTCAATTGTTTGCCCTAAAGCATAATGATTGGAGAAGTGCATAGAGCTAAGACACAAAGCTTCTTAAAGTCTCAGTTTCTAGCACCTCTGTTTCATCAAATGTGATACAATGAACCAGACTATGCTAAATAGATAACTCAAGGTTTCTTCTTCCAAAAACTTTCCTTCTGCATATTAGTCCATTTCGCAGAAGACACATACCGATATTCATATGAGTTGTGTGAAGCTTAGTATAGTAAATGAAGCTCTCTAAAGAAGTTGGTTTCTTGGTGGATTTACAGTCTCGGGAGTTAAAGCATTACGATTGTTTGTCAGATAACAAAATACATTACTTACCAGGTATATGTGTTGATAGTTTAGTTTGGTGTTCTGTTATTTACTCCTTAGTATGCTACAGCTTGTTCTAGTATCTAAATCTACCTGTGTTCTTGAGTTGTATTTATCGAATTCGTACATGGCTGAACTTTACTCATGGGAACATACTTTGGTGCAATGGAAATGGTTTCTTGATTTTGAAGTTATATTGTCTACATTTCCAGAGAAGGTAATGTACTCCATAAACAGCCTTCCTTTGCCTTGCAAAAAGAATTACATGAAATTTTAGTATTGCTACAACTCAACTTGCGGTAGAGCCAAATTCTACCAAACCTCTGCTTAGAATTATCTTAGCTTCATCTTTCTTGTGAAGTCTGGAAAGACTTTTCATGGTTGCCTCAAATTGCAGGTACAATTGAATAAGAAACAAATTAATAAAAGAAACTCCTCTTCTTTGCTTGGATTCTTCCTGGATGCCAAAACTCCAAACTGTTGTTAGTGATCATTGTCTTAATTAGGAAATTCAGTCATGGCTCAGCTTTCCATGAAGCTGAAATGTCAGTGATGGCTTCTCCTACTGTAAGATATATTCCTTTCGATCCAAAAGATTCCAAGGTTTTGGATTGGTGTAGCTTTTCCATAACGCTTGCAACAGGATTTGCCAGAACAAGCTATATGGTGAACGAGTAACCAAGTTAGAATAGAAAGCAACAGTTTTTATCCTAACTGTAGTCCTATGAGATTGATTCGGTGACGGGAGTATTACCTGAATTGATCTTTTCTCCAACATCTTTCTGAGTTCGCATACCAAGTCGATACCTGTTGTGTCTATTGCTGTCACAGCTGCAAAAGATTGTAAACATTTGTGAGCAGAGTTTTATTTATGATAAACTTCTTCATGTCAAATTGTATAACAATCATAAATAATTCAAAGCTGATTAGATTGACTCATGTAATATAAAAATGGACTTGAGATGAAAGAAAAATTTACCAGTTATGTCCAGAATTACACATTTTAGGCTGTTCTCGTTGTTGGTCTTTATCCAATCTTCTTCCTCTCGAATCCATCGTAGTATCCTGAAGCAGGTGCTTATTTCAATCAGTTATGCATAGCCTACTGGTATATCACTGAACCACAAGTGCAACAATTTGAATTGTCTAGAGCCTGAGTGAGCTAATAACCTTTCTTGGAGGTAAGTGGAATTGGCAAAGTAGATGGGGGACTCGATGGCAAGAATGAGAAAAGAAGGAATCTTTAAAGCTTCTGTGTATCTGTTGAGACTCTGGTATATTTGAGTTCCTGGTATGTTACCCATCAACAAAGTGTTTGGCCTTGTGACATGCAAGAGAATTTTGAATACTGAAACTCCAACCTGAAATTTGGACAAGAAGTTAGAAGATGATTCATATCAATCCTTTTTACTTTTTCTTTCAATCTCGGTAGACAGAGAGCTTACAGCGATGGCTAGACCCAAGGGCACTGAAACGAAGAGAACCCCAAGGAATGAGCTCAAACAAGCCAAGAAATCAAGCTTGTCAACCTTCCACAACTTGTATGCAGCTTCATAATCAATCAGTCCAATCACAGCTGTTAAGATAATGGCTGCCAAGATGACATTTGGGGTGTAATGAAAGATTGACATGAGAAACAACAGAGTCACTAGTACTGTTGCAGCCATTATTATGTTATAGATTCTTGTTTGAGCTCCAGAATTGAGTTTACTGCAGATTGAACAAATGATCCTGAAAAATGAGAAAAAGAAGGGTTCAGAATAAGTGACCATTACTTGTGCTGCCTAGAAAGGTTCATGTATGGAGGATCATCACCTGTAGCAACATAACATGAAGAACAGGAACCAGCAATGTTCATGAGACCAATAGAGATCATTTCTTTATTACCATCAACTTAGAAACATAATCCATTTACTATGTACATTATTTCTTCTACGCCCTTATGGATTACTTCATTAATTCCAATCAATAGCTTATAATAGCTTATTAATTCCAACTAACCTTATTTGAGTATCAAACAACAATTGTGATCAATACAGAAATAGAGAATATGGAGAAATCAAATAGATGATTTCAGCATACTTATTTGAAGATACACAATATACATTAACAAATATAAATAGTTGTAGTTAGGTGCTCACAATATCCAGAATATTCTTTGCACCAATGTACATGTGAACAATAGCAATTGGACATGTGTGCTTAAAGAACTCTGGAAGAGTGATCTTATATGATATCAAAGAAACATACGAAAGTGTATATCTTCGCAAGAACCATGTTCTAACCTTGTAGCAAGTAATTCAACTGCCACTTTCTCTGTATCTTGCTTGGTTTTAATGTCAAAAGGACTTGCTTTATGAATCCTCATCTCCTCATTCACATCTTCCGGCTCTCCCAGGTCATTTGCAGCTACAGAGATATTGCCTTAACCATTTGATCACCAAAGCAGAATTAAGTTTCAGACATCCAAATGCATGGTCAGTCACGACTGAACAATTAAAAAATACAATATCTGAATTGGATACTGTTCAATGGTTACAAAGCCCATCTAGTTCAAGTATACAAGCACTGATAACAGCACAGTGCAATTTCCTTCCTGGCACTCTTAACTAAATCACTTCCATGAATAACATTCCTGCAACAAGTGGCCACTCAAAACGTTTTCGACATGATTTTCCAGCAACCAAAATCATCTCAATTCATCATTATAGATGGAAAATTCTAATTTGGGAACAAAACTTGTTGCAATTAGTGAAGGATTCATTTAGTCAACTCATTATCTTAACATATGAAAAGGTTTACCATCCAATTTCGATAGCAAAGTCGCCACGGATGGTTCCAGGAGCGGATTCTGCGAGATTTATAGCGCCAATAATTTTGCGGCCAGTAGTAACAACATTCTTAACCTCCCAGATCATGGCAACAACAGGGCCAGAGATGATGTAGTCAACAAGTCCACTGAAGAATGGCCTAGTGGACAAATCCTGATAGTGCTTCTCAGCAAAAGAACGTTCAACAGTCAATAGCTTCAACAGTCATTATGTTCTATTTATCAGAACGTAACGAACCAAACATCACATATACACCTGCAGAATCAGTATTATCCCCAAATCAATTAACAAAAATCATTAAATAGAGCAAGGAATTTAAGGGAAGAATGCACAAGGATAAGATCGAAGAGCGTATTTTGGTCAACTTTAACAAAATCGGCGTCCCAAGTCTTGAGAGCCTCATCGAAGGAGGCGGATGCCGACGACGACGAGTCCTTCTCCTTCTCCTTCTCGACTGCGGCGTAAACGTGCTTCTTGCAATTCTCTATGACCCTAGCGAGGATCGCTCCGGTGACTTTGGGCAAAGGGATCTCGCTGTCAGTGTAGCCGTCCTCGATCATGAGCTTAATCGTCTGCGACACCACGGCAACCGAATGCTCGATCTCGAAGGTCTCTTCGTCCGACGACTTGAGGATGATTTTTTTACAGTCTGACCTCGTGTCTCCAATTAGAAATCCCAACCCTAGATCGTTTAGATTGTTGCGTGATTATGACGGGTTATAAAGGGGGTTGAGTAGCTGACACGTCGTTTTAGTGGAGGAAGATGGCAAAAATGAACACTAAGAGAAGGCAGAGTGAAGAAGGCAGAGAAGAAATCAAATTTGGGTGGGAAGATGGCAGAGAGAAGAAACCAGAGAAGAAGGGTTCGAGAAGATCAAAATGTTTTAATTAAACAAAACGCAAACGTTTTTGCGACGTTTTGTTCAACCAAACGTCGTGGATATTTATTTTGTGACGTTTTAGCGATAAAACGTCGCAAAAAGTGTTATAAATTTACGACGTTTTCTTAAAACGTCGCAAAAAATTTGAATATTTTATGACGTTTTTGGAACGTCACAAAAAGTTTTCACCTTCTGCGACGTTTTATTAATAAAACGTCGCGAATTATCTTACTTTTTTGTAGTGTGAACAATTCGTAATAATCAATTCCAAATTATAAATATCGATCACACGCAAGTAATTTAATTAAATTATAGAAATAAATTGTCGCTCTAATATCACTATTGAGAAATCGAATTGAGAGTCAATCTCGACCGAAGTAGAATAATTATAAAACTTTTTTGTGACTTTTGATTTTCTGAAAACCAAGTTCTATTTAATTATATAAAATGATTAACACAAATCGTAATAAAGCGAAAATTTAATTCATATTTTATTCTGAAACTTAATCTTTATCTTATCGTATTCTTTGAATTGTTCTCAAAACTGATCCGTCTTAATCACCATAGTTATACACGTGTCCGACCTCTAACGGTATCCACAGAACAGGTTGAAAGAACTCTGTAACTTTTACAAAGAGGATTAAGTAAGAAATGCTAACTCCATAGAGCTTAAGCCTATTTATAATAAGCTTTAAATGCTTTAGTAATTTAATTGAAATTAAATTTTAATTTCAATTAAACTTTAATTAAAATTACAATAATTCTAATTAAATGCTGATTATGCCCATATAAGATTCAATATCTCATATTGATCCTTATTTATTAAATATTTCATAATTAATTATAAAGTTTCTTAAACTTTACAATCAAGTCTAACTTCATTAAATTATTTTTCTCTCTTTAACCCATTTTATATGTGAGACCCATTAGCTTTCCAAATTTGTTGGCAATAATTATAAAATCACATTTTAATTCATAATTAAAATTAGGTAAATTAAAACTCTTTTTAATTTATCTTTAATTATCTAATTAAATATTTTATAATTATATATCAAGACTGACGTCTAACAACGCATCATAACCACTCAAATATTTAGGAATGTCAAAGTAGTTTTGACTAACCTTTCTGTGCATAATTTTTTTTCCTTATAATTCAATCATTTCATTATACAATATTCCTATTAGATATAAAGTATGAAATTAATGTCTACTATATTTTGAGTCTAATTATATTAGTTTTTCGTTATTAGCTATCGATTTAATTAATGATATTTATAAACTATTTACAAAATATTATTTCACTTTGGCCATAAATTTCTTGAATCAACACTAATAGAGAACAATGAAACTTTCTCCGTAATTACTTTAGGTTGATGAATTATATCTTGATAACTCAATTATCTTCTATAATTCATATTACATCCAATGACTGCCGATTAAATGACTTATAATTAAATAGATCATAAGTAGTATCAAAATATAACAATCCCCATACAAAATAACTTTGATAATCTCAAGTCAAAGGATTAGTTATACAATAATCATAATGAGAATTCTATAGACATATAAGTAATATTACACATGTATTTATCATATTGGATCTATTTAGTAAACTTGTTCTCTAGTAAGTACTCATAAATTTATTTAAGTATCTCTATACTTTAGCTTATGAGATCGACTACTTCATAAAGAAAAAAAAATGTATGCTAGTCTTTTTACGTTTTATTAATGCTTAATTTTAATAGAATAGTAACTAGGAACATTTAAGAAAAATACATAAATGCAATAAAAATCTCATAATTATAATTTCATTTGTAATGTACAATTATGTCATGAACTTTATCATATATATCTAAATATGTATAAGATAAAGAATGTCTTTAAATAATTTGTTACTAAACTACAACTAAATCGATTGGCTGTAGGGCATAAATCTAACGCCAAGTTCTTTTACTTGTCCTTTATTAATCATTTTCCTAATGAATAATACGAGATTTAAACAAAAAACTAGATCTACGGAAAGTCTAAACGAATTAGTGTCTTACGAATCTTGGAGTACAAATTTGTCAAAATCTCCCATTGGTCCACCTTCCTTTAAAGCGTTGTTTACAACCTTTAAGAAGGAAGTTAATCTACCAGGTATCGACACTTTGCAAACTCGGTACTAAGCCAAAAGTAATGGCAGTTTTTAGCCTCCTTCTTGAAGTCATCCTCCTCGTTCTTTTGGGTGAAAAACCACAAACCATCAACGCCATATCACCACAACCTCCATTGAGGTGCAACGGCAACGGTTGCACCCTCTACAATGCCTATGGAACATGGAATGATCGCAAGGATTGTCAAGTAACAAACGCCTCCTACCCAACGACCGAAGAAGAGTTAAGACTAGCTGTCGCATATGCCAATCAGAACAAGCTGAAGGTTAAGGTCGTTAGCGGGTTTTCTCATACCATTCCCAAACTGGCCTGCCCTGAAACGCAGAACTGGAATTCATTGCTCATAAGTACGTCCAAGTACAATACCAACATCGACATTGATACGGCTAATTTAGCTGTTACGGTAGATGCTGGAGTGGGTCTTCGTCAGTTGATTGATAGAGTTGAAGAAGCCGGACTGAGCTTGGTAGCAGCACCATATTGGGAGGGTGTTAGTGTAGGAGGACTTATAAATACAGGTTCACACGGTAGCTCATGGTGGGGTAAAGGTGGAGCTGTTCACGATCATGTTATTGGTATGAGCCTCGTTGTCCCGACAAAAGAATCAGAAAGATATGCCAAAGTCGTCAGAATTGGGTCCCAGGATCCACTTCTTAATGCAGCAAAAGTTTCGGTGGGAACGTTAGGTGTGATCTCCAAGGTTTGTTCTAAATTCACCGTAGTTTCTACTTTCTGTAACGTAAAAGGTTTTACATAACAGTGGCAAGTGGCAACAATCATCGAGACCGGATCTTAAATCTCTGATTGTGTTAAATTTCCAGGCTCTAGATGTTTTCCAATTAGTGATTCTCCTTCCCGTATTCTCTTTCATTTTATAGCTGGACCTCAACGAAAAATGAGGTAATTTACATATTCAGTAATATGAAAATGAACGATAGTTTTTTTTATACGCATATACAGGTGACGTTGTCATTAGTTCCCGGATTTAAAAGGAGTATAACGTACAATTTCACAGAAGATTCTGAGATAGAGAACGTCTACATGGATCACGCGAAGCTGTATGAATTTGGAGACATTACTTGGTATCCTTCGAGGCGTACAGCAGTATATAGATACGATAACAGAGTTCCACTAACCGCATCTGGCGATGGTGTTTACGACTTTCTTGGATTTCAAGCCAACTCTATTATCGTATCAGAATCAATTAGAGCAACAGGTAAGCCTTAATTGCTTTTCATTAACTGGATAGCTTACAATAACGCCATATAGTATCACTGACGTAACTAGTGAATCGTGTATTACCAATATTGATACTTGGTTAATAATCTTCAAACTATGCGGTTTTAAAGGAAATCTTATAACCCTTAAATTCAATGCAGAAAAATCATTAGAAAATACACGCGACGCAAATGGGAAGTGTGCCCTTGCGAGTACATCTTTGGGGTTTAAGAAATTAATCGGAAATGGATTGAAGAATAATCTGATTTTCACGGGCTATCCTGTAGTGGGTCGTCAGGGAAAAATGCAGACTTCAGGTTCATGTTTGTATTCACCTAGCATAAGAATCGATGCGTCATGCTCTTGGGATCCCAGAATTAAAGGGCTCTTCTTCTATGAGACGACAGCAATATTTCCTGCTTCAAAGTTCGCTGATTTTATCAGAGATGTTAAAAAACTTAGAGATATTAAACCTGATAATTTCTGCGGCACTGATATTTATAATGGATTCTTGATACGGTTCATTAAAGCTTCTCAGGCATATCTAGGTCAACCTGAGGACTCAGTAGTCGTTGATTTTAATTATTATCGAGCAAATGAGGCTTCAACTCCCAGATTAAATCAAGATGTACGGGAAGAAGTTGAGCAAATGGCGTTCTTCAAGTATGAAGCTAAGCCACATTGGGCCAAGAACAGGAACATAGCATTCCTAGGAGTGCAGAAAAAGTATCCAAATTTCAGCAAGTTTCTTGCAGCTAAGAAACAACTGGATCCGCAAAAGATGTTCTCTAGTGAATGGGCAGATGAGATATTGCTTGGAAAAGAGGCACCAAAAAGTGATGGTTGTGCCTTAGAAGGGCAATGCATATGTTCTGAAGACAGGCACTGCAGCCCAAAAAGTGGATATTTTTGCAAACAAGGAGTTGTTTACAAGGAAGCTAGGGTATGTCGTTACTCCCCCATCGACATGGAATAAAGTTTTATGATCTTCATTGAGTGTGCTTCACTGAATTTTTTGAATTCTAGATTCTAATTGTCGGAATAATGTCTCCGATTGGTTTCAAATTCGATTACTATCATTTATTAGTGTAGCGATTGATTTTAGAAGTTTCTCCGCAACCATCCCTTAACATGTCCTGTAGTGTAACATATATAATATTATATGTTATATGTAATTTGTTATAATTTTTTTGTTATAATTTGCTACATCTAAAGCTCAACTACGAACTCAAAGCTAGAGGTGAAATCCAAAAGCTTTAGCAAGGGACATTTTATGATACTCTGATAAGCTCCAAGTGCCTTAGATATTCAGTTTACATCATAATCCTGAAGACATGTTTAATCCCTAACATCTGGCTAAGAGTTATTTCTCTTATTTAGGCTAGAATTTTTTATGTGGAGACATGAATCTCTTATTGCTAGTTTTTTGAAAAATTTTCGTTGCTTTCCTTATGTATTTAGTAAATGGTACAACCAAAGGCATTCTTGAAGAAAGAGTAACATTTAGAGAGAGCTGCTGAGAAGAAACTGCCCAATCAATGGTCCTTTTCCAAGTGGTTTCTTGACAAAAGTGATTACAAATCTATTGTATGCTCAACCAAAGAGAACTAGAATAGGAACTTTTGAATAGGAGGTGGCTAATGGATTTAGGTTTTAGATTGAAGAGTCAACAAATAGGATTAGATATAACTAAGCCCGTGATCCTTTCCATAATGCTAACCTTCCTCTTTATAGCTATCCAATAAACAAATGAGATTTTAGGAGAACCTTACTTGAACTATACTAGACGAAACCAACTAACTTTATGGGAAAAAAATCCAAGAAGATATTTAAGGGAGCTATTAGTAAATGTTCATGAAGAGTGTAGCTCCATTTGCCTTTGTCAAATATGAGACGACTAGGATTGTAGGAACTAATACCAACTATAAAGAGGACAAATCTTCTTGCATCATAGGACCACTCATCTCATTAATCAAAGCATTAACTTTAGTCCTCTCTAAAAATCGTAAAGTTCCGATCATGCATCTCATACATAATATATATTAAATATATGCAGCGAAAAATAAAACGGAACCTCAAAAATCAGATCTACTTATATATATAAATATAAAAAATAAAAATATGAAATGTATGATGTTTATATACCTTTTTGATAATCGCCTTGATTCTTTAATCTTCTTCACATTGGGTTATTATAAATCACAACGATCAACGTAGACCGTCTCTAATGAAAATCCACACAAAGATAGAATGATAAAATCTCACTAGGAGATGACTAGAATTCTTTCTTTGTGCTAGCAAAGACAAGAATTCTTATGAGAGTTAGAGACAAAAGTAGTGTATACGTAAGAAAGAACCTTTCTTTTTCTTTTGTCTTACATAAGATGCACGAAAATATTGTCTATTTTCTGTACCATTTGGCCTTCCATAACCTCCATCACTAATGGAGAGTTATGGGAAGTTAATGGTCATTAATAGCATTCATTAATGGAAGTTATGATAAGTTAATGACCACGAATAACATGTATTAATGAAAGTTTTAGGAAGTTAATGATCAAATTGGCAGCGAACAATACGTGTTTCTAATCCATTCCATGTAACGTTTTCTACCACGATCACTTCACGATACACTCCTGAAATAGTTTCTCACATCTTAAATCACTATCCAAGACTATCTTCCTTATCCTTCAGATCTCCTATATGTGTGATCCATTAGGTTCTCGATTATGTTGACCATTTAAATTTTACATTTAATTTAAGTAAGTCAAGAGCTATATCAAGCAACACTTCGTGACCCCCAATTAACCTCAAAGTTAGTGTTTTGACTACAAACCCTTTTATATATAATATTGCCATGCAATTTTTCCTTTTACCATCTATATCTCACTTGGTTTAGAGTATGATCAAAGTGTTGACTCCAATTAGACTGACTACGTCACTTCTAGTCCAAGTAATATTAGATCTTGTCTTGAGGGTCTCATTACTCTATGTATCATTGAAGACTCTCTTCATGACTCATATTTGCTCTAGTCAGAGACTCCTAAATACAGACCTCGATAAGAGGCCGTGGGTATCATCTCTTTCTATTAGGAGTGGTAAGTCCTTTATTGGCTACTCATTTACCTATGAATATCTTAAACTATATCCAATCACCACCCTATGAGTAACCCTTAAAAGGCACCGATGAATGGAATCAAAGCATAGGATCAGTATCAGAGATATCCTTGAGCACCTCAAGTCAAAGGATAATTGTACCATTGCTATGATGAGATTATCATTGACACTAGAATAGAGTATTATGGACGGAGCCCCCCTTGCCCCCCACTGAATCTAAAAAATTTTAATTCCATAAAAAATTAAATTTTGCTCCCACTAATTTAATTGGTGACAAAAAATAATAATAATAATAATAGATATATTAAAATATCAAATAAAAAATAAAATCTGAGCTCATCTATTTTTATTAAGATTACTATTATTTGGGCCCATGATTTTTTTAAATGAAAGCCTACAAATAGAGAGATAAAAACTACACACTTAATTGGCTTTTTTAATTCAAATTTTTTCTACCCTTTTGGCTTCTTCATCATACTACTTTTTGTCTTTTTGGCTTTTTTCTTCCCCTAACTTCACAAGGACTATCACACCCAAAGTGAAAAATAATAATCTATATTGAACTCAATTGTGAAAAGGATTTCCCCATAGACCCCACCCCGTTCTATTGCTGATAGGTAAATTCCCACTTCTTTTATTTGGAAGAATGTGTAGTATGTATAATTTAGAGATGAGTTCTTGTAATTTGTAATATAGTTGGTATAGTTTTAATCTTTACATTCTTTTAGACTTTTAGTGAAGACGTAAGATAAGATTTCTCAATGAAACTTTTACACAGAGAGAAGAAAATATCAAGGAGAGTTGAACAAAGTGATCCGTTAGTCTTGTTCTTTTTAGAAGTAAAAAGCTGTAAGCCTGAAATAGATAGCAAATTTAAGGTTGACAACTGACAAGGTAAGGATGAAACTGTTAGAAAATACAAACTTGTAGACAAAAAATCGTAGCATATAAAGTCGTAAAAATGAATAAAAACAATACAAACTATCTAGCACTAGTGATAATAGGGATAAAAGAAGTACCTTAGATGCCCTTATGAATTAAATTGAAAATAGTAGAAGTTCTCGTATTGATAAGTGGAGAAAAGACATACAGTTGTATTTGGTAAACTCAAGCCTACCGCTATCACAATGAAAATTCATTCCATCTATCCCTTTAGAAAGTGTAGGAAACATGATCTTTAACTTTAAAGGTGTAAACAATGAACAACCCAGTGGAAAGGACGAAACAAAATGACATCCCTTTTTAATGATAATAAAATTACAAAGATAGATTATTATTGCTAATAGATGATTGGTTTAAAGTTTCCAAGTAGTATAGTACGTCCTTTTTCATATCAAGTCCAATCGTAGTATATATGAAAATTTTACTTTTTGTTTGTATATTTCATAAATTTGCATATGTGTAGAGTATTTTTCAAATAGTTTTAATTAATTATTTTTTATGAATAGATAATTTTTTATTTATTATGTATTCAATTTGTCCCTAATTACTTAACTTTGATTTCAGTTATGGACAAATATTTCAAAAGACCTCTTACAAATAAGGATTCTAGCCCCAACCCTTCAAAACATTATCATTTAGAAGTCAATTTAGATGATCTTCAGTATTATCCAAGATTGCGGAAAAAATTTTCAGATTATCATCCTAATGACCGTGATAGAATACGAAGAGCTTCTTTGCAAAAGGGTCCACGTCAACCTTTTAAGCATGATTTTTCACAAAGAAAACTTGGAAATATTTATCGTAGATTTGTTTCATCTTAGTTTAAAGAATACGCCAATTGGTTGGAGTATAGTGTTACAAAAGATGCAGCTTTTTGCTTATGTTGATATCTTTTTAGGTCGGATATTGGAAGTCAAGCAGGTGGTGATATTTTTGATACTGATGGATTTAACAATTGGAAAAAAGGACAAATTTCATATTCATGTAGGAGGTCCTAATAGCTCTCACAATATAGCTTGGAAGAAATGTCAAGATTTGATGAATCATAAATTACATATTCAAGTTGCTTATGCTAATTAATCCAACCATGCTTAAAAGGACTATCGTACCCAACTCACAGCATTAGTGGATTATGTTCGATTTCTTTTACGTCAAGGATTGGTTTTTTGCGTCGTAATGAATCAGAGACTTCTAGGAATAATGATAATTGTCTTCAACTTTTACAATTATTGGTTGACCATAATGAAGCTATCAACAGTGTTGTTTTAAACAATGCCCGCGGAAATCTCAAAGTCATTTCTCCTAACATACAAATAGATATTGTCAAAGCCGTTGCAATTGAAACCTCCAATGCCATTATTAATTATCTACAAGGTGGGTTATTTTCTATCCTTATTGATGAGTCTCGTGATATCTCAATCAAAGAACAATTGGCTATTGTTTTACGTTATGTGAATGCAAAAGGATGTGTGGTTGAGCGATTTATTGGTATTATTCATGTTAGTGATACCACCTCTTTATCACTAAAGTTTGCAATAGATGAATTGTTTTCAAAGCATAGATTGAGCATATCATCTTTACGTGGGCAAGGCTACGATGGAGCTAGCAATATGCAAGGAGCAATTAATGGTTTGAAGACTTTGATTTTAAAAGAAAATAATTCAGCTCACTATGTTCATTGTTTCTCTCACCAATTGCAATTAGCACTTGTAGCGGTGGCCAAGAATCATGTACATGTTGCTTTGTTGTTTAACACAGTCTCAAGCTTATCAAATATAGTTGGAGGTTCTTGTAAAAGAAAAGATCTTCTTCGTGAGAAACAATTTAGTAAGATTGTTGAAGGGCTGAAAAATGGTGAACTTTCAAGTGGTAAAGGTTTACATCAAGAAACTTCTCTTCAAAGACCAGGTGACACACGTTGGGGCACACATTATGGATCATTATCAAGCTTAATCGTGATGTTTGACTCCATAGTTGATGTTCTAGAGATCATTATGGAAGAAGGCACAACTTCAGAGCAAAAAGGTGAAGCATATGCTTTGCTTGATTTTATCCAATCTTATGAATTTGTCTTTAGCTTGCATTTGATGAAAAAGATCTTGGGCATCACAAATGAATTATCTCAAGCATTGCAAAGGAAGGATCAAGACATTATCAATGCAATTTCTTTGATTAAAGTTTCCAAACAACGACTACAAATGATGAGGGATGATGGGTGACAGTCCTTATTTGATGAAATATCTTCATTTTGTGAGAACCATGATATTGCCATTCCAAATATGGATGAAAATTTTGTATATCGGGAGAGGTCAAGGAGAAATGCACAAAAAATGACGAATTTGCATCATTATCAAGTGGAATTATTTTACATTGTGATTGATATGCAACTTTAAGAGTTCAACAATCGCTTCAATGAGCTAAATACAAAGTTTTTTATTTTTGTGGCATGCTTGAATCCAAATGACTCTTTTTATGCTTTTGATAAGCAAAATTTGATTCAACTTGTTGAATTTTATCCTTCTGATTTCTCTAAAGTAGAGTTTCTTACTCTTGGTGATCAATTTGACAATTATATTATTCATACGCAATCTAATGATCAAATTTTGATATTAAATAGGATTAGTGATCTTGCCAAGAATCTAGTTAAAACAAAAAAAGGATGTTGTATCCCTTTTGGTGTTTTTACTTGTGAGATTAGCTTTGATTTTGTCTGTTGCTAATGCATCAGTGGAAGGAGTATTTTCTGCAGTGAAGATAGTGAAAAATTGCTTGCGCAATCAAATGGGAGATTCTTGGATGAATAACTGTTTGATCATATATATTGAGAAAGATATCTTCAATAGTATTAACAATGAGAAAATTTTACAGCGATATCAAAATATGAGGACTCGTAAAGAACAATTGTAATATGTTATATACTTATATGTAAGAAGCTCAAGACAATGATGTAATTTTTTGTTTATCAAATGTACAAATATTTGTATCTTTTTTAGTAATACAAGAGTACTTTAAATATTTTACCCCCCACTCAAAAAAAATTCTGAATCCGTCCCTGTATATGGTCACACACTTACGAGTGTAATATTTCCTGTTTATGATTATTTAATTTGTTATGATATAATTTATTAAATAATCTAAATATAACAAATTAAATAATCTAAATAGCATATTATTATTTTTTAACACAGAAAATATAATTAATATTGAAAATTCTCTTATACAAAATAAATGAATAAAATAAAATAGTTTTATTTTTATTTCATTTTATAAATAATAATTTAAAAAAAAAAGTAAAAAACATCATATGGTAAGCTTTGGT
The DNA here is from genome assembly GCA_024703695.1 of Erythroxylum cataractarum. Lineage (NCBI taxonomy): Eukaryota > Viridiplantae > Streptophyta > Magnoliopsida > Malpighiales > Erythroxylaceae > Erythroxylum > Erythroxylum cataractarum. Next base: position 13,410,782 of record JANJEY010000001.1, on the reverse strand, counting down.
AGTTTTGTTTTTGGTTATGCATTTAAAACCAAAAAATGAAACGTTATGTAAAGGTGGTGGTTTTCAAGTTTTAAAACCACAATGTTAAAATATAAACAAGATGAAGGAGAAGTAAAAGTAAGGCTATTCTTTGTTTTTTGTATGTGCATGAAAACAGTGAAGAGTGAAAAACAGATACTCTTTACGTGATATATGTTTTATCAAGACTTACGAAGTGCAGTAGTATGCGTAAAGTTTGATGAAGAGAAAAATATATATTCTTTATACGTGAAAGATAAACAAGAGAAAAGGAACAAAATTGATTTGTTTTATTCCTGATGAAAGAGTTCTTCAAAATTTAACTATAGTCATATCAAGTGTTGAAAGCAGGATATATTTCTCGGTATGGAGTACATAAAGACTTCTTATTTTCGAAGTTCCATATCGATTAATTCTCACATTTTAGGTATTTATTTTTACGTGCTCTTATTATTAGTATGATTGTTAAACGCAATAGATAAATATAGGATTGTAATTTTTATTTCTACTGTGTGTGTGATCCTTCATTTGGTATCAGAGCTAGTTTTAAACATACTTGACAAAGATTTTTTTGTGTTCTTTGTTTTGATACTTGAAAGTTAGTCCATTTAATATACATGGGTTTACGTTGAAATCGGTTTCAACGAAACCGAAACACTTCAATTCATGTTCTTTAAATTCCAAACATTACGAAGAGAGTTTTGCATTCTCTCATTTTCGTAATGTTTATATGCTTAAAGCACGAGGACCCCTTGGCTTCACTATGAAATTAGTTTCACAGAAAACTCATTAAATATATGTGTAAGATATGTACAAATGCGTTTAAAGGTTTACAGGAAACTTTTAAGTTTTGAAGATAGATACTCTTTTTCATTTTTCATTTTCTTAAGTTGAAAATTAAAAAGAGAGACACATGTTTTTCCATAGAAAAATCATTAAAAGCTTTTGTACAAATGTTGTCTTATAATGCAAATTATTTATTTATTATTTATTTATTTAAAAAGTGATATGACCACTAATGTTATGAAAATTGTTTTAATAACATAAATCTTGACCCTTTAAAATTATTGAGTTTATTTTGATATAATATATGATATTTTATCAAAAAGAATTTCCCCCCCAAGTAGATAATAATATTTATTTTTGCTTACTAGGAATGACTTGATAACCAGGTAACTTGTAGTTCATGGATAAATAATATTTTCTATTGTATATGATGCATGTGTGAGAAAAAATTACTTAATTTTATACTTTTGGCCTAAAATACCTTGGGAGTATAATATTAATTAATTCTCTGTCACTTGCACAGATAAATTAAATTATACTAATAGAAATGATCTAACAACCAGAGGACTATATAGTATTGAGTCTATTGTAAATTTTATATGATAAAATAGGAAATTTATCACTCTTTAATTATGCATAAATAACGACTTGACTACTAAGTGACTCATTCATGCTTTAAAGATGTTATATCATTTAGATAAAAGTCCATGTTTTAATGATATATGATTGTGTTCTTATTTTGATGTTTTCTTTTTATTAGATTTTTCAAAATATGTACTATATCATTGCGAAGCATTTTTGATGCTAATAAGTTAGCGAGAAACAATTTTGATGATTGGTACCGCAATTTAAGAATTGTTCTCATGCATGAAAAACTTATCGATATGATTGATAAACCCATAAAGGAAGCGCCTCCTGATGGAATTGATGATGCCAATGCACTGGATGCATATTTGAAGTACAATGAACAAAGTGCTAATGTCAAGTGTATTATTCTCGCATCAATGAATTCGGAACTCCAAACGCAGTATGTATGAATCCTCTACAAATTATTGAGCATCTTAAGAAGATGTATGGGTCACAAAGTAGGATTGTTAGATACCAATTATCTAACTCCTTATTCAAGTATGAACTGAAACTCAAATCTCATGTGGGACCCTATGTTCTTAAGATGATTGATCTTATAGAACAACTTGAGAAGTTAGGGTGTTCACTAGGGAAAGAGTTGTCACAAGATTTGATCTTAAAATCTCTTTCTGACAATTTTTCACTGTTCATTGTTAACTTTAACATGAACAAGATGGACTGTGATCTTCATAAAATGCTCAATTTGTTGATTGATTATGAAAATCAAGTTGCATCATCTGAGAAGGTGAAAGTGTCTGGGTCTGTGAACCTTGTTGGTAACTCCTCTAAGCGTAAGTGTAAGGGCAAAAAGAAGCCCAAGAAAAATCATTTTGCACCCAAGGGTGTTTTGAGAAAACCCAAGGGTACAAAGAAGAGAGTTGATTAAAAGGATGCTGAATGTTTCTTCTGCACAAAGAAGGGACATTGGAAGAGGAATTGCCCAGAGTATTTGGCTACTCTGAAAGACAAGAAATAAGGTAAGATATCAATGAAAAATGTTTTCATGATTTCTTTAACTACTATTGATTCTACACAATGGGTATTAGATACTGGTAGTAGCTTTAACATCTGCAATATGTTGCAGGGTCTAAGGATCAGTAGAAGATTGAAGAAGGGAGAAGTAAAGCTACAAGTTGGGAATGGAAAATGTTGGACACCGATTTTTGAGTGAAATTTATAAATATGACGTGAAAGTAAATAAGTGGTTTTATATATGTATTGTGAAAGTAATTATGTTTTGAGAAAATTCATAAGAAAAGAATGATTTTAATTTTGATACCTTCGAGTTTTGAGTAGATTGATATGGTTTATAAAATTAAAGTGGATGAGTTGATTGAAATGAAGTTAAATAGCAAGAAATAAAGAGAAAAAGTGTGAAATATGAAAATATGAAAAGTTTGACTTTTTGGCCTTTGAGAGTTGACTTTTGATTTAGGCAAAATTTGAAAAAATGGTCTTCTGGAAACTTGTAGGTTATGTTGAGAGTTTTCTGTAGCCATAAAGTTTGCAATTTCTCGATATCGGAAGTGAAAGTTATGATCAGTCAAAGTTTAGGTGTATTATCGGTTGACTTATGTTATGACTAAAGCTTTGACTGAAAAATTTACCTAGTTAGAGGTTAATTGAGCCTTGAAGTTCTTCATGAAAGTTGAAGGATTTGATTTGATCTTTATGTTGATATCAAGTATAGAATTTTTCGATTAAGGAATAAGAAGTTATGATTTTTACAAGTCTCTGTTATGATTTTAGTATGATTATTTGAGGACAGAACGTTTGACTGAAAAATGGACTTCCTTAAAGGTCAAATTAATTTTTATGTCCTGCGTGGAAGATGTAGAGCTTCCTTCAAGCTTTCTATAGAGACTAAGTTTGCCAAAATTTGAGTTCAGGATTAAGCATTATGAATTTTGGAAGTTTCGGATTTTCATGTGGAAAAAAAAGCATCGTCGTCGCTAGGGCGATGCATCGCCCTCGCGAGGCGAGCGTTCAGCTCGCCGTCGACGAGTGTCCAGCTCGCCCTCGCGAGACGAGTGTCCAGCTCGCCATCGCGAGGGTGACGCATCGCAAGAGCGACCGAGCCCTCGCCTCGTTCAAAACGCGGGCGTTCCGCCCTCGCACGACGCCGTTTTCCTTTGCGTGTTGCAACGTAGTTTTGGTTCTTTTGGTTCCTTCCTTCTCCAAATTCGACCTTCGTTCAATCTTTTGCTTATATCTTTTCCGTCCGACATCCGATTGAGTTGATTCTCGAAGCGTTGAATTCCTAAGACAATTTCCTACATCTTCATGGGGAATTTGTAATTTTATGAGATTAAATTAATGGTGATTAATTTAATCAAAGTGAGTTGATTAATTTTTTGAGCATAGTTCAGTATTTTGAGACATTAGGGATCTACAAAGATCCGATTGAAGTGATTCTTGAGGCGAAATAAAGTTAAGAGAAGGGGCTACAAGTCATACGAAGAAATGAAATGTCAATTTTGCACCTAAGACTTGCAATTTTTGAGTGGAAGTTCGGCTTAGTGTGCAGTTTTTGGATTAGGAACATCTGAGAGTATTTTGAGCATAACTTTTGATCTAGGAATTGAAATGAGGTGATTCTTATTTTGAATTAAATTAGATACATAAGGCTACAATTGTTATGAAGCATTGAGTTTCAATTCTGGGATTAAGAATGTAAATTTCTGGATGGAAATAATCGTACATGGAAAATGTGTTAGAATATGGATATACCTGAACTGTTTTGTGCATAACTTTGGGTGTAGTGATCCGAATTGAGCGCGGTTGGTGGCGTTGGATTCGTATGATTGAGAAGAACATTTCTTTAGAAGGAAGTTTTAATAAATTCCTTTATCTTGATAGTACGAATCAACCCGCAAGTAAGCATGACTTTAAGCTTTGAATGGAGAGGCAATATGGTCTTTCGACCTTCATTAATGAAACACAAAAGGAGATGTCGTTTTTGGAATAATAAAGCCACGAAAGTGGCTGGAAAATCAGAAGAAAAGGAAGAAGAAAATAAGAAAAAGAAGAGAGGAGAAGTATGGAGAAGCTTCGTATATGGAGAAAAGAAGAGAGAGAAATCTAAGTTCCAATTTTTCTACTTGATTCTTAAGGCTTTTGGGATCTTTCCAAGAAGGAAAAGGATGGAGAATGAAGAGAGCTTCTTCATGAGCCAAGAAATCCGAAAATTGGAGGAGAAATGAGGTAAGAGGAAATTTTGAGCTTTGAGATTTTGATGAATTTTTGGTTTAGAAACATGGAAAAGGACTTGGGTTTGTGATTTATGAAATTGATTTTGATATATATGCTTTAGGTTGTGTTTAATTTTGGATGGAAATTTGATTAAGGTTTAGGCTTAATTTTGTG
>JANJEY010000001.1:13376485-13392674 GCA_024703695.1 Erythroxylum cataractarum | reverse complement strand
TTAGATTAATGAGTCTTCATGAAGATTGAAGTAGAAGATTAGAGCTTTCCAAGGGTATATAGTATGTCTCATTTGGATGTAGGGTTAAAAAGTTATGAGGATTAGAACACAACCTGTTATTGTTCATTTAGCTATAGCACCGTTACATTGGTAATAATGGAGCAATGGCTTTTGAGTGGATTTTCACCTTACTAAATGATGGAGTTAGCTTTTACACCCTTCATAAGATTTGTAGTTCATCTCATTATCTTTCCATATAGGTATAGTATGCACCAATAGGAGCTAGAAATAAGAAGTTATGAGAGTTGGAAGATGCTAGTGTCAAGTGGTTAGAGGTTTGGGGAAAAATTGCATTGTTCTGGTCATTCCTTCTTCGCGGGCGCGAGCCCTACACTCGCGGGCATGACCATGGATGAAGGATTTCAACTTTCTGTCCAATCCTTCCTCGTGGGCGCGAGTTCGGCACCTCACGGGCGCGACCATATACGAGTCAGAAGAGTCTAAACTTTCTGTCCGACTACTCCTCGCGGGCGCGAACGAAGATACTCTCGGGCGCGACCAAGATAGAGTCCTAATTTCAATTTATGGTCTTCATGAAAGTTGTATCCCTAGGTGTGTACTTTCTAACTGTCCAAGAACGAAGTCATTCCGACATATATATTGAAAGTTATGGCATTTGCGCCAAAACATGTTCGGTAGGGATTAGCATATGAACACGTTGAGTTCCTCGGGTCATAACTCCTTCGTCCAACCTCCAAATGGGGTGAGGTCGGGACCATTGGATTCATAAGACATGTATCTATCTCCCTAAAAAAATTAGTATCAATGAGATTTAAATTGAGTAAGTTTGCATTAAACGAAGTGAGAGGTTAGTTGAGAGACATGTTTCAGCTATGAATAACTTTGGGAAATTGAAGCATAACTTGAGTTATATAATTTGGATTAAGGTGATTCTTGTCTCTATACGACCGTAAGGCTTAAAGATATATTTGTCATGAACAAGTAGATGTGTGATTTTGATGTTTAGACAGTGTGCGCTCATCACTTTTATAGAATAGCAGCGAATAGCATTGCGATAAGTTAAGCGCAAGGCTTCAGGAAAGTATGAATAGTAAGTTTTACGCAGTCCGGATCCGATCTCTGGGTCGGGTCGCGACATGGAGTACAACTTAAAAACAAATCAAATATTTCTAAAACAAAACATATTATTTTTGGCCACTGCAGTTGTCTTTGTCCCAGTCTTTAAACCTTCTTATCAAAACTTACCTGGAGGCAAGACCACCATGCTAAGCATAGAGCTTAGTGGGGAATAACTAAACAAGATATAAATTGGTGATTGTCTCTAACAGTTGTCTAGCATTTATATGTACAGAATTAGATTATGTCACCAATAATCTTTAATTGTTCAAATTATAGAGCAATTCAAACATTGTGTGTCTCGGAATAGAATATGATTCATAAATACAAAAAAAGACATATAAATATCATAATAGAATGTTCAAGAATCAAAATAGGATATATTTTTGTCAGATCAGAACATAATTTGTATTAGATTAGGTTATGTTTTGTATCAAACCAGAACTTATTTTGAATCAGAATAGAGCTTATTTATATCAAAATTGAACATGCATTAGAATACAATATTAATTAGCTCATTTGGACTTCCAAGTTGCGTATAGAGGAGTCGTGGTTCTTTGCTACTTGTTCAAATTTTCCTTCAAGCCTCTTGTGAGCATCTTCCATGCCCTCAATCTTTTCTAAAATTTTATCTAGCTTAGAGTCCATTAGGTTTGGGGTCTCTTATTGGGAACCGGATAAGGTTGGAATTGACCTCTTAAACTGTTCGACCAAAAGAAGTTTGAATGATTTTTCCACCCAAGATTATTTGTGTTTGAGCAGGGGTTATTGCCCCCTTCTTGACCAAATTGTGCCTCCCATTTATTTAACTTGCTCTGATTCATGACATTTCATAAAAAAAAATTCTAATTCATGATATTTCATCAAAAAGCAATCAATGGTGTGGTGGTTATCTTGTAACACAGCTCACATCTTTGTTGAATAACTTTCATAGGAACTGAAGAAGAGGCTTTCATATTATTTAGCTGTTGGATCAAATTATCAATCTTAGCTTGCATTTTAGTGATTGGGTCAACAACTAAAGCTCCCTTTTGCTTGCGGACGGTTGTATGTTGTCTACTCATATCCATTGTCCAAAGACAACTGTATCTAGCCAATTCCTCCAACAACTCTTCCACTTCATCCACCATCTTCCTCGTCAAAGATCCTCCCGATATTGCATCATTGGTGCCTCGAGTTGATGGATTCTCTCCATTATAGAAGGTTTGCAAAAGGAACCCCTAAGGTAGGTTGTCATGAGGGAACCTTCTTTGTAAATTTTTGTACCTTTCCTAAGCCTCATAAAATGACTCCCCATCATTTTGTTGAAAGTTTTGTATTTCCTTGATTATCTTTATAGTCTTCGAGAGGGAAAGTGTTTATTGAATAATGGTCGAACTAATTGTTCCTAAGTTATAACATTCACTGGACATAATGAGTGATACCATGTCATAACTCTATCCCTTAGGGTGAAAGGGAGGAGCCTTATCTTAACGACATCTTATGACATCCCATGATATCAGAAAGTATCACATATTTTTAAGAAATTAACTATATGAGAGTTAGGATCCTCATTAGTCAGCCCGTAAAATTAAGCATTAGTTTCTAGCATTTTTAATAAAGAAGGTTTTATTTCAAATGAAGCTGCTTAAAAGTGTGGTCTAGCGATACCTTGATTTGTCACATTAAATCTTGGTCTCATGAAATCCATAAGGGTCTGCGGTTGGTTCCTTTGGCTTCCTCCTTGCTGAAACTCTTGTTGAAATTCCTCAGCCATGGTTGCTTTATTATTCTCTTCTTCTTCACGTTTAGCTCTTCAGATTCTTGCTCTAGTCAAGCGATGCTAAGTTTCGGTTATCCAAATCGAAATCTTTGTAACTCTTATGTTCATGCAATTGGATGGACACAAGAGTGATAAAAACTCCTTAGACTAAAAGAATTAAACTAATTTTAATAACTCCCATCAACGGTGCCAAAAACTTGATCGAGTGGGCAAAATTTACAATTTCCTATCCCTTAATGTACCACAAATGCACAAGTTGTGAGTGTAGTATATAAGGTGTCGATCTCTCGAAGAGTTGGTGAACTAATTGAATTCTAAGTTATTTAAGGCTTAAAAGGATAATTAAAATGAAAATAAAAACTAAACAAAAAAGTAAACAATCGGATATGTATTAGTTGAAATGAAATTGTAAAATGAACACAAGAAATCAAAATTGAGCACCACAAATTGACAATTGGAATTCAAACAAGGAAGATTAACAAATTATGAGAAAGGGGGTTTATCCTATCATTAATACTAACTTAATCACTTTTGAGTTAATGCGTAGTTTATATTAGATTTTTGAAGGATAGACTTCTCTCTCTCGAGTTATAATCATTAAACCCTAATTAAATTATGAAATTTATAATCTCTCAATTAATAAAGAAAATGCATACATCCAATTAGATCTTAATTTGTCTAATAGATTATCAGGTCCTCACACAAGATCTCTCTTTGCATAAATTACTAATTTGATTATTTATATGATCTATTAGCTTGTTTAGCTCTCATTACGCAATCTAAACATTTTACTATCGGTTCACTCTCTCGATTTATCACTGAAGCATGGACATACAACAAATAATCACAACATCCATCATCATCAACAAAAAAACAACTGAATTAACATTAAATTAAGTATAAATCCCTTAAAGAAGTTAGAACATCCTTAACCCAAGATTTATCATTATCAATCCCATCTCATACATTAAATACATGAAATAAAAGATGGACAAAAAGAAAATAACTTGTAGGAATGGAGGTTAAAGTACTTGAAGAAAAATGGAAGCATATGAAAATTAAGGTTCTTCTTTCCTTTTTGTAGTTTTTTCTATTTAAGGTAAAAATTGCATTTAAATTGGACCCAAAAAGTCTGAAATGTCATCGAAAATTTGAATTTCATGAGTCAATCCCCCTCTATTGCTCAAGCCATGATTATGGCTTATTAAAATGATCTTTGTCATGATTGTGGCAGACCAGGCCATGATTGTGGCACCCCACAAATGTTTCCATCATGATCGTGGCCCTAAGTCTTCTTCCAGGCTTCCTCTGTTCTTTAATATCTACTCTTAAACACTAACAAATACATCAAGGCAACTCAAATACACAAAATTAAAACTCAATAGCATGCTCTAACCCATATAATACTCAAAGCACAAATATCTAACTAACTAGCACAATTCAAAACCTAAACAGACACAAATCGATTAATTAACAACTAAAAACATACTAAAATGCCTATTAAAACATCATGCAATCTATAACCATCACTTGCTGAGATAGGTTTGTATAATCCTTATAAACAAAAGTTACATTCTTGTTTCACTTATTATTTTTTTATTGGATATCCTAGATAAACTCCTTCAATGCAACTGAGGATGAATTGGATGACTATATCCCAGTTGAATTCATACTTTGGTTGTGTATCAATTGGTGGATACATACCATTGCTAATGCCTAATTGGATATAAGCAATTCATGAAAGTAGTATTTCAGTTTCTTTTAGATTGTCAGCTTGTTTAAAAAGGAGATAAGAACTTAATACGTTAATGAATACTACACAATCTTTTACAAACCTTTTTTTGTAATTTTTAATATCTAGAATAAATCCAACAGGAAATTCTGAAAGGGTATTTAGAGTGGTAAGATAGATGGTGTCTACAAGGACACTTTAGAAGAAAAGGTAAGTGGTTAATGGATCTGCACAAGGGAAGATGATTGCTTTAGGTCCATACCGACCTCTATTTTGTGGATAATATTGAAAGATTTTTTAGGCTTCAGTCCATTCATTGAGAGCTTGGAAAATATCTCTTCTACAGTTCTATTTATTGGATAAGGTAATTTTTGAATAAATATTTAGATATATATTTCTTGTTCATTACGAGTTAATTTATAATAATATTTTTTAAAGTCACAAATATATTCTTCTAGATAACAGATATTACATATACGAATATTATTTAAATGCCAGACATAATTTTTTCTTTCTTCATTTTCTATTTCCTATTTATACGAAGTTATGTCTTTTTTGATAAATTCTTTATAAATTTCATTCACGACTACTTGAAATGCTTTTATGGGTTCAAGGGCATTAAGAAATTCAGTAGTGTTTTTTTTTTAATTTTTACTTCATTATCTAATAAAAATTTTAAGACAATACCAATAGTTTTGTAAGTAATAAAATTCCATAAAATGCTTATATTAGTTAATCCTTCAAAAGGTTTTTCTAATTATATATCTAATGCTAATTTATTAGACCATTCCAATAATAATTTATCTAGTGATATTACATAATCTAAACCTTTACAAATTAGAATAGGTGATGGCAGTATAGAATACATTTGGTATGTAAGTTACTATAATAATCTTATTATAGAAAATTATATGCTTACAGTACCATCAATATATCAACAAGAATCAGGTTTATCCTTAATCTTAGGAAACAATTTTCTGAATTTATATAATTCATTCTGTCAATATTTATATTATATAATATGAAAAACTCCAATAATTAATTCATTAAATCAAAAATCTATTATTATGAAAATTCCTATTTATCATACAAGTTATTATCAAACCTTAAAACTTATCACTAAAAAACTTGATCAATTATAGTTTTTTCTTCAAAATAATCTTACCCTACAAACTGACATTGAGACATTAATCAACGAAGTATGTAGAGAAAATCCACTTGATCCTTTGAAAAATACTAATAATCAATTAATTGAAATCAAATTAAAAGATCCTTTAAAAGAACTAAGTATTAAAAATAATATACCATATCCTCAACAAGATGTGCAAGAGTTTGTTACTGAATATTTTGAATTATTAAAAAAATTAACCTCACCTAGTACAAGCAAACATTCAGCACCAAATGTAAACAATCACTCTGAACAAAAAAGAGGAAAACAACGAAAGGTAATTAGTTATTAAGAATTAAATAACATAATTATAGGTGATGCCTATAAATTACCTCGCAAAGATTATATATTTTGGAAATTACAAGAACATAACTAGTTTACTACGTAAGATACAAAATTTGGATACTGGCAACTAGTAACTACTTTTACATGTCCCCCACAGAAACACTATTAATAGAATGTATTACCATTTGCATTAAAACAAGCACCTGGAATTTATTAAAAGGATTAGAAGAATTTTCTTTAACATCGATGATATAATTATCTTTTCCAATAAAACTAAAGAAGACCATTCATAAAAAGTAAAACAGGTATTACTAATATGTCAGAAAAAGGAATTAATTTTAAGCAAGAAGAAAATAAAACTACCTCAAACAAATATTGAATATTTAGGAATAGAATTTTCCAATGGATTTTTAAAATTACAACCTAATATCCTTGAAAAATTGTATCAATTTTTAGATATATTAAAAATTGTTAAAGAAATCCAAAGATTTTTAGGATTATTAAACTATATATCTGAACAAGGATTCTTAAAAGATTTAGCCAAAGCACGAAAGCAATTACAACTTAAGTGTAGTATAAAAAATCAATGGTCATGGACTGACAAAGATACCTAAGCTGTTAAGGCATTAAAAACTCTTTGTCAAAAACTACCAACATTATATAACTATACTGATAACAATAAATTGATTGTAAAAATCGATGCAAGTATTGATACATGGGCAGGCTTCCTTTTGGCACAACCACTAAATTCTAGAAAACATTTTTATGTAAATATATCAATAAGACTTTTAGTCCTACTGAAAGTAAATATTCGATTCATGAGAAGGAGACACTTGCATGTATCAAAACCCCTACGAAAATGAAAAGTTGATTTATTACCTATTGAATTTCAAGTACAAACTAATTCCAAGTATTTGTGTGGATTTAAAAAAATACAATATTAAAGTCAATCATAATCAAGGCAGATTGATTTGATGTCAACTTGAATTAAATCAGTATACCTTTCAAATTAATTACATAAAATCCTCTAATAATAGTCTTACAAAAATCCTAACAAGAGAATGGAAGCAACTATAGTAAGCTTCAAGGAATCACTTGGAAAAAAGGAAGCAGAACTGACAAATTTGCAATAGCAAGTAAGTACCGTAACTAAAGAAATTAATCAATTAAGATCAACCATTACTCTTTTAGAAAAACAATAGTCTTCTGTTGAACCAACCCATTATTCAACCTATCACTCCTCAACAAATCACTCAAAATCTATCTCATAATCTTTAGAAAACAGTCCTTTAAACACTGTACCTTTACCCTAAAAGAAACAAGACCATAAAGAAGACAAAGTATATGCCATATTCAATGGACCAATGGTAGGCATTTATGACGAATGGCATAAAGCCGCTATTCATATTACAAATAAACCATCCATCATTCACCAAAGCTATTCAACCAGGTCTGAAGCTAGAAAAACTTTATATGACTTTAGAGAATCTTCTTTTAAATCATAATATAAACAAGTACTTGAAAAACAACTTAACATTTCAAACATGAAATCCTTAGGAAAACCTATCAACCTTGACAAAATTAATATTGTTCTTACTCGAGCACTCAAATAGGAAATGAAGAAAATAACTTAAAAAGCATTTTAAGAATGTTTTCCAGCTCTTAATGAATGGATTGAAGCCCAAAAAATCTTTTAGTATTATCCATAAAATAGAGTTCGGTATGGGCCTAAAGCAATCATCTTCCCTCTTGCAAATCCATTAACCACTTATCTCTTCTTCCAAGTGGCCTTGTAGACACCATCTATCTTACCACTCTAAATACCCTTTTAGAATTTCCTGCTAGATTTATTCTAGCTATTAAAAGTTATAAAGAAAGGTTTACAAAAGACCGTGAAGTATTCATTAAAGTATTCAGTTCTTATCCCATTTTTAAAAAAGTTGACAATCTGAAAGAAACCAAAGTACTACTTTCACGAATTGCTTATGTCCAATTAGGCATTAGCAATGGTATGTATCCACTAATTGATACACCAACAATTTATGAATTCAATTGAGATATAGTCAACCAATTCAACCTTAATTGCATTGAAGGAGTTTATCAATAATATTTAAAGATCAATCCAGAATCTTTAATAAAGATCAATTATCGAGGACCCAATATCGTCATGACATCAACATATTGATCAACCATCTCACTAGATGCACTCCAAATACTAAAGCTACTTTTTCTACTATATTCACTGGATTATCCACCTAATGGCAACATGCTATCAACAACTAAAGTGTTATTCTCAGCATCATTGCCAACAGTGCCCCACTACCTCACAACAGGACAAAGCCACCAAAGATACCTGCTTAGAAGATGTAATTATAGAAGCATTTACAAACAATGCAAGCCCCCTTTCTTTAAATTATCTAGGCCATATTTTGGCCACATAGCTAGCCTCTTATCTTTTATTTTTGTTTTTCATTTGTTTCTTACTTTTTATTTGACAGAACATTCGTCCTTTGTCTATATATTGTAACCAGATGAGCTTCACTCAGTTATGAATAAATAAATTTTAAGTTTTCATACTTCTCTCTCAACTCCTACTCTAGCCTGAGGATTGGTCATCAAAAAAGAAACAAGAAACTAAGGTATGATTTCTTTAGTTTTTATGTTTTCATCAATTATTATCTATGTGTATTTAATTATTATTCATTCATTCATTCCCATTATTATCTTTTTATCCTTAAGTATTAGTTATTTATCTAAACGTGGGTTAAATGATTTTTTGTTTACTTGTTTACGTTATGGGTTTAAAAAACTTCTTATGCAATATTTGCTCAATAAAATGCAGAATATTTCCTATTAAGTATGCCTAATTGCCAAACCTATCAATTTATTCATAAACTTATTATACATATAGAAAATTGATTAAAAATTAGCCAACAATGTATTAACAAATTTACTTCTATGTACACTTTTTTTCAATCTATTAATGCTAATCCTACTACTGTTTAAACATTTCAAACTATGATTAATAATAATATTGAATTATATCAACAAGAAAAAATAGAAATCAAACAACTATATGAGAGTTTTAAAGAACATTATCAAACCCATATAAATGAGTAATAATATACTATACATGAACAATTTTAATACCTGTAATTATTTAAACAATCAACTTCTATATTTTGAAAGTTTAGTAATTCAATATAAAGAAGAAAAACAATCTTTAACTGAACATATTAAAAATACTTTATGAGTATTACTAAACAATTATCTGAATTAATAGATAAACAAATAAATATCAAACATCATTTAAAAGAATTAATTATAGATATTTTACCTTTAATTCAAAATTATAATTCAATTGACCAAAAGTGTGAACGACTTTTACAAGAAATAGATAGTATAAATAAAAGACTTGATATGACATCAGAATTAATGTACATAATTAAAGAATTAGAAACCAAAGTGGTATCAGAGCCTTCTAAGACAATTATATTAATCAAACCTTGGAAGATATAGAAAAAGACATAAAGAATCAATTAGAAGAAATTACACATCTCGTTAATAAATTAACTTTAGAAAATAACTTGTTAAAAATGTTTTCTATTGCTTTTAAGATTATATAATCATGATTAGAGTGTGAAATGAATAGAAAAACCATGACAACTTTAGCATGTACTTTTGCTCTTGTGATTGGTTAATGTGCATTATCCTTAAAAGAGTGGTGATAGTGGTAGATAAAAATCAATGAGATTTTAAGTTGTATTATACTTACACATCTATATTAGTCTCACAATCTTTTGTTATGTTTGACCTTCACGACATGCACATCTTGACTTTACTTTGATTTTCTATTTAAGACCACATTTTTATCATATGCATTATCATGAAAGTGATTAAGCATTCTTTGTTGTTTACCAGCTACTTTAGCCAAATAACCTAACCATTTATATGAATTTCCCTTTATTAAACTCCTTTAAGCTTTATTAGCCTTTCCATTTGTATAAACCACAGATTAAATGCTTTTAAACCTAATCACATGTCCTACCTAAGCCATAAAGCTAGTGAAACATTTGTGAATTGTTGATGGTTGTGATTGTACAAAAGCCTAAGTGTAGGGACGTGCATACATATGGGTTGGTTATATTTGTTAACATGCCATGTTATGAATTCCCATGTTAATGTAGCTTCTTTCACCTTTATATTTGAAAAAAGAAAATAAATTATAAATTATAATTTGTAAGTTTGAATAAAAGTATCAAAGAAAAAATATAATTGTTTTGAAAAATTGTTAATTACTGATTTCTTCTTCTTAAGTTATATTGAATAGATGGTTTGAATATATTGCATATGAGGTAGATGTTATTTTGGATGGAGCATACTTTGTGATATGTTCATGTGGTTTATGGTGTGAGAGTTGAATTGAGTTGTGAAATGTATTTGTTGCATTCATCATAGCTGGCAATGCCCAAATTTGAATGAATGTTAACTTATACACTTGATATCTCAATGAGTGTTACTTTTGCTTCAATAGCTTGATGTCTCTTATGCTACATTACCCAAAATACATCTCACCTTACGCTTTCCTATATTACAAACCTAGAAAAGTCCTTTCCTTCATGATTATGCATGCAACTTTTAGTGGTGAAGAAATGAAATGATATGCAAAGTTGTGGATTTTTATGATCATAAATGGTGTTTGAGTGAACTTGTGGAAATATCTTATTTAAACACGTTTTATCCAAATCTACCTCTAGATTGCACAATTTCAAAGGAAGCTAAACTGAATAAAGTTCTAGATATAATAGAAAAATTAAAAAACAACTCGTTTTGATAGAATATATAAAAGGGAAGTTGGAGAATGAATTGCTAAGCATAAAGAACTCCACTAAAGTGATAACACTACCATAAAAGCGAGATGATCTGGGAGATTTTAACATCTCATGCACTATTGGTAGTGCTAGAATGGATAAGGAATTTTCATATTTAGGAGCTAATATAAGTATGATGTCTTTCAACTTATATGAGAAAATGGAGTTAGGAAAAATAACACCCACAAAGATGTGTGTTCAAATAACTTATTGATCAATCCATCATCCTAGAGGTGTGTAAAGGATGTTCTAGTTAGGGTCAACAAGTTCACTTTTCCCATAGATTTTATAATCTTTTACATAAAAGAGGATATGGAGACACCTATTATCCTAGGGAGACCATTTTTAGCCACCACTCGGTTAGTTATAGACGTTGATGGGGCCGAATTGACACCGACAGTAGGGGATGACAAGGTGTCATTTAAAATGTCTAATGTTAAAAGAAACTCTCTTAAATCTATGGATGTTGTACAGTGCAATGAATGTTATGAAGAAGTGTAGCAAGGTTACACTTGTAAAGACTCGTTAGAACGATCACAATCTGGCAAAAGACTCAAAAAAGAAGAAGAAGATGAATAAGAAAGGTGGCAAGAAGTATAGGTTGATAACTCGAGCAAAACTCATAAAATTCAAAGTGGTGTTACCATTACATGAATCATTTCAACCACCATGAGCAAACAAAGAACATCAAGCTAGCGATGGTAAACAAAGTGTTTCATAGGAGGCAATCAATGATTTTCAATCTTTAGTTGTTCATCTTTCATATTATATTAGGTTTGCAATTCTGTTTGTATGTGCTTTTGAACTGAGTAAAACACTTGGAAAAGATCAAGCATAAGCAAGACCTTGGAGTTCTTACTTTTATCTTTTTCATAATGGATGGGAATGGTTTAGAAAGGGTAACAATGAGGTGATGATGCAATTATAAGGTATGGAAAGACTTCAGGTGTGAAATGAGGAAAAGAAGCAAAAATCGAGAGGAGCAATAACATACAAGTTTACAACTCCACCCATATCTTTAACGCTATTATTGCTAATCCAAAAAAGAGGAGCAATAATCTGGGCATGACATATTTGGTTATAGTTATTGCGGAGTATTATGGTGTCAATTGTAATTGTACATCTTCCTAAGTTTCTTAACACTTATCACCTAACAAGATCTAAGATCTTAAAGTCCCACAATATAGAACTTTGAGACATCAGTGTAAAATCTGATGTTAAGACTAGGGTAGGACAGGCTAGTTTGAGTTTGACGCCACTGGAAGACAAGAAGGAATGAACCATCAAAGAATATGGAAAGGAAGAAGCAGCTGGATTAGAAAAGGTGCTCAATACCATCACAAAGACTAATAAGTCAGTTTTAGAAAATGCTAAGATGTTAAAGGAGAGCTAAAGAACAAAGACGTCAATCTCAAGATATTCGAGGCATCTATAAGTACTTCATTGCTCATGCTAGATCCCAAAAAAAACTTTTTTGAAATCAAAATGTAGTGGAAATAACATAACCAAACCAACATGTTTCAACCATACCTGATATGGTATAAGGAAAATAATTTACATAAGAACAAGGTGGTAGAAATATACCGACGCCTTGCTACTACTTTGACTCCTTACTTTTGTATCCTCTCTAAATCCTTGCTATAGCTTTGACTCTTTTATATCCTTTCCTTTGTCAATGTATCCTCTCCTTGTTGTTGTATTCTTGACCAATCCGATCTATCACTTGTTCTTCTTAGACAACTTAATTAAGGTTATTTTCCTAATTATATATGTCAATGACACTTTACTCATTAGGAATGATATAGTTATGTTTTCTACAGTCAAAGGATGGCTAAACGAATAGTTCTCAATGAAGGATTTAGGATAGGTTAACTATATTCTAAGGATCAAACTTATAAGGGTTCATAAGAACAAACAGATAGCATTATCTCAATTAAACTACATTGAGAACATGCTCAATAAGTTTGCCATGCAGGATTCCAAGAGGGGTTTCACACCTACTAGACATGGAATCAAACTTTCAAAGGAGCAAGCACCTAGGACCTAAAAGGAGGTCGAACATATACATAATATTCCATATGCTTTGGCTGTTGAAAGTTTGATGTATGTTATTCTTTGCACTAGACTGGATGTTTGTTAAGCAATGGGATTAGTAAGTAGATTCGAATCTAATCCAGGAATGGAGCATTGGACTAAAGTCAAGTGCATACTGAAGTATCTTTTGTAGGATGAAGAACTTAATGCTTGTTTACTCTAGAAGTAATCTTATTCTGACAGGATATATAGATTTTGATTTCCAATCAGATGTTGATTCAAGGAAATCAACTTCTGGTTCTATATTTACTTTAGGAGGTGGAGCCACAATTTGGAGGAGTGTTAAGCAATCTTGTGTTGTTGATTCGACTATGGAGGCTAAGTATGTTGCTGCTTGTAAAGCAGCAAAGGAAGCAGTCTAGCTTCGAAAGTTCCAAAATGATTTAGAGGTATTCCTAAGGCATGAAAGGTCATTACACTTTATTGTGATAAAAGTGGTGTAGGGGCTAATTCTAAAGAACCTAGGAATCATAGAGCCACCAAACATATTGAACAAAAGTATCATCTTATAAGGGAGATAATACAACGTGTTGAGGTGAATGTGGTAAAGATTCCCATAAAGTAAAACCTTGTTGATCCATTTACAAAGACATTATCTGAAAAGAGCTTTAATGGTCACCTAAAAGAGATGGAAATGAGGGATATGTCAAACTGGCTTTAGGGCAAGTGGGAGACTATTATAGTTATATAAATATAATGCCTTAGAAAGCAAGTGTATCTACACATAACTTAATCTTCTTCCAATTACTTTTGTAATGAAAATATTTATTATTAATAAAACAAAAAATTTTGGTTTTATTTGTATGAGCATTATATAACTAGTCATAAGGTACCAAGATTTTTTTATAAGTAATATACATATACATGGAGATGTATGGGAAATATGTATATTATTAAAATCTAAATTAGTTGATTCATAGTTCAATGATCAAGTTGGTTGCTTGATTATGGTTTAGACTGTAGTGTTGCGATTTATCTCCTTGTAAGTAAAGGAATTTACTTCAAGGGAATAATGAGTTTCATATCATAAGTAGTTGACTATTGATAATGACACTATTAAATGAATCTGGAATAACGTATGTTTTTAAATATTAAATTAGGTCGTTTCTTTAGTCTTAAAACATACACTTTAGCATTCGTTTATTATGGACCATAATCTTGATGAGCGATAAACTCATATGTGTTTCATTATAATTTTTGATATAATTGAAATAGAATTTTACAGAGTATCAATCCAATGTCTGCATATTGGAATTATTAATTGAAATATGTATAAGGGAACATTCACTCAAATAAAGAGTTTATAGTGACATCATCACTTTTAGATGTTTTACGGAGATTGGTGATTAAATTGACGTTAGTAGTTTGATGGACTAGCTACCCATCAAGTCTTAACACACAAGATCTCTAACACCAAGATAAGATCTTGTGTGTTAATCACCGTACAGAGTAAAAAGAGAGATCTAGAAAAGAAAATTATCATAAGGGAAAAACGGTAATTTTATCCTTTATTGTGCGGATGGCTATAATATGGTTCATTATAGAGTTTGCAATTTGACATCTTATTTGAAACAGATATTTTCATAATATTTAGTAATTCAAGATTCAGCTAATTTTCTTTAATGGAATGACATTTGGTTAATAATTTGAAATTAATTTTAAAGAGAGAAAATTAATTATGGGCTTATTAGAGCTTGAATTATATAAGTCTAATTAGATTCTCTACTTGGCTTCTAGGAAGGTTATCAAGAAAAGTAAGAAATATAAATAGAGGTTATCGGAAATAAGAAAGAAGAAAGGACCAAATTAGATTCCGAATAATAATACCAGAATAATTTAATTAAGAGTTAATTGAATTGAGTTTTAAGCCTATGATTAAATGTTAGGCTCATTATGATTAAGTGTTAATCAGAAGCCCAAAGTGAACATTTAATATTGAGCCAGATTTTGATTTGATTTAATTAATAAGATTATTTAAATTAAAACAAATTTTGTAAAGACAAAAAAGGAGGGAAAAACCGAAATTACATAATGTAATTTTCAGTTTTATATGCTAAATTTTATGGCTGCAGATTTAGCATTGAATTGCTAAATATAAAGTTTATCATGCTTCATCATCATTAAATGGTTTAATGGTGTCTTCATTATATGGTTTAATGATCTTATCATTAAATAGTTTAGTGGTTGTCATTTAATATTGACATCTAAAAAAACTTGTAAGCCTTTAAGCATTCTTTTGATTAAAGAAGAGAGTAATGAATTTGATGTTCTATCTCCCTTCTTTCACTTGTTAACAAAAAATGAGTGTCTTGCTTTTGGTCTTTTGTCTTTTCATTTAGTCATACTAAACAAATGAGATGGTTTGATTTATTGCTCCCTCTCTTTCATTTTAAGAAAGAGAAAGAGGTGGTGAGTTGGTTAGAATTCTACACTCCTTTCTTTCATGACCGAAATTAGCAAAGAGAGAGTCTCTTAGTTTTGGTTCTTTCAACTAAGGTAAACTTCTACAATATTTCTTCTCCTTTCCCACAAAAGGATCTTGCTAACCAAGTTGTCTAAGGAAAACAAGTGATAGATCAAATTGGTTAAGGATACAATGGCAAAGAGAAGATATAATAACAAGGAAATGATACCATAGCGAGGAGTCAGAACTATAATTAAGGAGTCGGTAAAATTTCTAACATCTTTTATGTTATTTTTTTTCTAATACCGTATCATGTATGGCTTAAACATGTTGATTTGGTTGTTATGCTTTTGCTGCATTTTGATTTCGAAAAAAGTTTTTGAAATCTACCATTTCACAAAATCTAATATGCGTATGTTTTCGATCCAACACTTAACATCTATTTGTAGTAACTTTATTACGTCTTCCTATAGCGCCCCCTCACCGTAGGGTACACATCGGGACGCCCGAAGGTCGCTCCGACACGTATCTCACGATAAAGGTGCACTACCAAAAAATTTCGCTAAAAATCCACATGGCATTGCAATAATTAAAACCATAATATATCAGAAATCAGTAAATTTAAAATCCAAAATGATCATGGTACAGTCATCCAATACTAGAATAGACAAGTCTATCAGTCCCCTAAACAAAACCAAAAAGGAAACTGATACAAGCATCTATCCTAAGTCATCCT
>JANJEY010000001.1:13362339-13376385 GCA_024703695.1 Erythroxylum cataractarum | reverse complement strand
ACCTAGCTATTTATAGACATAGGTCTCTAAATCAGTCCAAATTTCAGTCTCTAAATTTCAATGGCTCAACATTTTAATTTCCTAACAGAATAACTCTAATTTTTCCATTGCCATTGGACAATTTTTTCAGTACTATATAGTCAATCGGTCTGCCACTCCAAAATTTCCGGTCTGGGCATTTTCTCCCGAATTTCTCAAAAATTTCCTATAAGCCACTATCAATTGCCAATCACTCTTAGACTATTCTAAATCAGTCATTCGAGTCCACTTACTCCAAATTTCTCAATTGATCATGATTCAGTCAGTTCAGTCAGTTTCCAGTTCACAATCCAATCAATTCACACTCACAATTAAAATGCCGAAAAATCATGAATGCATGTACCTATGAATATATGCATATGCAATAAACCTGTTCCTCTATAATTAGAGGCCAGTAACATGCTCAATCAGTGAATGCAATGAAACATATCAGTCTGTCCCATTATTACCATAATGCCCTTGCTAACAATAACGGGATGTTACACTTCCCATCACAATTCTAATAAATAATTGGCCTATACTGAATAAGGCCCATTTCTTTTACCAAACTTCAGTTCATTTAATCAAATTTTTTTATTGGATTTATTTACTATCTTTAATCTGGATCAAATTTAATTTTCTTAAACTTTATTTATAAAATTTATAATTAATAATTGTCTAATTAAAAATCACTAACAATAGTTAGTGTCATTTTCTCACTCTTAACTCGTGTGCAATCTCTACTATCTAGTTGTTTGATTTCTTCATGTCGGTAATTTAAGGCCTTTTCTGTTATCTGACGGTCTAGTGAGTAGATGTAAGAAAATCATGCTTAAAGACTGTAAGAGGAAAAAATAAAGATCTAAGAAGAACTGGGAGGAAGTAATCAAGAATTATATGGCTCTGTTGGAACTTACTAAGAACATAACCTGTTATTGAAAATTTTGGCATACTAAAATGCGAATAAAGAATCTCACATAGAGAGATCTTTCTTGTTCGCTTAAATCTTTTATACATTTTTCTTTGATTCTTTCATTTTATAGTTAGCTGTAATATTTTGATTATGTAGTACTTTCCTTCTAGTTATTTAGCATAAGTAGTTCCTTACTTAGTCTAATTATTTTCTTGCAATGACTAGTTTGATTTATTCTTGTATTTGTTTTTTCTTGATTTATGTATTTATTTACATAGTTTATCTTTTATGGTTAATCTTTACTATATTTTATAGTACTGCATTATATATTGCATTACATTTTTATTTTTTATTTATACATATTTATTTACATTTTATATTATTATTATTTATATTATCAGAAACAATCTCTTCTCAAATTCTGTATTTTAGTAAGCACTCGGTGGTCGTGGTGTCGTTTTCTATCAAGAAACTTGGAATAGTTTAGGGAGGATAGTCAAAGAGGTAGTGCGTGTGTTCTTCCTAAAAGGGGTTTTACTAAAAGAAATAAACAAGATCTTTATATGCCCGGTCCCTAAAAACTCCAGCCCAGAAACTTGGAGTGACTATAGATGTATTTTGTGTAAAAAATTTCTCTACAAGATCATTGCTAAGATTTTGGCAAATAAGTTGAAGGAGGTTTTAAAATTTCTCATATGTGAGAATCAAGGAGCTTTTATGACAAGCAGAGATATAGGGGACAATGTTCTTATTGTTCAGGAGCTTTTAAAAGGGTGTAATTGCAGGAGAAGTCCCCAAAATTGCACTATAAAAGTTGATTTACAGAAAACTTTCGATAGTATGAATTGTGAATTTATGCTAAAAACATTGGAGATAATGAATTTTCCCTTAATATTCATCAAGTGGATTCAACAATGCATATCTACTGCTTCCTATGGAATAATGATTAATAGGAGCCCCACGAAGATGTTCAAAGGAAAAAAAGTTCTTAGGTAAGGGGATCCCCTTTCTCCCTACCTATTCCTAATATGTATGAAAGTCCTCACTCAGTTACTGAAGCATAACACTTCAACTGGTCCTAAATTCAAAATTCACTCTAAATATAAAGAAAATTCTCTAACTAGCTTATGTTCTGCAGATGATTTTATTCTCCTAAGCAAGGCAAATGTTCACTCAGTCTCTCTTCTGATGAAAACTCTCAATCAATTTAAAGAGATTTCGCGCTTATATGTCAATTAGCACAATAGCTATATCATACTCTCCAATAATGCTTCTCATCTCTCAAATGATTTAGCTCAAGCTACCGATATGGAAAATAAAGCTCCTCCTTTACGCTACTTGGGGATTCCTTTCTCATCAATGAGGCTTAGATTCTGTGAATGTATTCCTTTGATAGAAAAGATCTAGAAAAAATTAAGGTTATGGACCAATAGAGCACTATCCTATGAAGGGAAACTTCAGCTACTGAAATTTGTTATTTTGTCTATGAATACTTATTGGTGTTTATACCTTTTTCTTTCAAAAAAGCTTATTAAAACAGTAAAAAAACTTATGAAACAGTTTCTATGTGGGAAAAGGAATGGAGAGAAAGGAATAGCAAAAGCAAGTTAGAAGATAATCTGTCAACCGAAAGATGAAGGTGGGTTAGGACTAGAGTCAATCTCTACTAAAAACATATTTCTTATGTCCAAAAGGATTTGGAGAATCCTTAGTGATAAACAATCAATGTGGACCAAATGGATTCATTCTTATTTACTAAAAGGAAGGAGTTTTTAGGCTCTAAAAACCAAGGTTAGTTATATATGATTTTTTAACCAACTTCTTAGAATAAGGGAGGAGATGTATCAACACATTACTTGTCAGATAAGGGTAGGAGACAAATTTTCCTTATGGTATGATAACTGGTCAGGAAGTGGGCCTTTAATACAAAAACAGATGAAAAATTCCCTTTTAAATTGATTCCCTAAGGATACTAAGCTCTAAGAAATAATAAGGAATGGAAACTGGACTTTATCCTTAAATGAGACTACACTTTTGCACATTCCTCAATTTAGAAGTTATGGGGAGAGAGAGAATTATTTATGGAAGGGTATTCCTATCTTTGTGATTACTGCTAAGGAAGTCAGAAAGATGAGGGGAAGGTCTGAAAATAGAGTCAGGTGGTATGCTTTGATCTGGAATAAGGCCCTTAAACCTAATGTTAGTTTTTTTTTGCTATGACTGGCAATGTGGGACAGACTAAGTACCCTGGATATGTTGAAATTCCTAACCGCTAAATTACGTCTCCTATGCAATCTAGAGGATGAAACTAGAGACCAGCTATTCTTTGAATGTGTCTTCTCCAAAGGAATATGGGCAAAAATTTAAACTTTTTGTGTCCTTGATTTCAACTATGGCAGACTCACAAATATCATACAGGATCTACCTAAATTGAACATTTCAAAATATGATAGGGCTATTATACTACTCTCAGTGGCTACATGTTTCCAAGTTATCTTGAAAGAGAGGAATAGTAGAAGGTTTAAAGATCAATCTACTTCAGTAATCTCTCTTATAAAACTCACTACTGCCAGCATAAGGGAGTAATTGATCATCAATCAGTTAAACCTATATTGTAGTAGGAGAATGGCTCTTGTATGAAGAATATAACAATAGCCATTTCAGATTTTTCCAAAGAATTAGTTACTCAATCCATAATGTAGAAATTAAATCCAACCACAGTTCACAACTGCACCTAAGATTATACAAGCAGATGATTCTTGGCAATTCTAAGGAAATTGAGAAATGGTTAAGTATTGACACACCGGAAAATATTCCCCCTTTGTTGGGTTAAACACAATATGAAGAACATTGCTATTTATTCACATCCCTGTTATTAATGGATTATTGTTCAAACAATATTTAAACAATGGAGTTTTTTCAAGGAAAAGAAAGGAAGATCAATAAAGCTTTAAATCACATAGCTATTTAAGTGATGTGACCTCCTCCCTATTCTCTCTTTTCTAGATAGACACTAAAGTTCCTATAAATCTTTAAGAAAAACAATCCCAGACGAGTGGAACTTAAATTAGCCATACCAGATTTGACTAAAGAGATCGATTGAAGGAGTAAGGTAAGATTATGAAGCAAGAATCAATACTAACTTGAGTTGTTATCTCCCTCATTGGATTGTCACTAAAGAGCTAAGCCCTTAAAAAGTTTTTCCCTCCTCCGGAAATGAAGCAAATTCTTAGCGATACATAAAAGCCCTAATCCTTAAAGGATGTCTGAGATGGAGTCGGTTACTTGAGAAGAGTAGTTGGTTGAGCGAAGAACGTATAAGAGGTTGTTCCTTGGAGTCACTGCAAGCATCACCACCAAAGCATCAGAGCATCGTCAATCGTCCACCTTAATCGAGTAAAAGTTCGAAGATTCGAAAAAGATAAGATTCGTTTTACCCTAATTGACAAATGTTTAGTATTTTTGTTAAACGTCATCGTTTCTGCTAACTTCTTGTACTCTGTGAATCAAGTAGTCTTTCGCACGTGGGTGAGACCCTTCTCAAATGTAAATTTCTCTACGTTTTAATGAAATTTTTTAATTTTTAAAAAGAGCATTTCCCATTTTAATATACTTTTTTAACTTTTCCATAAGGAAATGGAATGGAAGAAATAAAGTAGCATACGACAAGAGCCAACCACAACAAAATGGCTGATCAGGACTGTAGCCCAGTTAGTCATTGGAAAGAAAAATTGAGTTTAAGGTCGAGGGTTCGAGTCTCGGCAGCGACAGTGTGGGAGTTCATCTAATGTGGTGACTCCTTGTGCACACCGAACACTGGACTGCCTTTCCGAAAAGCTGACTGGGATCAAACCGTGATTAACCTCCCTCACACAATGTCGGGCCGAAGTGTAGAGGCGCCTAAGGTGGGCTTTCCACCTTTTGAGTTTGAGGACTGTACTTTCATCGATCGAATCCTACAACCTTCCTTCTTTGTTCTGTTAAATACTTTATACTGTGCCGTGTACTTTCGTTAGAAGGAAGTTTCGGTTTTAGCTATTATGTGTTAGTTACTACAGTGCGCAAATGAAAACTAAAAAAGAAACAAAAATGGAGAAAAAACGTATCAGTTGCGTTAAAAGCTTTTGTAGTTGAATTCAGTAAGGATGAGGACCCCATCATCATCGTCCTCCTCCTCTTCCTCATCAAACCAACTGCTTCTTCCGTGAAAATGTTGTCTTCAAGTGCATTTAGGTCCCACGTATTCCACGTGTACCGCCCGACAGCTCGAACGTGCCCATCTTGCCCGCAAGATTTATATTCCTATAAATACGGCACCTCTCAGCACCTCCTCAACCAAACAACCAACGCATTAACTATGAAAGCCCAGGTGACCGATGTGGGGAAGCTACGCTCCGATTTCATACAAGTCCTTCGTTGTAGGCGGTCCCCTGAAGGTTAACTGAATTTTCAGTCTTGAATATAAGATTTTTTGTCTTCATGTTTGTGTCTGATTACTGTTTGGTTTTCAGTTGCATTGTCCGTGGAGGATGCAAAACCAGTGATTAATCCCTTCTTCCAGGATGACACTGCCCCCACCAATTTCAGTGAGGTTACGTGTTTCAATTTTCTTTTCCTGTTTAATTTCATTTTTAAACTAACGTTAAATAGTGAGCAGGCTATGAAATCTTGTCCCAAGGTAGAGATACAAAATTTCAAGGATGTAGTGAAGGAGGAGAATCTTTATCTCGCGACTGAGGTATTTAACTGATTGGTTCAGAATTACGCCATAGCATTAAATTCGTGATTTTTGGTGACCAAGTCTTGTGGGTGCTTTTATAGGCAGGAGAACAAGGAAGATTACCGTTGTTGATTTTGAGCATGAAAGATTGGACAGAAAGGCGACCTGCTATTGTCTTTCTCCATAGCACGAATAAGTGCAAAGAGTGGTTGCGCCCATTGCTTGAGGTTCTGTCCTTTCGATGATTAAAAGTCTCAACTTTGCAGAGGATAAGACATCATGCTTGTTTTGCTCTCCTTAGGCATATGCTTCCCGTGGATATGTAGCAATCGGCGTTGACTCTCGATACCATGGAGAGCGTGCCGGCAATAAGACTGCCTATCGAGATGTAAGCATCGGATACCACCGTGTGAACTTTGTCCCTACGGGATTTTAATCCCAAAAAAACACTTTCTTGCCAGCGTGTCATCTGCCCTATAACGCTTTAATCATGGAATTGCCTTGCTATCGAATTCATGCCAATCTGTTAAAAATCTAGCTGTTGAATGACACAAAAGTGACTAGTTACAAAGTGATTAACTTTGAGATGCTGTCTTCTGTTTTAAAAATGGTCACTAAGGATTTTTTTGGCATATATCTGCAGGCTCTTATTTCTTCATGGAAAACAGGTGATAGAATGCCATTCATATATGACACGGTGACTGCCTGATCTCCTTTTTTTCATTCATTCATTGTCTTTGGATGCTGACATTTTTATAGAGTTGACAAATAAAGTTGTGATGATATTCTTATGAGATAGTCTTCTGGTCTATTTAGACTTAAGATATGAGAGTTACGATAATGCTTTAGATCTATAAAACAAAATTTTGATTTTGATCTTTGTTAGTCAGACTCCTAAAGTTTTATGACTGCAGGTCTGGGATTTGATAAAACTAGCAGATTATCTTATACAGAGAGAAGATGTTGATGCTAACAGAATAGGAATTACTGGCGAATCACTAGGAGGTCAGTTATTTCAACTATGAAATGATCATCAGTAGAATGCCATTGTTGGTACTTCTTCACCCTTTGTGTATCTTTATTTGATGCAGGGATGCATGCATGGTTTGCTGCTTTTGCCGACACCAGATACACAGTGGCTGTCCCTATAATTGGTGTGCAGGTTGGTCCAGTAAACTAGCTAAGCCTGTTGAGGAATTAGCTTCTTCACATCTAATAATATTCTAAAATTTATTAAATGAAATTTTAGGGATTTCGATGGGCAATAGATAATGACCTGTGGCAGGGACGGGTGGATAGTATTCGGCCTCTGTTTGAAGGTATGCAGGCCAATAAATGCAAGCAGAAGTTTTTGATCGAGATTAACAGAAGCACCACTTCCATTACAATACCAGTAGCAGCTTTCTCCAATGTATTTTAAAGCATCAACTATGAAACTTAATGTCCTTCAACATATTCATGTGGAGAATAATTAATGAACCAGTAACTGGTCTAGAAAAATTTTTCTGCCTTAAGCATCACGACAAGCACAGGGATGTAAGAATTTGCTTATTGTAGCTTGCTTATTTGACAATTGTGTTTCAACTAGAGCCCCTGTGTCCATTACATTTTTTAATTACTTGATTTTGGTTGCAGAAGCTCGATTGGGTTTAGGAAAAAGTGCAATTGATAAAGAAGTGGTGGAGAAGGTTGATGCCATTTTTTAAATAATTTTAACTCTGTTATTCTTTCAGGATTCTCTTTGGCCAGCTAAGTAGTGTGGGTTGTCTGATTGACATTTCACGTTTTTTTTTATTATCACTTGTCCTTAACTTCAAGTGCTTACCTTTTTCTTTTTTTTTGCTGTCTTGTACCAAACTATTTGTTGACATTTTGTCCATATTATTCTTGCATTTTCTTGAGAGAACTTTCTATACGGAGACTACTTCTCTCATGTATAAGGAATTTTAATCGTTTCTGTCTACTTTTGTCTGATTAGGTCTGGGATAAGATTGCGCCTGGTCTGGCCAGTAGGTTTGATTCGCCATATACAATTCCAGCCATTGCACAACGTCCACTATTGATTCTTAATGGTACATTTATATACCTTGTTCAGAAGCTATGATCAATTTTAGATTTTACATTTATCTAGAGTTGAATTGTTGAATTCACATAAGGTTCTAAAGTATGGGTGCTAAGCTGCATTCTATAGTCTTTTTAGATTCTTTTAGATTAATCCTCATGCATACTATTTCATCCTTTCTTGCTTAAGAAGCAGTCGTTTAGTCCTTTTCAGTATTACATGAAACGACATATCTAGTCTCAACGCCTAGTCTTAGTAGCTTTCTGAATATAGTTTGACTACATACTGTCCCTTAGATCAAGTTTTTTCTGCTTTGGATGTTCATATGAAGTCAAATACATTTTGTATTTGAAATACAGGTGCAGAAGATCGTCGTTGCCCTCTCGCTGGCTTACAAGTTCCTGTATCAAGAGGAAAAATGTCCTATGAAGAAGCTCACAGTCAGGAAAAGTTTGAGGTGTGAACCTTACGAGCTCTTGAAATTTGAACAATCTTTCATGCATCTTCTCTGTTCATTGTTTTTATTTGCTATCCTTTTTGGGTAGATATGGGGCAATGGATACACATGTTGTTCCGTTTTTACTCCTATTGTTTGATATCCAATAATAAGTGGTAAGACATAGAACAGTAGATAGTCATCGCGTTTGGAGCATGCATGACACCTGCATTTGATAGTCATAATACTGACATTCCATTGTATACATATAGTTTACTGCACACCCTGGAATTGGACATCAAATGACGTCTCTTATGGTGAAGGAAGCGAGTGATTGGTTTGATAAATACCTCCAGAAATAATTGCTGTTGACCACATGTTTGCATCTCTGGGGAATTATCATCATAATAGAATTTTCCATTTTACCTTTCCTCTTCATCTGAATAATTTTTGGAGGATGGTGTTAGAAGTTTGTGGTGCTTACTTGATTCGTTTAGTTAGTCTGCGGAGTGTTGAAGTTTGTGATAGTTGTTTGGTTCATATACCTAGTTTGTGGTGTCTTATTAGTTATTTAGTCTCTTTGTTTATCCAAAGAGTCGTCTTAATCCTAAGACTCATGTCATTTATGAACCAGTTTCTTCAATGTCCTATATGAGTCCATATATATCAGGTCTTGTAATTTTTCTGATTAAGTAGCATTAATACAATACATCTCTCCAACAAGATTTAGTCTTTCGTGTTGCTAACTTACTTCTCTTTATGCAGACTACTAGCTTGTGTAACTAGCTATAGTTGAAGTATTGTTTTTTCTTTCATATTTTCAACTTGGTATCAAAGCAAATTTACTCAATTAGTCTGGTTTTTATAATAATTCTGTTTGCCAAGCACTTGATTGTGGCACCTAAGATGGATTCTAATGATGGACTAAACCAGTTTGGAGCCTGTCTTAGTAATCAACTAGTGCTTGACGTAGAGATCTCCTCTAATAGTTTCATTGGTCTACCTAATATCTAATTGGTTGTCATATTATCTTTAAATTTATTAGCAACTCATAAACTTGTATCAACCTTTAATATTTTGGTTTTTTCTTAATTACTGGAGAAAACAATTTCTTAATTTTGAAGAGTCTAATTAATAAATTTTGATATAATTGAAACTAATTAATTCTAAATCTAGAAAATTATTTTTCTAAAATTAATTAAGAATCAATATAATTTTTAATCTTAATCATATTAAGAAAAATAATTATCTTAACTTTGGAATCAAATGTTATTCTTAAAATAATTTTAAAATTATGTTTGAAACTTGGTTAAATTTGGATAATCTTTTCTACCCCAATGTGTCCTCCAAAAGAATATGAACGACAGAAGGCTAAGTTGGAAGACTTTCTTAGACTTCAATATTTGGTGACTGAGTTGGCAAATTGTCAAGGAACTATGACGATTTCTCAATATTTTCTTGAAGATTTTATGTCCTGAGATTGCTCAATTAGCTGCAAAGGAGAAGTTTAGCAATGATAGAACCTAGAGCACATTGGTTCGTGGCATTAATAATGAGTACCTGTCGTTCTTGATTTCTATCCAAGGATGGACTATGCAACCTTCTATTGAAGAGTTGGATAATCTACTTGCTAATTAAGAGTCTATATCCTCTCAAATGGCTGTCACCAATATCCAGAAGTACTTCTCACACCAGAAGCAGTGAAGCGCTATTTTCAAAATCCCCAAAGAAAAGTCAGAATAAAAGACTTTATAAGATGAAAACTGATCAACAAAGTTCTGAAAATCAAAAGCAAGGTGACGAACAAGCTCATGAAAAGAAGAGTTGAAACCTTAAGAAGATAAATACCCCAAACGTGGCAAGTTGACGCATCATGAAATATTGCCGATCCAAGATTCATGAAGCTACTAATGGAGTCCCTGGTAGAGAAGACTAACAAGTTAGAACCATTTTCATGAATGGGGCACATGTTTCGCCGACTTAGAAAACAACAAAAGTAAAGAAGAGAGGTGTTGGAATTATACCAATGACTCAATCGTTATGTAATAGATTGAATACTTTAATTTTGTAATTATTAATTTTGATTATTAATATGATAAATAGTTTTATTATCATATTACAGTTATTATTTTTTATCTATTATGATAAATCCTTAATTAAATTTATACACTTGCCATCATAATGAAGATTACGATAATAAATGTCAAGTTTTTCAGAATTTAATCTAAAAGTGTTCTTGATCATAGGATCATCAAATAAGGACTTTAATGATCCGATTAGATCAATATGTACGTAATAGTATCTATTTGATGGATATTAGTAGGTTTCTTTTATTAAGTTACATATATAGATGATGCATATGGAAATATAATATATTGAACTGATCAAAATGAGAATTCTCAATAGTTAATATTACCTATGAACTATCAAGTACGATATTTTCATAAGGATTTAAATATATATTTTTTCTTTGACCTGAGATCATCATAGTAATTAATAGGTCACTTATTATGTTTTGATGTCAAACACATAGTGTATAAAAATGCTAGTTGAATGATCATTGAATATAATTAAGTACCTATCTGATTATTGATGAGTCAAGATGGGATCCATCGACTCTAAGTAATCAGTTTGAGCTCTATATTATTATTGATCTTAATGATTGTTTCAAGATTTTGGCCAAGTCGATTGAATGAGTGAGGAAAAGGAGTTTTCTAAGTCATTGAGAGAAAAATGAGTTTTCTAAGTCATTCACCAATTATTAAAGATTAACATGTAACATAGTTAGTTATCTAATAGGGTTTGACAGTGAAATCATACCCTAGGATAATCTGGAGTTGTAATGATGAAAGGTAATAATACATTATCCTTAACTAGGATTCGTCTTTGTAAAATTATTACTTTACACTATTTCGTCGTTGGAGAGTGTTGTTAGACGCCAACTTTGATTAGTAATTAATTGAATTAATTATTACCGACTTAGTGATGAACCTATATGGTCACATATTTATGAATGTAATAATTCTTGTTTATGATTATTTAATTTATTATAAGATAATTTATTAAATAATCTATAAGACATATTATTATATTTTTGCTAACACAGAAAATATAATTAATATTGAAAATTCTATTTTACAAAATAAATGAATATAATAAAATAGTTTTATTTTATTTTATTTTATAAATAATTATTATTATTTTAAAAAGATGGTGGTTATTGTTTTGGTTTTATCATTAACCAAAACAATAAACATTGTAACGGCTACAAAAAGACGTGTCCTTTATGAACAAATGTTGTTTACGTTGGTTTTCAGAAGGGCACATATAAAAGGACGTAAATGAATATAATAATATAAATTAAAAAATTAAAAAAGGGGTAGTGTTGTTTTATGAGTGTAACGTGCATGAAACAATAAAACATACAGGAGAGAAAACATCTATATGTATGTTGTTTTTTGTTTGTATAAAAGTGATATACACAAGGATAAGAGAAGATAGAAAAATTATTTTTCTCCATATTTGAACAAAGGATTCTTTAAATTAACCATTGAAAGCGGGACATAATTTTTAGTGCGGAGTATATAGAAATTTCGTAATTTCAAAGTTTTGTATTGATTAATTGTCACATTCCAAGTATTTATTTTACTTGTTCTAATTATGAGTATATATGTCAAACATAATAGATGACACTACAAAAAAAGTATACAATCTGCGACGTTTGGTTGAGGAAACGTCACAGATTGTATAAACTTTTTGCGACATTTTTTAAATGTCAGGAAAAGTTTAAGTTTTCCGTAATGTTTTATTAAAACGTCTCGGATTTGGAGAACTTATTGAGACATTTTATTATTAAAACGTGGCCAAATAAATACCACGATGTTTTTCTGAAGAAAACGTCGCGGAAGTGTTGATAAAAAAATTAAAACTTAGTTGTTTAATTAATTAACGTTTAGCTATCGTTTTGAACCCAAACGTTTCTTCAATCACACCTCCCACTCTAGACTCTCTGCACTCTCAACATATACAGGCAGCTTCAAATCTCCCTCTCAAAGTCGCCGCCCTTACTCCTCCACGTGCGTTGATTCCTAAGATACATTCCGATGCTCACTGCTCTCTTATCTTCGTGTTTGATTTGCTAAAGCTAGAACTTGTTGTGGTGGGTGATGGGTGTGGTGGGTGTTGGGTATAACGTTGGAACTATATATACTGCATGTTTAAAATACCCACGAATCTCCTCTCTCTCTCTCTCTCTCTCTCTCTCTCTCTATGTGTTTTTTTATTTTGTTAAAATTTAAATGATTTTCTGTCAAGTCTTGTTTGAAATGGCTTTTCTAATGGGTTTTAGCTAGCTTCGAAAAATATTATCAATTCATAGTAAAGGCCGTCGTGTTTCTGGTATTATACCATCTCCAACATTCAAACTCTCCTTTTCTCTCATTCATATCCCTTCTTAATTTATCGCACTTCATCGGAAGCAAAATTTTCATATCAATAGACAACTTTTCGAACTCTTATGGTTCACTTCTTTGGTTGTTGTTTAGGTAACTAGTTGTAATACGTAGATGCAATTATTTTTATTAGTTTTATGGGAACTTGCAAGACAAACTATGTATGGAGAGCTTACATTAGTTTGGCTTAAGGATGTCCTTATGTTGACACTCCAACACTAGAGGCTATTACAATTTACAATATAGACAAAAGAGATAATTAACCAAAACTAAGGCTTTCAAAGTTGATCTTCACATCTCATTCTTGAAGATTTCTTGTTAGATTTTAGGTTTGTGTGTTAGAAAACATTAAGCTGTGTGCTTGCTTTGCTGCCAAATTAAGCTGATAGTAAGATCTAGCTTTAGAGACATAATCACAATATATATTGATGATTCAAATCCACAGTAAAAATATTAATCCAGTGCTAGGCTAGTGATAGAGATTTCAATTATGGAGATGAACGAAAGAGTAGTAGGATGTGCTTTTCAGGACTCACTTGAGTAATAGAGTTCCATTTTTATTAACATGCATATATAAAACCTTATTCTAATGTTTTCATCTCACTTTTTATATATAGTTAAGGTGTATTGTTCGTTACAATGTAATATACAACCTAATTCATATAATTATTAGAATTAACTAAATTTGTCATTAAAGTTGCATACATAATAATAAGGCTTACGTGACCTAAAAATGATTGGTTTAATATAAGAAGCTTGCTAACTTGTGAACTTCACTTTATATACTCTGATATAATTGTACACCATATTTTCATTTGTTCATATTTATACTTGTTTATTATTGCATGCAGTGACAATATCATTGTTGCTATATTTTGTTATCTATCTATCCATCAGTAGTTTCCTTCTTGAGGTGAAATTATTTGGTAATGTTTGTTTCATTTCTTTAGTTCATCATCTGTTAGTGTTTTTCTAGAACTAAAGACTGGCCCTCTTAAGGATTGCAGAGGAATTTTTTGAAGTAATTTGAGTGCTGTCACAGATTTCAACACAAAAGTAGTGGATTCAGTATGACAATTGTGGATTTTATCTTATGCATTTCCAAAGAATTGTACTCTTCTCTTGTGTGGCAAAATGCCTTGTTTTGTTGTAGTGTAAACTTTTCTTTTTCTGTAAATACTATTTACATTTTTGTACTTGATTTTGAGGAGTCCTTAGTGAAGTGAATCACACGTTAGTACAATGCTTATAATACGATATATGAATACACGAGAAGGGGGGCTTGAATTGTGTATTCCCCTTTTTTGAAAAATCTTTCAGAAACGTTTTGTTAAAAACAAGTTCTTTTCACAGAAACTTTGGTAAGTTTGAATTAATCAAAACTTTGAAAACTTGTTTTGAAATCTAAGTAATAACAAAACTTTGAACTTAAAGAGAGATAGAGTA
>JANJEY010000001.1:13316886-13330359 GCA_024703695.1 Erythroxylum cataractarum | reverse complement strand
CTTTATTTCTTGATTTTCAACTTAATTTCAATTAACTCATCCACTTTTGAATATTTCTTATTTTCACTCAAAAATCGAGGTCCAACACTATATCACCGCCATATTGGAGAGAGGGGGTTCCAATATATTTTCAGAAGTGCAACTTAAGTTTAGGTAGTGTCACAACATTGGTAGGAGTTTATCACTATGATCATAAATGTAGAACATTAGCAAACAAATGGGAGCGACAGATCATGTACTATCAACCTCATGATGTAGTATACAAGAACAAATACAATTCAAAGTGGAGCAACTCTTATAGTTATAGATGGAATAATCACACTCCAGCTTAATGCTTACAACACCAAGTACCTCTAAATAACGAGCCAACTCTGGAAGATAAATTAATGGAAATCCTTGCTAAAATGAAAGTTGACCGACACAAATTTGAGAGTGAAAAAAAAGACAAAGATTAGTTTCATGAATGGAGGGACAATTCAAAAGGAGCTTCCAGAAGAAATAGAAATTGTTGCAGATAAACTAATGGAATGCCTTGCCTAGAGGGTAGCTAGTCAATATGAATTCAATGAGAGATTTTCTTTACCTACATATGATAAGTATGATTTGATTTTCCAACCAGCTCATAGTGAAGAAGAGACAACAGTCGATTTCATGAATGAAGATACACTTCAAGAAGATGAGGAAGGAACTGCTGCTTTGAAAGACATGATGACTAAGTTGATTAAAGAATCAAACATGAGGCATCAACAAATAGAGGCTCGTATACAAAATATGGTGAATCAAATCGATCAGCTAGCAAAATGAACAATTAGCGAGTTTGCCTAATCCTAATGAAATAAATCCTAATGAATTTGAAATGACAATCACCCTTAGTAGTGAAGATGAGTTCTCAAAAGAAGAAGAAGAGGAGGAAGAGGAAGAAAGTATTAATAATAAATTAATGGAACTCTTTGTTGACATGAAAGTTAAACAACTTGAATTCAAGAGTGAAGCAAAAGGAAAAGGTTAGCTTCATAAATGGACTAATATTCCAAGAAGAGCTTTTGAAAGAAAAAATCTCCATCTAAGAAGGAAAAGTAGAGGAGTGATAAAAAGTAATTGAAGAAGACAAGCCATAAACTTTTATCCATGAAGAATATGAGGTGATTGAGGAAGAATTGGTGGAGGAATAAAGTAAGGAAACTACTGATGAGGTATTGGTAGTGACCTTAAGTACAGCGGGTTCCCACTTCTCCAATGTAAGTTGCTTGATCCAATTGACGATTTAGGGAGTTTTATTATCCCTCATTTGTTAGCAATTTGTCATTAAAAAGGGCATTATTACTTGAAATTGGATTTGTTAATTTGATAAATTATGTCCTTGTTATTATCTTGTAATATGTGGCTTGTTTGCGGGCTACAAAACTGCTTTGTGGAGAATATGGTGGAAGTAAGTTATTGATTATTGATCCAGGATGATGTTAAACTTGCAAGATATGTTGAGCTACCAATGTTAAAGAAGCGTTGCATTGGAGGCAACCTATGAGTTAGTTTTAACTCTATTTATCTCTTTTTTTATTATACATATTGAGACCATATTTATTAAATTAGAAGCAATAATATGATAAAGGCAATTAGATTAACCAATATGCTTAGCCTATTTCTTTGAAATTACCATACCCAAAATTACCTTTAAGAATAACCAAGTTAAGCCTTAGCCTTTTTATTATTTAAATTCAAATTATAAACCTTTATCCTATTTTTCTTTGAAGACTTTTTTATTGTTTTGAGAAGGTTATTTACATTATTTAATTGTTAAGACTTGAAATTTGTGAAAGTTCTAATATTTCTTGAATTGTAGTACTGAATGAATATTGGGAAAAAATAAAAAGAAAAGCATAAAAAAGCAAAAAAGAAAGAAAGAAAGATGGAATAGAAAGAAAAAGAAGAATAAATATATAGGTCCAATGGATTTATATTGAAAGTACCAATGTATACTTGTACACAAGTCTTATACTATTTCTTTGAGCAAATTTCCTTTATTTAACCATTTTTATTATCCCAATTATACCTTACCTAAGTCCCATTATAACCTACACAAAGACCTTTCGATTTTTGTTTCTAGTTTGTACATAAGAGATCGAGATGTGATTTTATTGTAAGCCTATAATAAAGATTCTACTATGCATTGATTCAGAATTTTGATACCTTTCACCCTAAACACTTGAGTGCATTAAGTGAAATATTGGTGAGGGTGTAAAGAGATATGCTTTTGATTTCAATGTAATTGTTGATGTGATTACTGTTAATATTGCTTAGGAAGTTAATTTTTGGACAACTTGACTCCAACTGTATGCTTATTTGATTCAATAAGATATGATGATGTATAATATGAATGGACATATTGAGATCTATGATGGATTGATATTGTAAATTTATAATTTTGATTATGATTTGCTTGAGGATAAGAAAGAACTTAAGTGTGAGGATGTTTGATAAGTGGATATTTGACTATATCTTTACATCCATATTTGATGTATTTTGCTTAATATTGTATATTTTTATTGTATATTTGATACTTAATTTGTTTCAAGTGTGTTTATAGAGTATAATTTCCTTCAAAGACCTAAAGGGGAAGAATTCGAATGAAAAATAATGTAAAACAAAGAATCAACAATCTAGAAGGAGTGCACGACTGTGCGCTTTTGCACAACTATGCATTTTTGTGATACTCGATGAATTATGATTATTCATGGTCTGATGCATAGGTGTGTAAGAGACCATGTATAACCCGAAAACCTAGATTTTCATATGAAATTGACGTTTCATAGGCAAATTAAGAGGGGAGACTTTGGGAGAAGATTTTTAGATGTAGCGAACATCCAAAAGGGACGATTTTGGTCCAAAGAAGTAGAAAACAAGAAGAAATCATCGATAGATCCATCAAAATACAAGATTAAGCTACTACATCGTAAGAACATTCGATAGAAGAAAATCAGGGAGATTTAGAATTATGAACTCATTATTTTCGATTCATATTTTTGTTTATGTATGTTTAATTTCATGTTCAATCATGTGTAACTAAACGTCTAGTTAGTATTTAGTTCATATGAACCTTATGTTAATACTTTGATATGATTTGATTCCATTATTAATGTAATTGATTTAATTGATTATTATAATTTGATTATGTGCTTTATTAATAAACTAATTTCATACGTAGAGATTGAGAACTCTTAGGTTGAATAGATTTGTCATAATCAGAAGAGTTGATTTCAACCTAGAGATAGGATGAGATAAATCCTTTATATTAGGGTCAAACCTAATAAGACTCATAAATCACTAGTATAATCTTATAAGATTTAACCTGAGTAGTTCAATTAGAGACCTTAGGATTAGTTATTAGTAAACTCAAGATCAACTACAAGCATACCATAGGAGTCTCCACGGTCCAATAAATTAACAAACAATTGCATGACAAAAGATCAATTTGTTAAGGTATTAGAGGGATTCAAGGCTAGACACTAATTTGTAATAATGATAGTTTTCTAAGTGAATTCCACTATCTTTATGCTCATTATTGTTTCCTATTTTGTTTTAATTGTTTTTCTTTTAAGTTCTTTCCATTAAACTCTAAAATCAATACTTAGGTTAGATAACAGGAGAAGGGTGATTACTAGTATTCATAGTCTTTGGGGATTGACCCGTACTTGTCAATACTAGCTACATCTACGTAGTGCATTTGAGGTTTATTTACAATTTTGACCATCACAAAAAAGGTTAATCAACAATAATATGTCATAAAAGTAGTGTTAAAAATAATGTACGTATAACATACATCAAACCCTACCCCTTCATACTTAAGCAATTGTTTGTCCTCAAGCGATCCAATATATTATTCAATCTCAAATAAAAAACCATTTTGGAAAATATGAAAAAACTAATTAAACGTATTCTCCATTACTCATTTAATCATAAGACTCATCAAAATGTTAAGCAGCCAATTACTTGCATCAATACATAAGATCATTCAATTCCTTTTGTGACTCTTTAAGCTTCAACTCAAATCACAAAACTCAATTTCACAATTTCACATTTTTTCTTTTTTCCTTTCTTGAATAAAATTGTTGGACCCTGAACTTTCGGTCAAAATTAGAAATATTAAAATGAATTCAATGAGTGTTTTCGGATATGAATTGTGTTATAGATGTTATTGTGCTTAAAGNNNNAACTAATTCTAGATATTTTATTATTATCAAAACATAAAGGGATTTAATTTGTCAACCACCATTGGTCCAACAAAAATCAAATAAAATAAACATAAAAGATGATGACGATGATTGATCAGGTGTTTGATGTGTGTAAGTTTTAACAAATACTCTCGATAATCTGCAAGTGCATGGTTAGTTAGCATAGTGCTTAAGGTGTCGATCCCATGAGGAGGAGTAATCTAAGCCAGAACATATCAAATAAATTCAAAATATAACGAAACTAAAATGAGAATTCAATTTACTCAATCAAATTAAGAATCAGTCATGAAAATATTAATAATTCAGCAGTTGCATCACACGCACAAGAATTAACCTAACGGAATTACTAATTGGAGAAAGAGAATTTTACCTATCCTAAATGATAACCTAATAAATTACTAGATTATTGGTATTAGATGATTTGAGGGTTGATTACTCTCTCTCGAGTTATAATCATTAACCCTAAATCATAAACTCTAATCATATTATGGAAGATGTAATCTCTCGATTAGCAACTTATTTAAAATCCTAATTAGTTCTGAAATTGCGTAATAAACTATTAGAAACCTATGTAAGATCTCTCTTCGCATAATTTACTAATTTGATTTAATCCTTATTATATTAAATCACTTAACTCTCATTAGCCTAATTTAATTATTTTTCATTCGATTCACCATCTTAGTTTATTATCGAATTATGCAATTGTAGAATTAAATCACAATAAACCTATAAAAACATAAACAAATAGATTTCATTAATTCAAAGATGAAACCCTAAAGGTGAGTTTAAAACATCTCAACATTCAAAAAACTATCATCAAAATGTTATTCCCAATTCTATACAAAAATAAAATTAAAGATAAATAGGAAATACGATCTAAACAGATGAAGGGAGGCAGCGATGTCAAAAAACTCCTAATCTGGGGGTATGTTGAGTTAGGTTCTTCTCCACTTCTCTCTTGCTTCTTCTCTTTCTCAATCTCTCGATCATCTCTCTCTAAGGTTTCTCAAATGTGGTTGATGTAAAAGCTCTCTCTGCCTCTTGGTCTTGTTCTTTAAATATCCTTTGTGTTCTAAGAAGCCTTAGGTTTTTTAGGGATAAGATTTTTTAGGGATCCGAAAGATTCAAAAAATCCCTCGAAACTTGAAGTTTTTGAGTGTCTATGCATCTGCCCGATGTAGGCCAAGATCGTGGGCCACATCTAAGCCTTCAGTCATGATTGTGGCATATAGGCCACGATTGTGGACCATGTCCTAATCTTTAGTCACAATCATGACATATGGGCTATGATCGTGGGCTAACTTTGGTGCTTCTATCTTGTGCCATGATCGTGGGCCATTTTTTTGGCCTGAATGTCTCCAAAACTTCTCCGTTCTTCGAAGTTGACCCTGAAACACTAACAAACACATCAAGGTACCTCAAAAACATAATATTTAAGCTCAAAGACTTGTAGTAACCCATAAAAACACTTAAACACAAATAATTAACAAATTAACACAAATCTAGCCTAAACACATACTAAACGATTGAATTAACAATTAAACACATATTAAACTAAGCCTTAAAATATGATGCAATTTACACTTATTAACATCCTCACACTTAAATGTTTTTTTTCTATAAGCAAACAAAAAATCACAAAGCACACAATGCAATAATGAGACAATGGCTTCAACTTCATGAAATAAATTTAACTTTAAACACAATCATTCAAGTTATTTCTAATCATTAACATGCAAAATCCACATTTAAGAGCTCTATACTAAACATACATATTAATCAAAACCCAAATGTCAAGTTATCCACCCTTTTCAATTGTACACATACATTAATAATTCTTCGGTCATTCAAAATCTATAACTACTCCTAAGTATGTTTTCATGAAAAGTCAAGCTATTTACAAGTTTGATAGATTTTATTAAAAAACATTTTTAAAAATATGTTGTAGACATGGACTTACTCTTTTACTCGAAGGCAAACATTGGTGATGAACGTCGATCTAGTTACTAGACTAAGTCATATTTTTATTAAGTTACTTGGTTGAAATGTCATTATAGCCTTTTGACAGAGGCACACATTTGTG
The DNA here is from genome assembly GCA_024703695.1 of Erythroxylum cataractarum. Lineage (NCBI taxonomy): Eukaryota > Viridiplantae > Streptophyta > Magnoliopsida > Malpighiales > Erythroxylaceae > Erythroxylum > Erythroxylum cataractarum. The sequence continues at coordinate 13,324,047 of JANJEY010000001.1, read as the reverse complement.
ATGCGTGTCGATCTAGTTACTCATCACCAATGTCGATCCGGTTACTCGACTAAGTCATATTTTTATTAAGTTACTTGGTTGAAATGTCATTATAGCCTTTAGACGTGGAGGCACACATTTGTGATGCATGTCGATCCAGTTATTCAGCTGCATCATATTCTCAATTGGCTACTTGCTCTATTCATAACCCGAAGACCAACGGAATAGTTATTTATTTAAAATTAACCAACTTTTTTATTACTATTGCCTACTTTGTTGCTTTAGCTACGTGTTTTTATGAAAAATACTAACAGAGCTACTTTAGTCGAAAGACCTAAAATTATGAATGAATGTGACAATTTAGAGGGTGAAAAACTCACACTAAATCCTAATTAACTTGCATATTTAGCCAAAGAACCAAATTCACTAATTTTACGAGCTAATGACTTTCACAACCTAATAGACTATGTTTAAAATTAAATCAATTTCAATCCATATAATCCATTGACAGATTTACACAATTCACAAAATGCAATCTAACATATAATTATACAATATGCAAAATTCACATTCAAAGTAAAACACATAACGCTCGCCGACACATTACCCTTAATGTAATAAGGAGGGAAACAAACATGCATGGCAAGAAGAAACATAAATTAAAGTAAAACAAAAATAAAATAAGGACTAAATTTAAAAAGAAAAGGGTTAGAAACAAAGCCTTGTGGGGATAGAGGCAGGGATGGTGTCAGAGGTGACAATTAGATGCCTTGAGCCTCGATGTAACGATAGATACGACGCATATTCTAGCTTTGACATCGTTGTGTTCCGACCATCTCCTTCAATCTTCTAAAGTTCTTCTCAAATGTATCTATAATTACCTTGGTGTTTGTAGAGATTGCATCAAGTACTTTCTTCTAACTTAATTCATCGGTATCTTCTTCCTCTTCAGACTCCTCACTAGTTGAGTCCTCTTGTACCTACTGAGGTAGCGCTATGCTCGAACTCACTTGATTATCCCTGATTTTCACATGATCCTTTTGGTTGATATCCTAAAGTTCCATGTTATAGGACTTAAGGATTTCAACACTCCATAGATGATTGTGATTTAGAAAATCGGGATGTAGACAGTTAAACCACTACAGTCCATGCCATAATACTCAGCAAAGGAAAAAACCAAGTACCCCATACCGAAATTGTTGCTCCTCTTACGTAAAGTTGCAACAATAGCATTCAACATATGTGTGGAGGTGCACACTAGGATGCTGTGATCCATGCACTACAATAGGAAAAGTTCCTTTGTGGAGCACTTGTTGGTTTCTGATTTATCAAAAACCATTTGACATATGAATTTGTTCAATAACAAGTGCGTATGGGTTCTTATGATATTGTTATGGGCATTTTTAGCATCGAATTGCTCTAACCCTGCGAGCTCATTCCAATAGCGAGAAGCACAAAAATCATCATTTTGATTGATAATGGAATACTTGGGAAACCCACAAATATCGCACATGATTTCAATCTTTAGTTCATAATTTCGTCCCTGTAAGCTAAACCACATTTCTTTAGGGTTATTAGGTTCGTAATAAAGGGAAGTGAAGAATTCTAGAATGAACTCCTAGTAGACAGGATGTTTCAAGCATACGAACTTCACCTACTAAATTCTTTCTGCTAGGTTCTCTACCCTATCTCACAGTTCTAGCCTATCAAGTGTATCAAAATCAAAATATTTTGGGACTACAATTTTTTTAGCATTAAAGGATTAGAAATGAATACCTTCCTCCTCTATGTAAATCGGGAAGGGTACTCTAAAGTCTACCACCCTATTCTTTCACCCTCATCCCATGACTTGGTTTCATCCTGATGATTGATAGCACTTTGTTGATTGTTTAATACGCAGCATAGTAGCTTGCAAGTAAATGGAGTTGGAAATAAGTGGGAGTTGGATTTTGGTTAGAGAGAAGTGAGAGTGTTTGGAGCTTATAAACTTAGAGAATAGAGTTAAAATGAAAGTTAGTGAAAAAGTGAAGTAAGAAATGAATATATAGGTGAATGAAGGGTAAAATGGTAAAAAATTAAACTAAAATTTGTGTGTTCCAGTTTTACCTTGCTATAGGCCATGATTGTGGTCTGCATTTTTTCAACCAATTTTTTATTTTTTTCTTCTTTTGTCCTTCTACACTTTCCTGAGATCACTTCTTAACTCTTTATAGCTCTTTCACCTCTCTTTTACTTACTTCCTTGATCATCTAATTCATTTCAAAGTCTTATTCCTTCCGGATTTTATTTGGAAATGAAATAGCCTAACTACAAAATTCAAACTATCTAAAAAATCAAAAGAAATAACATGAAATTAACAATACATGGGTTGCCACCTATGCAACGCTTCTTTTAACGTCAGTAGCTCGACGTTCTTTTTGTGTTCAAGGTGGTTCAAATGAATAATGCAATGGTAGCGCAGTCATCGATCTTACCATTTGCACATAAGCTACCATGTCTTATATTCCACCTTCCTTCTGCTTCACCTTCCTTCGCTTTCTCCTTTGCGATCGTTTCTTTCTAAATGTATTCCTAAGGTCCTCAATATCTTCCTATTATCCTCGAGGTTTAGTTTCGCTAATGTTAATTAGAAGTAAGGGAGAGTTATTATCTTTCTTCGACACAGTAAAAGTTATTTGATGCTCTCCGACCTTTAAAGTTAGTTCACCTTCATCAACATTAATTATGGAGTGGGCACTAGCTAAAAATGGTCATCTAAGGACCATAGGGGTTTCCACATCTTCTCTGATATCCAATATAAAGAAGTATGTGGAGGAGGGAAAAATATCAATATGCACTGGGACATCTTTAATAATCACCTTTGGCTGATTAATTATTATGCTCACCGTCTTCCCTAGCATCTTTATAAGTTCTAACTCTTCTAACCCCAACTTTTGACCAAAATTATAGGGCATCATATTGATAATCACTCCTAAATCTACGAATTCCCTATATATTTTGACTTCATTGATACTACAAGGAATGTAAAAATCTCCTGGATCCTCTTTTTTCTTTTCTATATTAGGGCTTTCTTTCGCTATATGCTCCTTAACCTTCTTCTTGTTCAATACCTTTAGTGTGAGCTTCATTTGTAGATGTTTCATTATGTCCTCAACATTGTTTAATTGAACCTCCTTAGAATTCCTTATCACCCTACTTGAAATTGACTTCTGCTAAGCTAGAATAGTGTATAAAAATTCAGGTCGAGGTTCCTAGACTGGCTCGATTACTAGCTCACTTAAAAGGAATTTTATAATTACTTGTCCTTCTCCCTTGTCTTTGTCTTCTTTCGCATGTTCAATTTTTCTTTCTTGGGTCTAAGTAATGACAATTATCGATTCCTTTAGGCTAGACTTGGTATTTCTTGGATGGGTTCTTACATTTTGAATGGAAATTGCCTCCTCTAGTTGACCCACTTAGACCTCAAGATTGTATATTGAAGAGGCATGATTCTTAATGACTTGCCCAAATTTGCTTTCAAGCATCCTATGCACATCCTCCATGCCTCCAATTTTATTTAAAATCCTATCCAACTTGGATTCCATTGGGCTTAGTTTATCTTGTAGGAAGTCTGGTTCTCCTTGAGGTTTGAACTGTCCTCTAACATTGTTTATCCACGTGAAGTTAGGGTGATTCTTCACCTAGGGTTATATGTGTTGAAGTAGGGATTATTTCCCCCTCCTCACCTATATTGAGTTCCCTTACCATATAATTAACTTGCTCTGGATCACTATCCTTCATAAAGAAGCAGTCCACCTTATCATGGTCCATCTGTCCATAGAGTGCACACTTTAGTTGCATGACTTTTACTAAAGCTAAGGACAAAGCCTTCACGTTGTAAAGCTGTCAAGTTAAATTGTCAATTATAGGTTGCATCTCTATCATTTGATCAACAGTTACAATTCCTTTTTTATTCTCATAAAGTAGTGGTTTTTTTTACTTCGCTCGTTCTTCCATAGGTAGCTATTACTCGTCACGTCCTCTATCAACTCTTCTGCTTCATCTACCATCTTTCTCATCAGTAATCCTTGCTGGACCCTGTTTCTGGAGCCCAACGACCGGAGTCCTCATAAGATGTGAGCGTGCGTATACCTTGAAAGGTTATTTCCCACAAGAGTAGTGTGCCCACACCAGTCAATGAAAAAAAATCACATTTGACTTCTTCAAAACAATTGTAGCTCTAAGTCTCTATTTTAATTTGAAACAAGAACCACCTCATTCGGAGCTTTATAGCTCAAGATGTGCCAAAAAACTCAAAGTATATTCATAACTCGGTTATGCTCTTTTAATCGATCCCTTATTTTCTCTTCATCAATATTTTTCAAAACAACACCAAAAGCTATCAATTTTTATGGAGAGGTAGAAAAATGCATTAGGAGTCTATTTCTTCAAGAATCACTTCATTTGGAGGTCGGACAATGAATTTATGGCCAAAGGATTCAAACATATTTATATCCTCAATCATATTGTACCTATCTTGGAATAATTAGCATAACTTTCCCTAGAAATATTTGATTGAGGTGGTTCTTAGACTATTTGAAAGAAGATTTCTATATCTACAACTTTCATAAGGATCACAAAGTGAGATTCTACCTCTAAAAGGGTCAAAATCATAATTTACTATAGTCATCCTATGAATATCCGTTTAACGGACATAGACGGGTTTGGGAGCCATTTTTCACCTGAGAAGGTTCATTTAACGGACACAATGTCCATTAAGGCGATGTTGGGGGTCATCGCAGACCCAAGAAGGTCTGTTTAACGGACCTAGAGTCCTTCTAACATATATAAGGGTTACCCAAACCCCTCCAAAGCCTCTCTAATGCTTCCTACATCCATTCTAGCATCATATTAACTCATAATCTTCCCAATTTCACTTATTATAATGCAATAACACTTCTAAAACATTCAATTACCAATTTGAGTGCATTAAACTCCCAAACCTCAACTTAAAGGACTTATAACATACACAACTCTCATCATTCACCATAGTTGTCATGTTCATACTTCCCATGCAGTATCATCACTTATAATGCTCATATCTCTCAACTCCGATACCCAAAATTTAAATACTTTATAGCATTGGAAAGCTAAGAGGATAAGCTACAACTTTCCAGAAGACAACTTTGTCTAGTTCTATCTAGATTAGTATAATTTTCTCCCTGAATTCAGTACACAATTCCTACCCATATGAAAAGCTTGAAAATGCAATATAAAGACTTTGGAAATCATAAGCAAAACATAATGTATATATATTTCATTAATATCAAAACAAATAAGAGTTTTACAACGCTTTAGTGGGCATTTCGAGCCCCCTTACATCATAATCCAAAGTACAAAATTTACAAAAACTAGAATCACCCTAAATGCATCTAAAGCATTATTTTACATAATCTAGCTCCAAAAACAAAATATGCAAATTGGAGTGATGCCTTGACTCTTAACTCGATCACTTGATATCTTGTTCATCGCCTAAAGATGGGAAGGAAGGGGGTGAGCTTAAAGCTTGTGGGTAATAGTCTTATAATCTGTAACAAGCAAAAACCATTGAAAACTCTCATAATCATAGCAAATTTTCATAAAAATCCATAAAACAGATATTTCTCAAATTCTCAACTTGTCAAACCAATTCATAACTCATATAAGTCAAGCATTCATCAAGCTTGTCAACACATGTAAACACATAAACACATCATAATGGTTTGGGTAAGTCCATGAACATGACGAACTACACAATTCCACATAATTGTCCTATGTAGTCGTAAACTTGAGGGAATCCATGAAGGAACTCCATGCCACTAGCGGGCAGGCGGGAGAAGCCTTTAACTTAGTCAACATGCACGTGACATTCTTGAATGGATTACACCAAACCCACATAACATGTAATTCATGAATTGTAAACCAATTGCCCAAATGGCACATTTTGAAAAATTGTCTTTCATTGAACTATTTCATATGCAATTCCATCATCATTTCACACTTGATCAACCAAAAATCCCATACCAATCATATAACCATTTCCCAAATCATTCAAAAGCCACAAATACAAACAATTATGGAGCAATTTGAAATCTTTTCCATATCACTCAAAATTCATTCACAAAATTCATATACAAAAACATATGGCACATTCTCAAACATTTTAAAGAACAATAAATGCACATTTTCAAGGTAGTTGGAAATCATTTAATTCCATTTATTTGAAAGAAACTTTAATAGCTTATTTACTCAATTATAAAAATGTCACCCACCTTAATTTCCTTGCTTGAAAACTTGGTCAAAGATGCCCCTCCTCTAGCTCCTCTTGCCTCTCTTGCTTCCCTTCAACATTGACAAAATTTCATTCAAAATGCATTACAATTGGAAAACCCCAAGAAACCTATGCGTGAAATTGATCCTAAAATACTTATACCCATGCATTTCCTAAGCTCTTTAAACTAAAACTCTTTCAAAAATCCAAAAGATTAAACATCAAATTACCTTGAATCTTCACCAAATAATGATTTTCTTGGCTCTAATGAAAGCTTTAACCTTCCTCTTCTTTTTTCCTTTCTTGATCACTCTCAAAATCCCTCTTGAAGGTTAAAAAAACTTGAAACCTAACTCAACTCTCGTTTTTCTCTAAACTCACGATACTCTCTTCTCCTCTCTCTTTAATTTTCGTTTCTTTGCTTCTTCCTAATGCAAGACAAGTCTTCTTTCTCCTTTTTATATCCTTAATGATTGCACAATGTCCATTTTGCCCCTCCTTTAAAGCTTTAAGACGTTCCCACTTAAGTGATCTTCCCAAAATACCCCTCATGCAACTTACCACCTTAAACTTTAATTCCCTTAACCTATATCATATTATCTTACTCACATTAACATGCTAATTAACTCCAAGATAAAATAATCTAGCAAGACCCCAAAAATATTCTAATCATGCTTATTTATCATAAAAAAATTTGGGGGCCAACATGTTCTCTAGCAAGCACCCACATGTTTGTTTAAGTATCTATATACTTTACCCTATGAGATCGACTACTTCCTTCATAAGGAAAAAGAAAACATATGCTAGTCTTTTTATGTTCTATTAATGTCCAATCTTAATAGAACAATGACTAGAAACATTTAGGAATAATACATAAATGCAATATGAATCTC
>JANJEY010000001.1:13286323-13307452 GCA_024703695.1 Erythroxylum cataractarum | reverse complement strand
TACTAGATGCTCAGTCAAAACAATTCAATGATGCATATGTCTTAATGAAAATATGTACGATGCATATTCATGATTTTTCGGCACTATAACCCAATTTCGCTATTTTATGCCCAAATCTAACTCTTCACTCAATTGATCAATAACAATTTATTTCATTTCTAAAATTCAGTTCAATCCATCATATCATACACCCTATAGTAATTCCCAAGAAAACCTATTCATTGGGTCAAAACCATCCATTGAAGACCCCAATTTATACTCCAATAATCATAGTACAATTCTTAGGTTGCAAAAAGGAACTATAATTGACTATCACTCTACGATTGATACCATACTAAATTAATTTCTAGCTTCCATTATTTTCCTCAATTATAGACCTCTTTCTCTAGTTCATAATGAATTAAGAATCACCTCAATTAGAGGTCTATACCATAAGTTATGCCCCATAAACTAAAACACATCCATTCAGAAATTTGATCCTCGCCGCGGCCTGAGATCTCTCACCGCAGCGTACAGAGGGTCGCTCGCCGCGCCGTGGAAAACGCTGGCCGCGGTGAACATCTTCCTCAAGGCTCGCCGCGACGTAATGGGAGGAGCTCATCGCGGCCTAAATTCATATGCTCGCCGCGACGTCTCGCCTTTCTCGTTGCGGCGAAGGCCTTACCCAGCTCGTCGCGGCGAGTACTCCTTTACTCGTCGCGGCGAGGCCTCTATCAGACGTCGCGATGTGCGAGTCTCCTTCATATTCTCCGATCGACTTTTTCCCATTTCTCTCTCTAAAACCAACATTAACTCACTCTAAACTACCCTATCTTTCATATTAAACACCATAAATGCATTAAACAACAATAAATAACAACATTAAAACCATTAAACTTACAAATCAAGCCTCAAATCCTTAAACCTTTGAAAATCCTTCAACTCTTTCTCCTTTCTCTAACACCCACAGAGAACCCTTAACACTCACCAATCTTCATTCTCTCAAGGGTCAAGCTAGGCTCGTATAAAAGGGAAGAAAGCAAGCAACAATCAAGAAGGGAGGAACGAAAATCACCGAGAAAGAGGAAGAAGAAAAATGCCCTAGGTTGGAAGAAGAGGTATAAAAGCCAACATTTAAAACTTAAGGCTTATAAAGGGTTGATTTAAACCTATAGATCATAGTCCCCAAATTCTTTTAAATTTCAGTCTCTAAATTCCAATGGCTCAACATTTTTATTCATACCAGCATAAATCTAATTTTCCATACCATTTGCCCATCAAATTTCGGAACCGGAAACTAATTCATCAGTCTCTGAGTCATTTTCCCGGTCTGGACCCATAACTTTAAAAATTCCAGAAAAATTCCTATAAATCCTCAAAAATATAAAACACAGGATCCTATACTCCAATTTCAATTTTCAAATCCCAAAAATTCAATTCTCACTCCAATTCAACTATACAAACCCAATTATTCTAAAATTCTTAATAAGCCGCAATCAAACATAATTACCTCGAAAAATTCACAAACCAATTCATGTTCACAATTAAATGCCGGAAAATACCATGAATGCATGTACCTAAAAATGCATGTGCAATTAACTCATTCCTCTATAATTAGAGGTCAATGAATGCTCAATCAATAAAATGCAGTATGAAATCCTAACCCGTCCCAATCAACCGATATGCCCATCACATCAGTAACGGGATGTTACAATGGGAATCATCTCCTTCTATTAGGAGTGGTGAATCCTCTATTGGCTACTCAATTATCTCTGAATACCTCAAGCTGTAGCCAATTATCACCCTATGAGTAACCCCTGAAAAGCACCAATGAATGGAGTCAAAACACATGATCGGTATCTGAGATATCTTTGAGCACCTCAAGTCAAAGGATACTTGCATCATTGCTATGATGATACTATCATTGACACTAGAACAGAATATTCATATGATGGTATCATAGTATGTCAATCCAATGTACATATTATCCTTAGGAAGCATCTATAGGTTAACTTTAAACAACTCATGTCTATAACTTGTGAGATCTACTGCTTGATCCAATTAAGGAGTATAACATGTGTTAGTCTATCTAAATTAATTATATCTCATTTCATTAATCACATGACTAAGGAAAGTTTAGATACTAATATAATTACACAATATAATAATCTCATGATCATGATCTCATCATGATTTCCTCGATGCTATATTTTGTATTAAGGACTTCATTAAATAAATTTAAGATTAATATCAAATCTATAAATGTATGAACGTCAAAATAATGAAAAATGTCTTTATCTATTTTAGCCAGAAACTTCTAAGTAATGACCCCGACAAGAGGTCGTGGGTATCATCTGTTTCTATCAAGAGTGGTTAATCTTTTATTGACTATTCAATTACCTCCAAATATCTCAAGCTATATTCAATCACTATTCTTATTTGAAATATTGATCTGGACTACTTGAAGAAGAGGAATACTACACCAACTTTAAACTCTTTGTTGGTAAATTGGTATATCATCATCATCATCGTCAATATCACCAAGTCTGAAATCATTACGGGATTTTATGAAAGAAAGAAACCTTTTGATATTCTAAGGAAAATAAAAGCATATGTACTAGGTTCTTTTGGAATTACTTGCGCGAGCAAGAGACCAACAACTTACCCTGAATTATCAACTCTCTCAAAATGAAGACTTAATTAGTTTGCGCTGAGCGTTGAGTTTTAAGAAACCCACCTAATGTTCCATGATAGCTTAAGCATGAACCTATGTGAACTTATTCTTGCTAATAGCTTTTCACGTGTACTCTCTTTATAGTTCGGTGTTTAATGAATTATTTTAATTTCTCAAAAATATTTTCTTGTATCTTGAGATCATAAAATATTTTTAAATAATTTTAAATTATAAAATATTAGTTTAAATAGGTAAAATCAAAATAAAAATTAGCAAAGAAAAGAAGTTTGTAGTTGCTCGGACAAGCCTCCGCCACGTGTTTCATTTGGAAAACCGGCCGCTGCTTCCACCACCATCCAACTCACATCTTGTTTATGTAATGGGTACGTAAAATTCGTTTATCATTGCTTCGTTCATTCATTCATCAAGTCATTAGAAGGATTCTCCTCCATGGTAAGCTATCTCCACCATGTCCTTGGATTTGGCGCCAATCTCAAACTATACCCGTATTCTTCTCCTACGACAAGCGTCAGCAGGCATTCCAATTGGGTTACTGCTTCTTCAAGCCAAAGTCAAAGTGTTGGCTCTTCCTCCGTCACTCCTCTTTATGTGCCTACTCCTCTAACTCGCCAACTTCGAACTCCTCACAGCGGGTAATTTCACTTTTACTCTTTTCTTTCTCAATTTCCTGTCTGTTTAACATAAATCATTCTTTTTTCTCAACTCAGGTACCATTTTGACGGAAGTTCAAGGAAATTTTTTGAGGGTTGGTACTTCAAGGTTTCTATTCCTGAGAGCAGGCAGAGTTTCTGCTTCATGTACTCTGTGGAGAACCCGGCTTTTCAAAAGGACATGACCCCATTTGAGTTGGCACAGTATGGACCTCGATCGGTTGGTGTTGGAGCTCAAATTCTTGGTGCTTATGACAAGTACATATGTCAATACTCTCAACAGTCTCATAACTTTTGGGGAAGTAAGTTTTTCAATCAAATGTCTCCATTCACTTTGGTATGTAGTTATTCAAATCATTTGTATGAATTTAGTTTGTCTTCAATCTCCGACTGATTCGTTCATGCACAGGCAGGCATGAATTGATTTTGGGAAATACTTTTGTGGCTCAGAAAGGCACGCAGCCTCCAAACAAGGAGGTCACTCCCAAGGTTCATATGTATTATTTGAATGTGCATGTTGAATTCATGTTTTTGTTCCTCTTTTGGTTAAAATCACATTTTTTTTTTGTTCATCATTTTTTAGAGTTCTGGATTCTTAGTCTGTATAACTCAACAACACCACTAAGGTGATTATAGAAGTTTGTTTATGTACTTTGCTATCTCTTTTATTTCATCTATTAGATCCAATATTTCTAAGATGAAAATGATAAGGTACAACTAATCCACACTAAAAAAAAAAAAAAAGAAAGAAAAGAAAACATGCTCCTAAGGGGAAATGTTTGATTCTAGAAATAAGACCCATTTTTTGCAATCCTTATTGGGAAAAAAGAGTTTCATAACTAACACTGAATTTTAGTAATAAAGAATATCGTGCTATTCACATATAAAAACCTACATACACCAAGATGTTCACATATAAGGAAACAATATCAAAATCACGCTTCATTCTGGCTTCTTAATTTTGTCTTGTTTATTTTTCTCATAATTTCTCAACAACATAAAATTGCATATTCTATTGGTTTTTGTGTACTAAACCTTGTTATATAGTAGCCAATGAGATGATCTCAAATAGGAAGTTGGCTATGCTATATTGGTTTTTTTCTTAGAGGTCCATTTCACATAGATGTAAAATTGGAATTATAGGCATTAATGGTCTCTATGGGCAACGTTACATAACATGTTGATTGTTGAGAAAGAACGTTGACTTGGACAATTTGGTCGATGCTTTGTTTTTATCCAAATCCAAGAATTGTTGCATATTTTTGCTATTCCAAATTAACATATCATTTTTCTGGGCTCTATAAATTACACTAGCCTTGATCACCATATAATTGTTTAAGCCTATACATTATACTAATCTAATTGGGATATTAATAGAATTTTCTTACACTTCCATGATCATCTTTGTATAGTGGAAACAATTGTGGCAATTTCATTTTTATTGTTCTTATATGATTGACTATGATGCTATTGTTTTCTTATTTTATTTTGTCTCTATCTATATCTATTAGCTGACTCCTTATTGCTCTTTTCTCGATCCATTATAAGTGTATTAATTATCTATAACGAACTAAATGGTAAGTTACTTTTTCTTTGTTTATCTAGGAATTTAATAAAAGAGTTCAAGAAGGCTTCCAAGTCAGCCCATTTTGGCATCAAGGTTTTATTTGTGATGATGGCAGGTAACTTCAATCTTATTTGTTATAACCATAGTTTTGATGCTGAGATTACCATCCAGAATTCCATTCATAGAGTTGTTGCTAGACATAGTTTCTCCATTAACATTAGTTGTGTTCATATATTTGGGAATGTTTGGGTTTTTGAAAAAAGATAATCATGATCAAAAGCGGTTGAATTGGCTTAATTTAAAAGAAAAAACTAATAGTTTTGTTAATTGTATTGATAATATATTATATTTGTATACTATAGGAAGCTATTTTTATTTACCATGTATTGTGTCCTCTTGTATATTCGATATGATCATGGTGACTGTTTTAACAACATATTCACACACTCTAACATGATATTATAGCATAAATCCCTAACTTATTTCCAACCCACCGTTGTTAGAGTCACTCTTGGTGTCACCTTTGTTGTTGACTGCCACTTACACTAGCCCTTATTTTGCTCAAAAGACTTCCCCTATGTTTGCTTTATTGTTTCCCATCGAGCTTGGTTAGAGTCACAATTGTATCAATGTGTCTAGGCTCGTAATATTCATCAATAACTTGTACTATCAACACAAATTTTGTTCTCTATTAATCCCTCTTCTCTTTTCTTGGTAAGTTCATCATTGCCCTTATCAGGAGTGTTCTCATGCATCTCTAAAGCATCTCATTAGATATGTACTCCTTTTTGTTGGCCTTGCCATTAGCATAATACGTCACTTGTAAAGCATCTAATCCATTCTACACTTTTTCTAGTTGGCCTTGGCATTGATCTAATGTGTCATTGAAAGTTGCCTTGGTCTTAGTTGCGACCTTTAGCTTCAAAAACTCTTTTCTAGTGCTTATTACACTTGAGTTTATTGCAACTTGACCAGGATTGTGAGAATCTCTTTGTCCAACCATATGCTTCGATTCTTCTCTGGATAGGAAGTACAATTTGGTGCCCAATTTCAAAGAACTTGAAGTTTTGGTGATGTACAACAAGACTTACTGTGTCGAAATTGTTTCCTTATCACCACGAATCTGTTGGCCCATGATATTGATGTGTAGCGTCTCTTGTAATAAGCTATGATCCTATGGGATTCCTCATACTATTTCAATCACGAAAAGGAAAGAAATAAGAGACAGATAGTTGCCTAGTTTGATGTTGTTCTTATTAACAAGCTTGCTAGGTTGCATAACTAAGAGGATGAATGAACTAGTACTTTGTCAATCTTTTGAGTTTACATGTAGGGTTTTGGTTTCGACCATGTGATGAAAATAGGTGAATCAGCTATCTTATTGTTCACCATTGTTATTATATATAAGAGTTTGTTAAATTTACAATTACAAATATAACCTTGATAATATATTCTTGAAAGTTATGTATATTATATGTATGATGGATAATTTATAAATTTATCCAAGGACCTTCACATATTGCAAAACTTTGTACGTCTTCAATTTTGATTCTTTTCATGAACTTCGACATGGTCCTTGGTTATGACTCAAACTTTAAATTGAACTAAGGAAAAATTTGTGGCTTGCTTTTTTGTTTATTTATACAATGTATTATATTCTGTTGGAAGACTTTAGAATATGGTAAATATCAGAACTACTCGTGACATATATATTCTAGATTAAATCTTTAGGTTTTGCATTCGTCTGAAGCTATTTTAGTGATTGAAGTAGCTAAGCTATAGGTTGTGGATAAAAACTAGACTTTATTTTTGGCTTTTATTAATAGGTCAAATTATGTGGATACTGTGAAATCTGCACGTTGGGAGTATAACACTCGACCCATTTATGGATGGGGAGATACTGAGTCTAGACAAAAATCTACAGCTGGATGGCTTGCAGCTTTTCCTGTATTTGAACCCCATTGGCAAATATGCATGGCGGGCGGACTTTCAACAGGCATCAACTATTCCCCTTTTTATATCTCTTAGGAATCTTTTTGCACTATTTAGTAAATACTTGTACTTTGTGGTTATAATCTTGTTTAAATATTCATTTTTTTGACTTTTGGGTCAATTAGTATTTTTTTTTGCGAATAGAAAAAATCAAGGTGGTAAGAAGTTACCCTTAATGAAGATTTATCACCCTTCATTCTTTCCTCTTTTTGGTTTTACTTATCATTAGGCATTAGAATCACTTTGCTTTGCATAACGTTAATCCTTGCAAGATTCTTGATACTTTGTGTTGAGTTGTATTTTAGCTGTATACCATTTTAGAAAAGTTGACTTCTTGATATCCTAAAGATTGTGGGATCCTATGAGATTGCCTTCCTTCCCTAGGAGAGCATGGAATCCTTGGATACTGTTTTCCTTTTGTAGGAGAGTATGGAATCTTAGGATATTGTTTTCCTATCCTAGGAGAATATGGAGTCCTAGGAGATTGATTCTTTTTCTAGGAGACTGTTTCCTATTTTTCATCCTACAATGAGATGTATATAACCATGTAATCCTATATCAATTGTAAGAAGAAAATTCTTTTTTCCTTCTATTTCTTGTCATGGCCTTATGGTTTTTTCTTGGGAATTTGATATGCAAGATGCATTCTATATATAAGGAGAGTAGTTAGGAGTTGATGGTAGCAGTTGATTGGGAAGTTTTCATATGTTCTATAGTAGTTATCTTATTTAGGAAGTCTACTTTTAGTAGGATAATAAGTTAGCAGATTCCTATTATATTTTGTTTCCTAAAGACTATGTATTTAACATATTTAAAGGGGGAATATCTAGCCAAGGAGGTCGAAATTAAGGATTTAGGCCAACTAGGATACTTCTTAGAATGGAAGTAGCAAGATAAAAAAAGAGAATTGTGGTCTCATAATGGAAGTATATTTTAAATCTCTTAAAGGAGACTAGAATGAGTGGATGCAAGCCTTCATACACTCCTGGAGATGTTAAAGATGGGATTCCAATAGATACAAGGAGGTACTAGATGGAGCGACTGGTTTACTTGTCTCATATACAACTTGATATTGCCTTTGCTGTAGGTATGGTTATTTAGTTTATGCTTTCTCCATACGGGGAGTATCTTGAACCTGTATATAAGATCCTTTGATATTTAAAGAGCACTCCTAGAAAAGGGCTTAAAAAAAAGGGAAATACTAAAATGGAGGTTTATACTAATGCAGACCACATAGGATCAACTACTGATAGGAGATTGACTTTTGGGTATTGTACATTCCTTTGGGGCAACTTAGTTACATGGAGATGTAAAAAACGAGGTGTAGTTGCTAGCACCAGTGTTGAAGTATAGTTTAGATCAATGATTCAAGGTGTATGTGAAGTTTTATGGCTACAAGAGTGTTTGGAAGATCTTCAAATTCTAGTGAGTTTTCGTATGAAATTGTATTGTGATAATAAAGTAGCCATTAGTATTGCCCAAAATTTTGTTCTTCATGATAAGGCAAAACATGTTGAAACTAATGAGCGCTATATAAAGGAAAAACTTGAAGCAAGAATAATCTGTAATCCATTCATTCCTACTATGCAACAAGTTGCAGGTGTATTCACTAAAGGATTGTTAAGGCAACCATTTGAATTTCAAGTTAGCAATTCGGGCATGATATACATCTTTGCTCCAACTTGAGGGGGAGTGTTGATAAATTAGGGATGTTGATATTTGGTAGATGATGATCCCAATAAAATAGGAATATCTAATCCTAGATTCAAGATAAGATAAATCAACGCTTAAATAGTTAGGATGCTGTAGGTTATTAGGGATTCTATGTTTTTTGGTTGTATTTTTTCCTATTTAAGATGTATTAGTTAAGTGATAAAGGTAGAAAATTAAAAAAAAACTCATTTTTGGTTTTCTATCTAGTTTTGTCAACAGGATCTCTTGAGAAGCCCTATGGAGTTGGTTCTTTGGCTCTCTCAATTGAACCTTTATTTTCTTTTTGCATGAATGCTTCAAACTAGTATTATGCCAATTGTAGGATTTTTGAGGAAAACCTTATTTTCTCTCATATATATCTATGATAGAATACATTGAATTTATAGGGTACTTTTGTACCCTTGGAAAAGACTAATAAAAACAAAAATGATCTAAATATAGTAACTAAAATATTCATTACCTTATTTCTAATGATCCTTAACTCCAATTTAGGGATTCGGGTCTTTATTTAAAAAATAGAAACAACTAGAAATTGGGAAAGGAAATCAAACTAAATCTTTTATTTTCTAACACTCTCCCTCAAGTTGGTGCATAGATATCATGCAAACCTAACTTGCTAATAAGGAAGTCAAATGATGGCTTGCTCAGTCCCTTTGTGAGGATATTTGTTGTTTGTTGTTTTGTTAGAACAAATGGTATACAGATTAATCCTCCTTTTAGCTTCTTTTGATAAAATGTCGATCAACTTCAACGTGTTTAGTTCGATCATGTTGCACTGGGTTATTTGATATATTGATTGCGGCTTTGTAACTTCATAGGAGTCTCTAAAGTCAACTTTAACTCTTTTAATATCAACTGTAGCCATAGTAGTTCACAAACACCATTGGCCATTGCTATATTCAGCCTTAGCACTACTTCTTGCTACTACACTGTTTTTTACTTCTCCAAGTTACCAAATTACCCCACACGTAGGAACAGTATCCCGTTGTTGATCTTCGATTAGTAGAGGACCCAGCCCAATTTGCATCAGTGTAGATTTCGATCCTAAATTGATTATTTTATCTAAAACATAGGCTTTTTCCTGGAGATTTATTCAGATGCTGTAGAATACGATAGGTAGCCTCAAGGTGTTCCTTTGTAGTTGAGTGCATAAATTAACTCACAAGGTTGACTGCGAAGGCTATGTCTAGTCGAGTGTAAGATAAATAAATTAAGTTACCTACCAGCTTCTAATATCTTGTTGTATCCATTGGGCATCCTCCTTTGCTATTTCCTAGTTTCACAATTGGATCCACTAGTGTATCTACCGGTTTACATCCACTCATCCCTGTCTCTTTCAACAAATCTAGTACATACTTTATTTGGCTAACAACAATCCCCCTTTTTGATCTTGCTACTTCCATTCCTAAGAAATATTTGAGAGAACCTAAATCTTTGATTTCAAATTTAGTAGCCAAATTCTTCTTTAAGCGATACATCTCTTCTAAATCATTGCCTGTCAAGATAATGTCATCGACATAGACTATTAAGGCTGTAATTCTTCCACTTGATGAGTGCCTAAAGAACATTGCTTCAAACCATAAAGGGACTTAATTAATTAATCTGTATACCTTTGAGTTAAATTTTTCTTTGAAGCCTGGTAGAGCATCCATGTAAACTTCTTCTTCCAAGTCTCCATTGAAGAATGCATTCTTGACATCTAATTGTTGTAAAGGCCAATTTAGATTGGCAGCCAATGAAAGAAGCACTCTTACAGTGTTAAGTTTTGCTACTAGAGCAAAGGTCTCCATGTAATCGATTCCGTAGGTCTGGGTGAAGCCTTTAGCAACTAACTAGGCTTTATATCTCTCTAGGGATCCATCCGAATTGTATTTTATTGTAAATACCCATTTACACCCTACGGTCCTCTTGTCCTTTGACAAATCCACTTCTTCCTATGTTCTGTTCTTCTCAAGAGCTCTCATCTCTTCTAGAATTGTTTCCTTCCATTCAGGAACTTGTAAAGCATCTTGAACATTTTTTGGAATCTCCACAAGGGACATTTGATTAGTGAAGAAGGAGAAAGTAGGAGATAGGTTTTTATAAGACAAATTTTGACATTGGGTGTTTAGTGCACGACCTAAACCCTTTCCGAAGAGCAATAGGAATATAAAGATCTGTAATGGGCTTTTCTTTAAAAATCGAATGTAAGTAGGGAGTATCACCTTGAGAGTTTTGAACCGCAAGAGGCATACTCAAAGAGTTTCGGTCCTACCCCGAGTTGGAATTTTGGCCTTGCTGGGAATTTTTGGACATCTTTTCCTGAGTCAAGTTTTTCCCGGTGTAAACCAATCCGAATTTTTTTTTTCTTTCATCTCCTTCAAAGGAATTATTATTTTCTGCTAGGACAAGACATTACCCATGTTCTGTTTTTTCACTTTAGTCTTGTTCGAGTTGAGTTAAAACAGACTTTGTTGGTAAGATGTTTGACACAGGTTCAGATATTGAATTATTCTAAATCTAGAAAAGATCTATATTCACCAAGGTTTTGATTTGATCCCAAGTGGGATCTTCATTATTTTTCTCCCCTTGAAGAGGAGACTTAAAAAAAGGTGTCATTTCAGAAAAAGGATACATCCATGGAAACAAACATTTTTTTCAAAGTAGGATCATAGCATTTATAGCCCTTTTTAATTGGTGAATATCCTACAAAAACACATTTCATAGCTCTAGGATCAAGTTTACTTTGGTAAAAAACTCCCCAAAGTCTTATTAAAAAATTCCTTCCCATTATCACTTCTAAAAATCTGAATTTTTTGTGTTTGAACCATGGTATAAAAGTTTTTAAAAACTTCTTCAACCTTAGATTTTTTTTCAATAAATATACCCAACTTATTCTATTGTGATCATCTATAAATGAGACGAACCATTTTTTCCCAAGAATTGTTGGTGTTCTTGAAGGAACCCAAACATCCCTATGAATTAAAGAAAATGGTTTAGAGGGTTTGTATAGTCTTGGAGGATAAGAGGCTTGATTTTCTTTTGCAAACATACAAACCTCACACTGAAATGAAGATGGATTTTTTTTGATAAAAAGAGGAGGAAATAAATGTCTTAAGTAATGAAAGTTTGGATGACCAAGTCTACAGGGCCATAGCATTATTTCATGATTACTAGAAGAAAATTCAGATTCAAACCATACACCACTGATTGGTAGTTTACTTGGGATTGTTCCATCTTCAAAGAAATACAGTCCTCCTTTTTCCCTAGCACTGCCAATCATCCTCCTTGAGGCTGTTTCCTGAAGCTCACAATGAGGTGGATGAAAATTAGCTTGACACTTTAGATCACGGGTTATTTTACTGATAAAAAGAAGATTACAAGACAATTTTGGAACATGAAGCACATTACAAAGAGTTATAAGCCGGGAAACTTTGATTGAACCAATCTTGGCTTTTGTCGAAAAAGATCCATCAACAATCTTAATTTTTTTGTTTCCTGCACATGGATTATATGAGGAGAATAGTTGGGAGTTTGTCATGTGATCTGTTGCTCCGAAATCTATAATCCAAGGACTAGGAGAAGGATCAAAACTAGAGAGGGCTGTGACACAAGAATTACCTTGGGTTGCAAGAGAACATGAAGGAGTAACAGAGAATTGTGGAGGTTTAAAAGTTTGTGCAGATGCTGTAACTATTCCTTTGTGAAAGGTTGCTCATTCGAGTTGATTGATTGCTCTTGAGAATCATCAGTTGTGGTTTGAAGTGCCTTGCCATTCCTTTCCTGTTTTCTCTTTAAAAGTGTTGGCTTCCCATGAATCTTCAAAAATGTTGCTTTAGTGTGCCATGGTTTTCTACAAAAGATCACACCATGGCCGTTTCTTCCTTTCTCCGTCTTCATCAGTCCCTCCTGAGTTCTGAGAGACAAGAGCTGGGTTCTCAGCCTCAGTTGGTGGTGCAACATTGTTGAGCATGATTCTCCTTCTGTTTTCTTCCTGCCGTAACCCCGAAAAAACCTCATGAATTGAGGGAAGTGGTTTTCTGCCAAGAATTCTTCCCTTGACCTCATCTAAGCTCCTATTAACTCCTACAAGGAACATAAAGACACGATCATTCTCTTCTCTTTTCTTAAACCTTGCACGATCATTTGGATTCTCCCATTAATCTTCGTAACATTGATCTAGTTCCAATCAAAGAGCCACCATCTTACTGTAATACACGGTAATCTCACGATCTCCTTTTTTGGATTGCCAAAGCCTTGATTTTAATTCAAAAATCTGTGAAGAATTCTCCAAGTCTGAGTACGTCTGCCGAATGGATTCCCACACTGCTTTGACTATTGGTAGAAACATGTTCGGCCTTGCAATTGTTGCCTCCATTGAATTTAGAAGCCATTCTGTTACCAAGAAATTTTTTGCCCTCCATCTTTTAAAACCAGGCTCCTTTTCTTCTAGCTGCTTCTCTTGCCCACTGATGTACTCGAGCTTTCCTCTGCCTTTGAGTACAAGTTTGACGGACTGAGACCACTCAAGGTAGTTTCTTCCGTTCAGTTTTTGAACGAAAATTTGTAAAGAAGAACTGGTGTTTATATTACACCAGTATAAGTAGAGCTTTCTGGGTTGGTTTTAGAGGTAACCTCTGATGTGTTTTGGGTTCTACTTGCACCAATCATGGCAGTCTTTGCCATTTTTCAGATTTGAACCCTATGGCTCTGATACTATGTAGGATTTTTTAGGAAAACTTTATTTTCTCTTATGTATCTATGATAGAATGCATTGAATTCATAGGGTACTTTGTGCCCTTGGAAAAGACATAAATAATCTAAATATAGTAACTAAAATATACACTACCTTAGTTCTAAGGATCCTTAACCACAATTTAGGGATTCATGTCCTTTATTCAAAAAAGAGAAACAACTAGAAATTAGGAAAGGAAATCAAACTAAATCTTTTATTTTCTAACAACTTGGATAATTGTCTCCAATGCCATTTACCATGACTCACTCCTCACGTTTATTTGATACCTACACCCCATCCTTAGTAATGTGAATATTGCAGTAGTAAACGGTTGCTTGGCTATGTTGTAGTAGTAGGAGATATATATAATATTACACCTCTTGTTCTCAAAAATGTTTTTCATACGCCAAAACTATTAGCTACCCTTGTGTTTATGCAAAACCTTATACATGAACTTAAATGTTATTCAGTTTTTTCTTCTTCTTGTTGTGTCTATTAGGACTAGGACTCAGGGAAGAGGATTGAACTTGCTAAGGAAAGGAGCAACCTTTATCATCTTGAATTTTCTAAAAAATCTTAAATTAATTTGTCCGTGTTATTTCTTAGTACTTCAAATAAAGATGTCATTTGAATTTACCATTTACTCCTTGGTCACCCATCTTTTAGAGTTTCAAAAGTTATATTTCCACATTTCTTCAAAGGAATAGATATCTTAACTTTGTCAATTTGGCTGAATTACCTCTCAACATGAGAGTGTCTTTCATTATATAGGAAAACTATTAATTACATTACAGAAAATCAGCTCCTAATTGCTACAATTAGAGCCTAAATATAGTAACTGATCTACAGAATAATTACAAAGATATTTACAATTAATAACCCTATATATGGAAACAATATATGCACAGTAGACCTTACTAACAAACTTTTCATTGTGAAATTTGTTAATTAGCAAATCATACTTATATCCTTTCCTATTAGTACTAAAAGATATCCTCATCCTTTTCATTTGATTCATAGTGATATCAAGCACACAACTGTAGGGGAAGTGATTGCACTTTTGATGTATGTTGATGATTTTTATAGATTGTATAGTTTTTACAGGATTTTAAGGCTTAATTATATGGATCCTATTTATTTACTTACCTAATTAGTAGTTGAGTAATTTGTATATATCTCTACCTCTATAAAAAAAAATACATCAATTGAAACATCTTTTCTCTCTTTGTTTCATGTTATAAAAGCAAAATTTGTCTATTTAAAATTCTTTTTTTCTTTTCTCTATTTCATTTTTTTCCTGATGAGTAGAACTTTGGAATTTTTTGGTTCTCACCACTGGGACCACAAGGAGAGTTGCTTGCTAATTAACTACTACTCGAACACCAGTTACCTGAAGTGCGCTTTGCATCTTCTCCAATACATCATTGCTCTATTCTTGGGTCATCTTTTCTCCAACATTACCTCTCCCTTACTATCACTCTTGTGCATTTAGTTTCCTCAGCACCTCAATAAGAAAGTTTATTCATATTTTACTCCCCACGATACCTTTTCAGGATCATATCTTTCTGTTTGGATTTGAGCTTTTTTGTTTGTTCTTGATTTGTTTAGTTATTTGTTTCTATGGTTGACAAACAAGAAATTGGCTGATTGATTTCATTCATGTGATGTTCAAACCTATAAAACATAAGTTGAGTGGTCTCAATTATCTAGGTTGGTGGAGAACTGTTCAGATTTACCTTAGAAGTACTTTCAATGACTATCACCTCACTAATGGCCCACCATTGGACCATACTCACAAGGAGTGGATGTGAGATGATTTTTTATTATTCTTTCAAATTCAAAATTCAATGGGGTTGTAAGCATGATTAATCACCATGCGTACGTCAAAGCATTGATGGATTATTTAGAATTTTTCTATTCGAGAAAAGGAACATTTCTCATATTTATGAAGTGTGTAAGAATTTTTATAGTGCCAAGCAGCAGGATCAGTCTCTTCAAATATACTTTATGAATTTCAAAGAGACTTATAAAGTAATTAATGTTTTGTTAACCTTTAATTCTAATGTTAAGGTTCAATAAGAATGGGAGCATATGACAGTAATGCATTTTTTTGGCTACTCTTGACTCAGTTTGAGATTATTACCTGTCAATTTCTCTTTGGTACTGTTTTCCTCCCTACACGAGGTCTTTACTCAAATACTTTGCATAGATGTTAGTGAATTTTTTACTCCCAATATTCTACCTCTGGTTGCTCGTGTTAATCGGGATAATGGATTTGAGGTTGGGAAGTTACATCAAAGGAATAATAATAGAGGAGGGACAGGAAATTGGGATAATAGGGGTCAAGATGCAAGAGTTATTTGTTGTTATTGCCATGAGTTAGGCCATACCAGGTGCACATGCCAAAAGCTACAAAATAAATCTAAGAAGCTCCATTGAACTCATGTTGCAACTACTATTGCTACACCGAACTCATTCACCAAGTAGAAAATTACAGTTTTTGCAAATGAGTTTGCTAAATTCACTTGGCATTGATAGACATTTAAAAATTCATTTCACCTTATAAATACTAGTGTTGACTTAAATGACACACCTACATGCCTTCTTCCCCCTTCTTCAGAATGGGTCACTAGTTCTAGTACCCTAAATTATATAACAAGTAATTCTAATCTTTTCTCTACTTTTCAAAAACACATATTGCTTTTCCATGTTATTTTAGTTGATGGATCTACTTCTCTATTCTTGGTTTTGTCATTGCTAATCCTATGCCATTACTTTCTGTCTTCTTTCTTGAATCTACTAGAATTTTTCTTTAATTTAATTTGTGATTAAATTCACCTGTGCTCTAAATTATTTCTTCTTAATCTTTGTCTTTTTCAAGATGTTATAATGGAGAAGATTATTGGTAAAGGACTTGAATTAGCAGGCCTCTATGTTTTAGACCCTTAGGTGCCAAGACCCATTACTTGTTTAGGTGTTCTAACTCCTTTTGAGACATCACTTAATGTAGGACAAATAGAAGAAGTATTAATTAGTAGCCAATAATCACAAAATTAGGACATATAGCTTATATTAGGTTGCTGGAATATCAAATTTCAGGACTGAATTTCAGCTAGAAATACTGAAATTTCAGTTTGGTATAGTTGGAGTTTTAGAGTTTGATTGCTGAAATTTGGCTTAGAATTTCAGGGTTTAATATAGCTGGAATTTAGGTTTAAGATGGCTAGAATTTAGGTTGAATAAAGTGGGAAACTATGAATCACTCTGAGGGTCTAAGAATCACTCATAAAAGAAAGCATTATACCTTCTAATTGAAAACTTAAGTTTGTAGAAGAATTTCAGATTACTTCTCATTGAAGGGCTGAATAGACACATATTTATAGAGAAATTTTTAGAACCCTTATTCTAGTAAGAACAGGTTCGTAATAAATTTAAATGTTATTCTAATAAAAATTCTATAAGTCTTAAATAACCAGGATAATGTATATAAAGTAGAATAACATATTTAACTTATTACTACTATTTATCTAATAAGAAATCCTAGCATTATCTAAATTTTAGCCTTTATCTTTGATGTCAGCTCAATTTCCAATCCTCATCCCACCAAATTAAAACTTGTGATTGACTAATCTTTTCTCTTTCATTTCTTTTATAGACTTGAAATTCTTTTGCATCAATTCTTCCTGGCTTGTCTGACGTCGTCCTCAACGTAAAATGTGATAAATATTTTTCATATAAGTCTAGATTCAACTTTGAAATTTATATTCTAAAATCTAAGTATTGTCAAAAATTGGTCTTCCTTTCTGCTTGACAAGAAATTGTTGTTATGCTCTATTTTTTGTGGCTACAATTTGTTTATCAAGAGTATCTTCTATCTCCTCTTTAAAGATGGGGAATGATTGGTATTCTCACAGTTGCAGTAGGAGATTGTATCATCATATCCATGATAAATAGTTAAGCACGCAACATTAAAGATAAGACTAATTCTCATGTTACTTGGTCATTCCAAAACATAAGCATTAGAACTTATCTTCTTGACGATCTTATAAGGTTCAACATTCTGTGAATGAATTTTGTTATATTTCCGTTTCTGAAAACATCTGGACGAATCCTAATCATCACCATATCCCCTTTATTGAATTCCACAATCGATGATGTTGATTAGCATGCTGTTTATAAGACAAATTGTTGGTTATTATCTTTCGTCATATCTCTTCAAAGACGTCCCTTATGTGTTGTGCAAAACCTTTAGCTTCAATACTAACTCGTGTTGTTTGTGGTGAAGGAACCAAATCATAGGCTTCTCTGGTTGAACTTTCGAGACTATCTCAAAAGGACTCTTACCAGTAAACCTATTTATAGAATAATTATGTGCAAATTTGGCCATAGGAAGAATTAGGTTTATTATTGGAAACATATTGCTAGTTTCCTTATTACCCTAGGAAATCATATTAGT
Source organism: Erythroxylum cataractarum (assembly GCA_024703695.1). Classification (NCBI taxonomy): domain Eukaryota; kingdom Viridiplantae; phylum Streptophyta; class Magnoliopsida; order Malpighiales; family Erythroxylaceae; genus Erythroxylum; species Erythroxylum cataractarum. Next base: position 13,289,686 of record JANJEY010000001.1, on the reverse strand, counting down.
TAGGGTTTCTTATTTCCTTTTCCTATGATTTTATGAATAAAGAAGGAAGTCATATTTTATCAAAATAAAGGTTTGAAGCTCTCTCTAACGAGGTCCAAGGTTCAGTCTCCCTTAGAGTCGAATTTCTTTTCTTCTTCCAAAATAGGTAGAAAGAAGAATTTTAACAAGAACAAGGATATAACAGAGTTGCAAGATTACTCTGTACATTGTCCTTTGATTTGATCTATGACCAAGGGTCCTAACAAAAAAATTGAAAAGGTGCTTATTCTCATCACTTATGTACCTACAACAAAAGTAAATCGATGTCCTTATTAGAGTTTACTAGGGTTAGCCAATTGTACCAACTAGTTGAAGGGGAGTCTTGGCAAATAAGACAAAAATATAAGAGAGTAGTTGCTAGATCTGGATTCAACCTATTGTAGAAGATCCAATAGTTTTGTTTTTTTATAATTTTTTTTGTTTTAATACTTTCAATTTCAAATTATTAGGAAGATTGGATTGCTTTTATTTAAAATTTGAATGTTTCTCTAAATATATCTAAAATTCGGAGATTTAATTTTCTGATTTTTAGGTTGTAATATTTATGGGATCTCTTGAATGAAAATAACCTAGATTGGCCCAAAGAAGAGTTTGACCCAATGATTTATATCTGGTCTAGTTGATCCTTATTCGACTTTAAATGTATATTGATTTTTTCCAATAACTGAATACTTTTGTCTGTAAATATTGCATATTCGATTCCATCCATAAATCTATTTTCTTCCCTATGAGTTCTAGTCTGACTTAGAATGCTAGTTTTTACTAGTTACATGGTATGATATGAATATACCACACCAATTTGTTATGTATAGATGATGAGATTATAGACAAAGTCTACATAATTATATTGTTCTTCTATTGTCTATGTTTTGGAATTATATTTAAGGGTTTGTTTTCAGGAATAACACTTTTGCCTTTGATTTGGCTTCAGGGTGGATAGAGTGGGATGGTGAAAGATTTGAGTTCAAAGATGCTCCTTCTTACTCAGAAAAGAATTGGGGTGGAGCCTTCCCAAGAAAATGGTTTTGGGTAAATTGTTATTTCCATTTTGATCGTTTCAATTAGAACAGTGCTTGAAAACATTTAGTTCCGCATTTGCATATTCAATTGTATCAAAATGAAAAATTGCCACGCTTGTTGCATCGCAGAAGATAATGAGAGAGTTTTTTTTTTCTTTTTTGAAAATGAAAATATGTTGAATAACTAACTCCGAAGGAGGTTCAACAGAAGATTGACATGCAAGAGAAGTTTTCCATGGAAACATAGACACAAAACGGACAAACACACTTACTAAAACTCTAACAGCCTTGGTAACTCTCAGCCATGTACATATAACGTAAAATCATTTCACAAATCAAGAAGCCATAAGTTTTAAGTCCACATAGAACAATTCTGTTGCTTCAAATCTGTTATATATCAGCCTCACTATATTGTCTTCAAGTAGAAGATATGCATTCCTTTTAAGTCAATCGTCCTTAGTTTTTAGGATTTTAGCACCAGTTGAGTTGAGATCTTTTCCTGACCATAAAAAATTCCTCAGGAATCTTTCTAGTGTTCTGATAATCGAGTAGGGAGATGAAGGTGGGAGATCCAATAAACTTACATTTGATTAAGCACCACATTATTGAGCTGGAGTCTACCAGAGAAAGACAGAGCTCAATTGCACAAGCTTCCCATCCTTTTTGTAGACCCTCTGCTAGTGGAATGCAGTCCCTATAGGAGAGTTTTTATCTTTTTTTTTTCCTTTTTGGTAGTAATTGGGATTGTTAACATTCCATCCTCTCCTCAGCCCATTCCGATCAAGCCCATTAAAGTGTATACCCGTAGAAATAAGTTGGGACAGGGGAGTGAGAATATTGCTGCCATGTAGGCAAAGGTTGTTAGGAGGTAGTTAGGGAGAGAGAACGAAGAGAGGGGAATATTAGCAAGAGAATGAGGGTAGAATGATTGCCTATCGGTATTGTTAGGAATTTGGCCTGGATTTCCAGGAGGGGGAGCTTGCTCCAGCAGTAAACTATCTAATTGTACCGATATATCATCAATACAAAGCAATCTCTATAGAGGTTCCTAACAACTTGGTGCTTTCATTGAGAGGAGGAAGGATAGAGATTGTATGCAAACAAGGATGGAGTCTAGAGTGTCTGCCTTAGAAGCGTCTCTGCGGAGACAGGAGTCATCGTTGCTAGCTCAGGAAGCTATGGTGAAGTCTCATGACGCGACACTGAAAGACCTGGGATCGCAGCTTAGTACGTTGATGGCTGGTGTGGAAACCTTGGCAAAATCCCAGGGCCAACTTCAGTCCGAGTTAAGAGAAGGATTTCAAGCTCTTACGATTAGGAACACGGGAAAACAGAGCATGGGAGATGGTGGGGATGGGTCACCGGAGTTGACTCACCTCGCTTCTTCTTCATCGGGAGACCACAGGGTCGAACCCAACCGACCGGAGAGTCGTCCCTTCTCCACGGTTGGAGAGCGAGCCTGGGAGGAGTTCCGCAATGCGGCACGAAGAGTTGAGCTCCCTTCATTCCATGGTGTGGACCCATTTGCGTGGGTCGTGCGGACTGAATCTTACTTTTCAATTCACGAGATTCCAGAAGAGTTAAGGCTGCCGATGGTGCAGATTTGCATAGAGGGGACGACGTTATACTGGTTCAAGACGATTCGCGAACTGGAACCGTGTATGACATGGGAGCGTTTTAAGCACTCTTTGTTTGATCGTTATGGTGAAAAGGATGAAGGGCACCCTATAGAGCTGATGAAGTCGATGGTTCAGCGTGGATCGGTGGATGGTTATATCGAAGATTTTGAGAAGGTAACTTCGAGGATCACTCAAATGCCCGAGGAATGGTTTATGAGTTGTTTTATGGGTGGGCTTCAAGAGGAGATACGGAACCGGGTCAGGACTCACGACCCGACGAATAGAACCCGACTCCTGTCGGTAGCGCGTAAGGTTGAGCGAGAGTTGATCGGAGAGGGCGTAATCCGACCAACTGAGCCGAGGCACTGACCAGGAGGTCCTTTCGTAGGGCACGGTTTTCGGACGAGGGTAAATAGTTTCCAGCGACAAGGGCCAGCTGGGAATACACCGGCGAACGCCAAGGGGGAGGGAAGGGAGTTTCCCAACAAGGACCGGTCGGCAGTACCTGGTGAGGGTCGACAGAACAGTTCAAGGTGGAAGGGTACTCGGAGTTTGAAGGGTACTCGGAGTTTGTCGTATGAGCAGTTGATGGAGAGGAGGGCAAAAGGGTTGTGCTTCAAGTGTGGCCAAACCTACGACCCACTTCATCAATGCCCAGATAAGGCATACAAGCTGACAATTTGGGA
>JANJEY010000001.1:13275506-13286223 GCA_024703695.1 Erythroxylum cataractarum | reverse complement strand
TGAGCTCTTCGTATCACCCCCAAACGGATGGCCAGACGGAGGTGGTTAACAGGGGCGTGGAAACCTATCTTCGTTGTTTTGCTTCTGAGCAACCTAGGCATTGGTCTCACTAGATATCTTGGGCTGAGTATTGGTACAATACTAATTTTCATGTGTCAATAGGAAAGACTCCTTTCGAGGTGGTTTATGGCCGCCTACCACCATCTATTCTACATTTCATCCAAGGAGAGACTCAAGTTGCATCAGTGGCAGCAGCCTTGACAGATAGAGATGAAGCCTTGCGCCAACTTAAGCACAATCTGCTGCATGCTCAGTCAACAATGAAGAAGTTTGCAGATGCTCACAGGAGGGAGGTACAATTTCTGGAAGGGGACCTAGTCTACGTCAAGCTCAGGCCTCATAAACAGCTCACTTTAGCAAGGAACATCTGTCCCAAGTTGGCTGCCCGGTATTATGGACCTTTTAAGGTCTTGGGAAGGGTTGGACAGGCTGCCTACCAACTAGAGCTTCCACCTACAGCCAAGATACATCCAGTCTTCCATGTTTCTCAGCTAAAAAGGGCCATTGGGAACCATCCTATTGAGCAAGACCTTCCTCCAGGATTGGAGGTGGATGAGTCGGACAAGGCAGAACCGGAAGCAGTCCTGGCTTCACGCTTCAGTACCATTCAAGGCAGGCAAATCCAGTAGTGGTTGATCCGCTGGAAGTCTAAGCCGGCAGAGGAAGCTACATGGGAGGATGCGGATTTCATCAAGAGACAGTTTCCTTCCTTTTCCCTTGAGGACAAGGGTCTTATTGAGGAGGGAATTGTTAACATTCCATCCTCTCTTCAGCCCATTCCGATCAAGCCCATTAAAGTATATACCCGTAGAAATACGTGGGGACAGGGGAGTGAGAATATTGCTGCCATGTAGGCAAAGGTTGTTAGGAGGTAGTTAGGGAGAGAGAAGGAAGAGAGGGGAATATTAGCAAGAGAATGAGGGTAGAATGATTGCCTGTCGATATTGTTAGGAATTTGGCCTGGATTACCAGGAGGGGGAGCTTGCTCCAGTAGTAAACTATCTAATTATACCGATATATCATCAATACAAAACAATCTCTATAGAGGTTCCTAACAGGGATACATAAGTATGATGTTGACTTTCCATTAATAACTCCTTTATGGTTTTCCAACTAACGTTTCAGGTTATGATTGCAAATTGTGATGTTTCATCATCTGTTCACTATCAATCTCATCATCTTTGGTTGGAGCCTGCTTTACCTGTTGACTCAATCAGATGGCTATTACTGAGTGTGCTAATCTAAAAAGGAAACAATCTTCATATCAGTTATTTGTGACTTCTCAATTCTGTTTTTGGACATCTGGTCTAACTTTCAACAAGATAAATGGTCAACATATCCCGCCAAAGCATAAGAGAGCTGTTGCTGCTTATATACATCTTGTCCAAACAGCTAAAATCTCAAGATAACAGAAGTTTGAATGGATGCTTCTGGACTAGGATTTTGGAAGTAGTTTAAATTTCTATGTTTTACTGCAGGTTCAATGTAATGTCTTCTATGGTGCAAGTGGAGAAGTTGCACTAACTGCAGCTGGTGGTCTGAGGGAACTTCCTGGACCAACCAAGATATTTGAAAATGCTGCACTGGTAATTTCTTAATTTGTGTGATGAATGACATTAATAATTTGGGACACAATTGATTTTAATTCCTATTCTTGGCTAGTGCTGACAGAAAGTAGAAAGAATGATGAATTACTTTTATGGGACTATTATTATGGCCTTTGTGTCTTCTTTCTTATTAGTTAAAAAGATTGCGTGGAGGCTCTTTTTGGAATGGCTTGTGATTTTCTAACTCCTTTTATAGTTCTTAAATGTTAAAAGGACCCAAACATATACCATAAATTTTACTGGTTTGAGCTACTATGTTTCCAGACTATAATGCTGTAATACCTACTGCTGCAGATTGGTGTACACTATAATGGAATCTTTTATGAATTTGTTCCATGGAATGGCGTTGTGAATTGGGAAGTCAGTCCATGGGGCTCCTGGTTAATGTCTGCAGAGAATCACAATCATCTGGTAACTATATATCATATCTCATAGAGACATCTTTTAGTTGTTTTACATGTATGTGTATATACTTTGTAGAGAAAAGTCTCTTTTAGCACCGATTCATTGAAATCCTTATAATTTGTTCTATTTTGTTCATTTCAAGATGCTAACTCTTAAACATCCAGTGTCTCTTAATCTTACTGGCAAGGCTCAACTCAGTGCAGTTATATGGACATGTTTTTGCATTTCTTTATGCAGATTGAATTGGAAGCAACAACAAAGTATGAAGGAACAACATTACGTGCTCCGACAGAAGAAGCTGGCCTTGCTCCAGCTTGTAAAGATGATTGTTCTGCTTCTCTGAAATTGAAACTGTGGGAACGAAGATATGATGGCACGAAGGGAGAGGTAACATTTTGTCCTGCCCTTAATATCCGCTTTTCCTAAGAAATTAGGATGTTGGTGCCTTGTCTAATATGTAATGCCAACTTACTAATCATCGAACTATGATATTGTATAAAGTGGTGTCGAAACAAGAATAAAACCCTAAACCTCGTAGTTCTGATTGATGATATTTTTTTTGGTTCAAAATAGTGAGTTAGGTCCAATGCATTTGCTCATAATAGCATTGCGTATTAGTGTGAAAACAAAGGATATCACTAAATATGAGAAATGGACAACAAAAATTCAGAATGCTGAAACTTGACCTTTACTTGAGATAAAAAGGTATGTGATATTATTCAGATTGTTCCAAACAAATAGAAGCTACATATTTGTAGGGTAGTGACAGTAAATCTTAATAAGATTACAAATTAATTGAGGAAAATATTGCAATACAAATTAAAAATTTTAGATAACTTTAGAATATACTTAAAGTCTATGTTGATTTTCGATTGGGCTCTTGAGACATAATATGATATTAGGAGTTATTCTACTACATGTTTCATGTCATCCCCTTCACTTGAAAAAGATCATCTAATGAAGGGAATAGGTAAATATCCACCATATTAAATGTTGTGGAAATAATTATGGTATTTGATAGATACACAATATAGTCATTGTTAATCTTCTTTAAGATCTAGTATATTCCAAACTTTTAGATTTCAAATTCTTAGAATTGCCTAATATCCAAATTAAAGGACTTGCTTTTGATGATATGGCCTAACACTTTCTTATACTTGACTTTAGTTTTTTTTGGCTTTTGTTTCACTTTTATCTAAACATCTATGCTACTAGTTTGATAGCCTTTGGATGCTTTGTTGCCTCTTTATCTTCCTCTACTGTCAACATTTGCTTCATAATCAAGGGGTGAACCTTCTTGGATTCCATCACATGTCTTGCATGTGTAAATGTAAAGGAATTCTATTTCTCCACTTTGTAATGGCCATATCATGAACTTCATCGAATGTTTATCTAACTTACAGATATTTTCGCACTCATCATGCTACATTGCCATTTCAAATTCCTTCTATAGAATAATAAGTGACAGTTATTCATATCTACACCTTGTCCTTGTGCTCGCAATAATTTTTCTATGTTACTGAATAGAAAATATACGGCCATATATAGCCTATTATAAGAGAAGTTTAAATCTGGAAAGTTATCCAGATCTATCTAATCTAATCTAATATGATCTAATCCCTTAATTTAAGGGATTTGAACTTATTCTATATTAACTATATACAGCCTATCTATATCTCAATATAATCTAGATACAACTGTATAGTATCTGTAGAAGAATATTAGTCATAATATCAACAACATAGGTGCTTTGCACCTTTTTGTTACTTTAATCTTCTCTAATTTCGTGTTTCAGTTGAACAATAATCCATCTTGTAGAATATGATTAAGGTGCTCTTAGTCTTTAAACTTAGACTTTGTACAATGTTTTTCTCTCAGCAATATTCTCACAACTTGCATTACACCAAATAAATTGTTGGTGATAGTACACGTAGCTCAAAATAATATTTATCCTATCGTTTTAGAGACAAGGTTATTACCTCACCATTAGTTCTACTCTTCATTTCTATTGTCTTTGTATTCATCATCATTCTCATTTGGACCTTGAGAAGAATGAGTTTTTTGTATTCAACTTAGAATAACACTACAGGTATTTATACAGGAATACATTGGTTTAAACTAGGAAAATAATCCCTATAATCATGCTAAATCCCTATAACTATGTTATTTACATTAACTATATAATCCCTATAATTACATAATTGATATATTCTATAACACTCCCCTTCAAGTTGGAGCATAGATATTGATCATGCCCAGCTTGTTACAAACATAATTAACCCGATTCCCTGGTAATGCTTTAGTGAACACATCAGCTAATTGGCTCCCTATTCTGACATGTTAAGTTGAGAATGATCCATCTTCTAGTTTTCCTCGGGTAAAATGACAGTTGACTTCTATATGCTTGGTTCTCTCATGAAACACCTGATTATTTGCAATATGGATGACTGCTTCATTGTCACACCATAAGTTCATTGGTTTAGATTGAATAAACCCAATCTCACCAAGTAAATGACCTAACCATATGAGTTCACAGGTAGTTTGCACCATAGCCCCATATTCGGATTTTGCACTTGATCGGGATATAAGACTATTTCTTACTCTTCCAAGAAACAAGATTGCCTCCAACAAAAATATAGTAACCTATGGCAGAGCGCCTATCTGAAAGATCTCCTACATAGTCAACATAGTCAGCATTTGTGAATCCTTCTATAGTGTGGTGAGCATAATTTCGATATAAGATGCTACGTCCTAGCGCACCTTTTAGATATCTCAAAATATGAATAACAACATCCCAATGTGAGGTTCTAGGAGATGACATGAATCGACTTACAACACTTACTGGAAAGGCAATATCAGGAAGAGTGATAGTAAGATAGTTCAATATTCTCACAATTTTTCTATATTTTTTAGGATTCTCAAACAAGTCTCCATCCTCAACTATTAACTTCACAATTGGTATCATAGGCGCATCATATGTCTTTGCCTCGATAAAACTAGCATCATTTAGTAATTCCAGACAATATTTTCTTTGAGATAGATAGATCCCTTGATGACTGCAAGAAACTTCAATTCCTAAGTATTTGAATGGTCCTAAATCCTTTGTCTAAAAATGAGTCCCAAGGAATGCTTTCAACCTTGTGATCCTTGCTTCATCACTTCAGTGATCACTATATCATCCACATATACAACCAATAAAATGCATCCAGAACTAGAAGATGCAAAGAACACTGAGTGATCATATGAACTCCTTTGCAAGCCAAACTCAATCATTACAGTACTAAATCTTCTAAACCAGGCACGAGGAGACTGCTTCAAGCTATACAAAGACTTCCGTAATTTGTATACTTTCCCTGATGCCCCCCCTGAGCAACAAATTCATGTGGCTGTAGATGATGGAAGATTATATGTACAAATAGAGGTTTGCAAATGATGGAAGAAGAAGAAGAAGATGAGGAAGAATATAACGAATTTGTGTGTGAACACGAAGCTGGAGAGGAGTTGGAAGTAGAGTCTAGTGATGAACTTGCTAGTCTTACAAATCATAATGGGTTGAGGCGCATACGGCCCCTAGGGCAGAAGAACAAGGAGAATGGCTTCGTATTGCTATTTTCATTACTCAAGTTAGATGCTGAGATAAAGTGATGCAAAAGAGCTTAAACCCTATAGAAGAAATAAAAGAAAAAAATTAGTCAACCACAAGTCGAAATTTTGGGGGATGAAGATTGGAAATAGAGTTGACAATAAAGATTAAGGGTTAAAATTTATATTATTTTAGGATTTATTATTAGATAAGTAGTAGTGGGTTAAATATGTTATTATACTTTAGATATGTTATTCTAATTATTTTTGACTTAAAATCTATCAAATTTTTATTAGAATAAGATTTAAATTTGTTAGGAGTCCTTTTCTACTATAATAAGGGTTCTAATAACTTCTCTATAAATATGTGTGTACTCAACTTGAATCTTCGAGCTTACATGTAGAAGATGCTCAATGATGACATGGAGAGTTTGACAGTGGGAGATGATCAATTTGTTAGGGATGAAGTAAAAGCAAAATGAAGTGGATTCTTTGGCAAATTTAAAATATTAAAAAACTGAACAAGTTGAAACGCTTAAACAACAAATTCAAACACTTGAATGATAGGATGAAACTCTTGAACAACAAATTAGAATACAAGAACAATGTATTGAATAGGGAGATGAAAGATTAACCAACAATTACTTGGGGTTTTGGAGCATGTTAGTTCAAAACTTGATGATATCCTGGTATTGAGAAAATGATGGTGGGTGGTGAAGGAGAAGTAGATTTGAACAAAAATTCAAAATCAACATGACATACGCATAAAGAAGCTGAGAGTGCACTTTTAAATTCAAAATTCAGCAATGATGACAAGTTCATGCATTTGACAACGTAAAGCAACAGCATTTATTTTCTTAATGCGTATGTGGTAGAGAAGCCATATGGAATACAATGGTCAAGACTTATGATGCTATTAACATTGCTAAACACTTCTTCAAAGAAGTACGTTTTCATAGATTATCTTTAACCATCATTTATGACAGTAATGTAAATTTTATTATTTGTTTTTGGATAACTCTATGGAAAATATTGAGCACTATACTTGAAAAAGCTTCAATTTTCAAGTTCTTTACTTCTTGAAAATAATGGAAAAATGAATGTGGTGAATAGGAGCTTGTTAGACTTGTTATAGATGTTTGGTTGGAGATAATGTAAATAATTGGTATCTAATTCTTCATATGGCAAAATTTGTATACAATAGTTTTATAAATATGTCAATCGGTAAGAGTCCTTTTAAGATAATATCGGGAGTTCAACTAAGGAAGCTTATTGATTTGAACATCAGTTAGTTTTGAAGCTGAAGGTTTTGCACAACATATGAGGGACATCTTTGGTGAGGTACAACAAAAGATAATAACTAGCAACTTATCTTATAAAGAACATGCTAATCATCATCTTCGATTGGTGGAATTCAGTGAAGGGGATATTGTTGACCAGAGATTATTATCATTGATATTGTTATAATTACACCTATAATCTCTCCTATAATTAAGAGATTTCATAAGTTAATAGCTAGATTACTTCCTAGATAGTCCTAGGAATTTTGTATATAAACCCTTGTTCCTATGTACACTAATACAAGAAATACAAATTATCTTCAACATTCTACATGGCATCAGAGCCCTATCTGATTTAGGGACTATTCCCTTTTTTTCAGTTGTTCTTTACTGGCTGAGTGTGTACTCGCCCAAACAGCAGCGTGTTTTTTTTTTCTGCTCACCACCCACCTAGATTGCTTCAGTTGTGACTAGTGACTTTCACTGTGAAGACCCGACGTCAACTGCACCGCCACGCGCTGCCACAGACTCTCTACCGTCGCCACGCGTGAACACCACGTGCCACCCTCCGGCCAGTATTTCATCTCCGTTCTTTCTCCATCAATCGGCCTCTTGCCTCTCCTCTGGTGGTGTCAGACACATCCTTACCTTCTACCAGTACCCTTGCTTCCTTGTGCCTCCTCGGTGTATTTTGTGTTTTTGTCCGTCTGGCAATTTTTCTGCCCATATGCCAGAAGCACATTTGTTTGAACAACTTCTATTTACTCTATTGGCATTTTTTTGTTGGTTGTCCTGAGGAACACTAAAGAAGATGAAAGGAAATAAGGTAATTATGTTGAGTTCCGATAATCCTTCACTTCAAATCAATCCCAAAAAACTTGAACTAATTATCTTGCTTGGTCAAGATCCTGTTTGTTGTTCATCAAAGCTAGAGGATTACAGGGTTATATTAATGATGACAGTAAGAGACTCGACGTTAATAATTCTGATTACAATCAGTGGGAGTTTGAGAATTTTGTCGTCATGTCTTGGCTCGTCAATTCAATGAAGCCGAAGATTGCTCAGACATACTTAATACTTGACACAGCAGCAAGGATATAGGAAGTTACTTCTCTGACCTATTCTCAAATAGATAATAAAGCTCAAATTTTTGATATTCGTAATAAATTGCACAACACGAAGCAAGGAGATATGACTGTATCACAGTATTTTGCAGAGTTATGTGGGTTGTCAGGAGTTAGACTATTATCAGGACTTTCAAGCAAAATGCTCAAAAGACGCTGCTAGATTCCAAAAAATGATAGATGAAGATCGGGCATTTGATTTTTTTTTCAGGTCTTAACGTAGAGTATGATCATATAAGAGGTACAATACTTAGAAAAGATCCTTTCTCTTCTATTCAGCTTGCACATTCTCTAGTACGGCAAGAAGAAAGTAGGCGAAATATTATGCTACATACAACTATCATTGAAAAGCAGGATTAGTAGCAAGTTCTACTGAAAAGTCGAAACCTACAAATACCTCATCTAATAAGGATCACTTACATTGTAATTATTGTGTAAAATCAAGACATACCCGAGAAACCTGCTGGAAATTGCATGGAAGGCCTAATCAGAGTCGTGGAAAATGAGACGGCTTAGTGATAAGGGATCAGGCTCACTTGGCTGATGGAAATGAAGTGTCTAAAACGTCGTTAGTTGGGGGATTATCCAATGAGGAACTTCAGGCCTTAAGACGGCTTCTCTTAAAAACAGACTCTACTTCCACAGTTGGTGCATCAAACCTTGCCAAATCAGGTATTGAGTACTACAATTCTAAAGATAATCCTTGAATTATAGACTCTGGAGCTAACAGACATATGACAGGCTCTCAAAAGAAACTTTTAACATACTCTCATGGCAACAACAGGGATAATGTTAGAATAACAAATGGGTTTTTTACTTTCGTATCTGATACAGGTTCTATTAACTGTACTCCCAATATTACCCTATCCTCAGTACTTCACGTACCCCGTTTTTCTATTAATTTTTTCTCTGTTAGTTCTATTACTAAGGACCTTAATTGCAAAGTTGAATTTTTTCCTGACTATTGTGTTCTTCAGGACCTTCACACAAGGCAGAGGATTGGAACTGGTAGACTGCAGGATGGCTTATATGTCTTGGAAGAAGAGCACTAGACAGTTGGACATCAAGCATCTTTTAGAAATGATGTGATTAATAAGGAAATTCTACGGTGGCATAGGCAGTTAGGGCATCCCTTGTTTTTTTGTTCAAGCAAAACTTTATCCTAGCTTGTTTGAAAGAACTTCTAATTCTTTGTTTTGTGAAGCATATAAACTTGCTAAACACATTAGAAGTTCTTATCATTTATCAAATAATAAGAGTTATGTTCCTTTTATGACCATGCACTCCGAAGTTTGGGGTTCTACTCAAACACCCTCTCTTTATGGCCATAGATAGTTTGTGACTTTTATTGATTGTTGCACCCGAGTGATGTGGGTTTATCTGATGGAAACCAAGAATGAAGTTTCTTCCCATCTTTTCACAAAATGATTTATACTCAACATGATGCTAGAGTTAAGATCTTACGGTCAGATAATGGAATGGAGTATATGGATGGAAAATTTTATGCTTATCTAGGTTTTAATGGAATAGTACATCAAACTAGTTATGCCTATACTAGTGAACAGAACGGAGTTGTGGAAAGGAAGAACAGACACATTTTGGAGGTGAAGAATTTTTCCATTCTATATTGATTTCTTTACAAGGTATATACACATGAATATATAGGAACAAACTATCCTAATTAAGGAAGAACTAATTAAGGAAGAATAATAATGGAAGAATCCTAATTATACACATTCCTAATCTATCATTCCTAATCTGTCAACAACAATGGATATAGCTAGCTGTAACCTACCTCTATAAGACAAAAATCTATTGCTCAAGTTAGTGATTCTTTTATGAACTTTATCTAACAAAGGTTTGCGTTCGACTTCCTTGTGGATATGGGAACACCCAAGTATTTAAAAAGCAATTGTTGTATTGAAAGCCTTATATTAATGATCGCCCTAGAGGAGTCCACTAGACTTGGCTTGGACATGTAAGCAGAACTCTTTTGAGGGTTAAACCTTAGACTGAATACCTCTTGGAATCTCCATAGAGAGGTTAAGATTACCTAAATTGAAGTAGATTCATTAGCACGTAACATAAGTAGATCATCTGCAAAACAAAGTTGAGTGATATTGAGCTCACGACAATGATAATGACATCTTAAATTTGAGCTTTCATTAATTTATATATGTGTCAATCTTTGAAGAACTTCTAAAACAATAATGAATAGGTATGGAGAAAGAGAATCTCTCTGCTTAATTCCCTTAGTTGCATAATAAAGATACATAGGATCCCCATTTATAAACACTAAATAAGAAACTATTGATATGTAAGAATATATCTAGTTAATGAACTTGCTACGATAGCTGAAAGCATGGAGAGCGTTGATAATGAAACCCCAGTTAACCGTGTCATATGCCTTAGTGAAATTTATTTTGAGAGCATAACTTCGGACATGTTCCTTATAAATAGTCTGAATAATTCTTGAGCTAATATTATATTGTCACCCATGCTTCTCCCTAGAACATATGCACCCCCTAACCATGATTAATAATAACAGGCAGATTATTTCTCAATCTATTAGTAGATATCTTATAAATGGTCTTATATAGCACATTACAGCATGATAATAGTCTGTAATCATTCAACTTGTTTGGGTTGGGGGCCTTGG
>JANJEY010000001.1:13042391-13062161 GCA_024703695.1 Erythroxylum cataractarum | reverse complement strand
TCAAAAGTGACAAATTCTATATCATTGGAAAGCTCTCAACAAGTAATACAATCTTCAAGAAGGCATCTTAATTAAATGCAAGCTCTAAAATGTTCTAAAACCCAAAACAAGTTGCTGCCCATTTTAGGAAAAATTGGACAGCACCTCCCCTAAAAGTGCTAGCCAAAATCTTCAATTCTCTCTCCATTACCTGCATAAAACTCAATCTTCCAAATTTTTACAACACACTCCTATCCAGATATAGATTCAAACATCATTCAAAAGGCAGAAATCTCACTCTTAAGCTTCTATCCACTTCAACCTCTAAAAAAATACATTCTCATACTTGCTTTTATCATTCTCAACCATACGACCATACATGCTTAGAAAACATATACAAGATACCTTTAAACTTCAAAACCTTTATATTTACATGGAAAAAGTCAATACAAAGCTTCAGAGGGCATCTAGCCTGATTACATCCCAAAAAATAACAAAAGTTAAAGTACAAAGAACACAAAGTTTCCCAAAAGGCTTGCTAAAGGTTTGTTTTCTGAAAACAGGACTTCAAAAGCAAAATGAATCGAAGTATGCTTCAATCCCGATGCGGTGACTTGATTTATCGCTCGACACGTGTGGAGGGGAAATGGGGGGTGAGCTCGACGGCTCTGTGGGTAATAACTTAATAAACGAGAAATAAGCAAAAACCATTATTTGTTCTTTCATTTTTAAAACAATATCACATTGATTCAATTTTCAAAACTCTTGACAGAATTTATCACATCAAACAATTTACAAACTTAACACATCACAAAATAACCTAACATCTCACAAAATCACAAACAAAGTGGTTCGGGTGGATCCGAAACGGAACGTACTACACATTTTCGCGAAGCTGTCATGTGTAGCCGTGACTTATGGGAGTCCGTGAGGAACTCCAATGCCACTAGCGGGCAGGCGGGAGAAGTCTATGGGTAGACAGGTGCACCTGACTCTTATGGGACTGCCACAAACCCAAAGAAAGCATATAATTCACACAATTCAAATTCAGTGGCCTCAATTGGCCTTTACAAAATTCACTTTCACATAATTGGCCAAAATGGCACTCTTTTTCCAACATCACAAATTCTCGTCTTTTTCACTTAACAAACCATTATACAAATTATTCCAACATAAATTAACAATCAAAGAACATCACGTACAAGTTAAAAACATCACAAAATGTAATTCATACAAAACTTCTAAGTCATTGGAAAGCATTAATTGGCATTTATTATAAAAACGTTAATATGCCTATGAACTCAATTATTAAGGAATCACCCACCTTAATTCCTTAGCTTTGAGATTGGTCAAATTGGTCTTGCTTCTTCCTCAATTTGCCTCACTTCACCTTTATTAAGCATAAAGATCCCATAAGAAATAAGAGATAACAAAATTGGAATTTTTAAGGAAAGGGAAACATGAATTCGATTCTATATAACCTTACCCATACATTTTCTAAGCTATTTACACCAAAACCCATCTATAATTTCCAAAAATTTCACATTTTTCTTACCTTAAAGAGAGACCCACGAAATCCTCTCTCTTCTTGGCTTTAATGGAAGCTTAATCCTTCCCTCCTCTTTTCCTTCTTAAGAACTCTACAAACTCTTCTCTAAGCAAGAAAATCACAAGACCTAACCTCTTTTCTTCTTCTTTTTCTTCTTCTTCTTCTTCTTCTTCTTCTTCTTCTTCTTCTTCCACCAATGAAAATCCCCTTTCTTCTCTCCTTTCTTTGTAACTTTCGTGACTCCCCTTTCAAATGACTTAGCGAAGTTTTGTTTTAACTTTAAAACCTAAGTTAAAACTACGTACTTTTACTAAGCTATCTTAAAACAAGCCAATTTTGTCTCTACCTTCCCACACATACGGATACAAGCTTGGTCTCCCATCTAATTTCCTTCTTCTTGGCTTTAATTTAACTCAAATGGACCAAAGTAACCCTCCATATAAGCCTTATAACCTAATACTTTAAGTGAACTTCCACTTTTGCCCTTCATTAGCCTTTAAAAACTGACATCTTGTCTCCTAATTTTGAGCAAGTAAATGTCATAATTTGGTAACACTTCCTTCTATAGAAGTGTTCCTCTATGTCTTACGTTTCCAATGACACCAAAAACGCGCAATTCGGTTCAGAAATGAAAGAGTTATGGCCAAAAAACTTTTATACTATTACAAAACCGACACTAAACTCTAAACCTATCTTCCCTCTATAAATGTAAAGTCTTAGGGGCTAAATTTAAGTTCAATTCCTTCATAATACTTGTAGCCCCATGTCTATAGTTTATTTTACCTCCTAAATCAATTCAATCGGATCTCCACAGATCCCAAATTTCTCAAAATACTGAACCATGTTCAGAAAATTTCCAACATCACTTAGTTAAAAACAATCTCTTTCTATTTAATCTCCTAAAAATCATAATCCTCATGAAAAAGTAGCTAAATTTCTTAGTAATCCAACGCTTTAAAAACCGAGTCAATCGGATGTCGGATGGAAAAATTATAAGCGAAAGTTACAAAAAGGTCGGATTAAAAACAAAAGAATAGAACTTCAATTATATGTATAAACTTGAATTGTCCGAAAATCATAACTCTTAATCCCGAACTCCAAATTTTACAAATTTGGTATCAATAGATAGCTCAAAGGAAGCTCTACAACTTCCCTGAAGGACAGAAAAATCAATTTCTCCTCTAATGGAGTCAAAAATCCACTCAAAGTTTGAGTCAAAAATCTATTCAAAGTTTCTGTCTTAATCATCTCTTCCTAAACAATTTCCAAGTTTTGGTCGATCATACTCCTAGCCTCGATATCAAAGAATTGCATACTTTATGGCGCTAAATAGTTGAGAATATAAGTTACAACTTTTATATAGACCATTTTCTCCAATTCAGACCACATCCATCCAGCGATTTGCCTCAAAGCACAGCATACACAATTCCACTCTTCATAGCATTTTTCAAACAAAAATAATTTAACCCTAACTTTGACTGATCAAAACTTTTACTCCCGATATCGAAAAATAGCAAACTTTATAGCGACAGAAAGCTCTCAACAGTAGTTACAAGTTTCATATAGATCATTTGCTAAAATTTGGCCTAAATCTAAAAGCCAACTCTCAAGTCAAACTTTCTATCACCAAAAGTCAACTTTCTTAATTCTTCAAATTTTCACACTTTTTATCTTTATTTCTTGATTTCTAACTTCCATTTCAATCCTCTCATTCACTTTAACTTTTTCATAACTCATACAAATTTATTCAAATCCCAAATTTATCAAAATCAATAATTTTTTTTTCATACATTTCCTTAAAACATAAATACTTCTATTACACAATACATATATAAAACACTTATTTTATATCATTTATTATTTCTAAATTTTACTTAAAAATTGACGTCCAACAGTTCAAGTTCCTTTGGTATAACAATTTAACTCACTTTCTCTTTTCTAGTTAATAAATGAGCTTCATTTTACTTCTGGCTTGCAATAGGTTTTGCAGCTCAAGTTCATTTTGTTCAACTACTCCTTTTAATAATGTACACAATTAGCTTGTATTTACCTTAGTAGGCTTTTATAACCCTTATTCCAAACCTTGTATCTCCTTTAAGAGTCATTATTCTTTCAATATACTTTATATTCTCTAAAAAAATTGTTTGAATCTTTTAAAGTAATTCAAGAGAGCACTAAAGCATTAGAGCAATAAAGGAGAACGATTGGACCTAAGAGGCCTAAATTGGGCTATTTATTTATCGACTGACTAAAAAATTGAGTCATATGAGTTTGATCAATATGATGGTGTGATCAATTTAAAGGGAAAATATAGCCTACAAATTGCTACATTTTATGCAATTAAGAACTTGTATCATAATATCCTCTTATTCTAATATCGCTTTACCTCCTACATCTAGAAAAACAAAAACAAATGGCTTTATGACTTCTCTTATCCTCTATTATTAGACTGGAAAAAGACCATCAACTGGATCAGTTAAGTATAAAAGGTATGTCAGTCTAAACCTTGTATCTCCTTTTGAAGTCATTATTCTTTCAATATCTAAACCTTGCATCTCCTTTTGAAGTCATTATTCTTTCAATATACTTTAAATTCTCTAACAGAAATTGTTTGAGTATTTCAAAGCACTCAAGAGAGTACTAAGGCATCATAATGACAAAGGAGAAAGATTACATCAAATAAAGCCTAAAGTAGGTTAGTTCTTGGTCAATTAACTAAAAATAAGATGAGTTTGATCAATGAATTAATGGTGTGATGAATTTAACAGTAAGACATATTTTACCTTAAGTATTATTTATATAGTGAAATGACTGAACTATTAAGTTGAGAATAATGTGAATGACTCCCTAGTAATCATATTTTGGCCAAAATAGAACAAAGAAATGCTACTAACAACTAGTAGGCTAAAACTTTATAAAAAGCCTTCTTAGATTAGAGGAAGGAAAGATAAAAGGGAGAAAATCAAGAGATACAAAAGCATTGTTTGAATAACTTATAGATGAAAAAATATATGGAACTTCTTAATTGTGTTGCTTTTGTGAGATATGCTTTCTTTTAAGAGTTTAAAGGATTTAAACTCTTTATAAGATCTATGTTTGACCTTGTAGGTCTAGTGATAGTATTATAATTCAAGTGAGTTATTACTTATTTGTAAAAGAAAAGGATGAAAATTGTGTAAACAAATACTATTAAGGAAGAAAGAATATTTTCTAATGGATTCTTTTTAGTCATTAAATAAGAGTTCATAGTGGAATTAAATTTTAAAAGTGCTTGAAGTGTGATTTTAAGATAAGGAGGATCAAGTTGTTATAAAAACAACTATGTAGTTCTAATCCTTACTCTCTTTATTTACTTATATAAGTATTTGATTTCATTGGGATATTATATTGTCATGTGGTGTAATCTTATTATTTAACCTTGATATCTCAAACTACTTTATTTTTTATTAAATGTCTAATAATGGTATATCAATCGCTAAACAAACTTAGAAGCATTCCTTAATCAAACAAATTAAGTTTTTCTTAAATTCTTATTGAAATAATTAACTTAGAATAACTTAATTCACTCTACTAGGTGTCTTTAATACATAAGTTTTAAGCATAAGTTATTGTCTATCAAGATTTAGTAAAAATTGAAAGTGTATATACTTAATTATTCTTTTCAAAGTTAAGTATATAATTGAGATTAAAAAAAAACAATGCTTGTTCTAAATTTTAAAGGAAATATACTTTCGATAATTCTCAATTATGATATTTAAGATATCTTTTTAAAAAAGATATAAGCTCCACAAACAAAAAATAATAATATTATAACTTAAACTTTATTATATGTTCAAAATCAACTATAAGCAAGAAGGCTAAAAGTTTTAAACTTTTTATTGTGTGACACCCATACAATTACATTGCCATTATATTATAATTCCATTTTTAGGATTCAAGTATTATTAGGTATTTTCTTTAATTTCTAAACTTATGTTTTAATGTGGTTGTTCTTGGGGCCACTATATATTTCATTTTTTTCAAGTAATTTTATTACTTAAGTACCAAAAAAATAAATTGCAAATACTTTAGAAAATTTCATAATTAGTTATTGAATGCAAATACGAATTATGATCATAATAATTACTCGTATTCATACAATTCTTTCAAATTTATATGTCCATGACTTCTATAAATCCTACCAATATATGTCTATTAAGTCTTAAATGGTGAAGAAGAATTGAGATAAAAATTAGAGATGGTAATAGAGAGTTTCTCTAAAACAATGTTATTTGATAGTGTATGCAAACCGTTTAGACTGTTAGGTCAAACTTCGATTTAATCCTTAAATTTGAGTTTGACTTTATTAAATATATATATACTAAGGATGAATAGGATGGACGAATACGAAATTCCATCCCACCGTCTGTTTCATAAATAGCTATGATTTGCGCTATACTTTTGTCACAGCTCTGACTTAAATTATCACAACTTTACCATTTCTTTTCTTCTCTTATGTTTTGTTCATAAAAGCAAAGCGACCACGTTTTTCCACTTAATAAAGCGAAGTGACCATGTTTTTGCACTTACTAAGTACATATATATTAAAGACAAATGGGATCGACAAACACGAAATTCCATCCCACCGCCTGTTTCACGAACGACTACGATTTGTGCTATACTTTTGTCACGGCTATCTTTTCTTATGTTTTGTTCATAAAAGCAAAGCAACCACATTTTTGCACTTATCATCTACTAAGAGTGACCATGTTTCCATCTCACTGTCTGTTTCATCGACAACTCGATTTCTCCAATATATTGTTGTCACGACTGTGACTTAAATTGTCATAGTCGTAACTCATGCCATCCTAATTTTTTTCTTTTCTTATGTTTTGTTCTTAAAAGCGTCAACGTGTTTACATTTATTCCTAAATACACTTACCATCTAATAATAACGACCACGTTTTTACTTGAATAAAATATACATCATAAATTTTAACGCAACTTATAAGTCACACATTATATTCTTGTCATGATTGTGACTTAAATTGTCACAGTCGTGATGCTTATTATCAAATATTTTACAACTATATTTATGTATATATATACTAAAGACGAATGGGATGAATGACCACGCATTTTCATCCCACCGTCCGTTTCATCCAACGTCTCTTAATCTTTACGCTTTCCACTCATCGTCACATTTGTGACTTATTAGTTGCGGTCGTTACCTCTAACTTTTATTTCTTTTCTCTACAACTGTTATTACTTACTGTAACTGTTCCATGCATTTGATGACCACACTTTTTCATCACCCATTATTGTCCAAGCTTTATGATTTATATTAATTATTAATTATTAATATTGATATTAATATAACCGTGATATTATTAAGTAATATCTTCCGATATTGAGTATATTTATATATATTAGTTGCAACCATGCATTATTAATTGTTAATTATCATTAAGTATTATATGTGTATATATATATATATATATATATATTACATACATATATATATATACATACATATATATATATATAGCTCTTCATGGTTGTAACTAATGTCACAACCGTGAATTGCATATTAATTATAATTATATTATTATTAGGTACTATATAATTATTATTAATTATAAGTATATTAAGTATATATAAACTAAGGACGATGAGATAGACTACCATGTAATTCCATCTCGCCGTTTCTTTCATTGACAGCTTGGATTTTTTTATTTTTTGTAATTGTTATTTTGGACCGATCATGACCATGCTTTTTCATCCAGACATCCCATTCATCCAGTGGCTTCGATGATATTATCAATTAACAATTATTATTATTTAATTGTTAATTATGTTATTATTAATTATTAATTATTAATTATTTTTAATTGATTGTCAATTATGTAATTATCGATTTTAATTAGTATTAAGTATATCTTATTAAAGGCAAGGTTATGAGTTGTTAAGTCACCATCGTGCACATTATTATTCATGATTAAATATTATTAATTATTTATAACTTATGTAATTATTGCTTACAAATTATTATTAAGTTTATAATATTGATTATTAATTCCTAATTATTATTTAATTAACTATTAATTGAATATTAATTATTTTATAATTAATTATAAATTATAATTAATTAATTTTCAATTATGAAAATATTTATTTTAATTATTATTAACTATATCCTATTACATGCAAGCTTGTGACTAAAGATATTAATAACTAATTTTTATTTAATTATTAATTAAGTATATCCTTGGTAAGACTTGAATCTTCCAACTATTATTAAGTATATCATGCATGTTATTATCAACTAATAATAATTAATTATTATTTATTTGTTAATTGTGTTATTATTGCTTATAAAATATTATTAATTATTAACCTTGCATTATTAATTATTAATTATTATTATATCACTAAGTACTATATACTAATATTAAGTATATATATTAGTCACAACTATGAGTTATTAATTGTTAATTATTATTACGTATTGTATACTAATATTATTAGTCACAATTGTGAATTGTATATTAATTATTATTATATTATTATTAAGTACTATATATTAATATTAAGTATATTAATTTATTATTATTATTATTATTAAGTACTACATGCTAATATTAAGTATATATATACAACTCGTCACAACACATATTTATTTTTTTAATTAAATATTAATTCATTCATTCATTAAGGTCAAGTAGTCACGCATGTGGCACATATTTACTTTTTTTAATTTGTTAAATAAATATGAATGAATGAATTCATTACGGCCACAAACGTCTGACCTTATATTTATTTTTCATTTTTAAATTATTAAATATTATTTTTGCGAGGTCCCAAATTATACCTTAGTTAAAATGTTACAAGTTTATGAAAGTACATGTGTTATAGGTGTTAAAATTATGCTATGATTTGAATGTGAATTTTATATGTCTAGAATTTTGGTATAATGGATTATATTTAGTGATTTGGAATTAAACGATATCATTAGAGAATTGAGGTATTAAAATGTACATTTGGACTAGAAAAATTATCAAGTGACAAGTCAAGTTGATACATGAAAAATTAGAATAACTAAGCCTATGAGTTAATGACATTTGGCATAGCTAATGCATTGACATCTGGCAATATTGGTTGAGTGACAAGTGGCCTAATTGAATTGTGACATTTGGCTGCCATATATGAAGACATGTAGGTTGCTTTAATGAAGGACAAGTATCACACTTTCATGTGTGACATGTGGTTATTGCAAACCAAGACGTTCAAAGAGTTAGGAACGTGATGAATCATCTTCACATTTGAAGTATCTGCAGCTTTCTCTCTACACTTTGCTCCTCTCCACCAAAACCTCTTACTCCCTCTCAACTTATGGAATTTTGCTTTATTTTAGATCATCTTCACTTGGGAATCTTTGTAAGTTACTTCATCAAGAAGTAGGTCCTGCTATTTTTTTTTGTTATTGCCTTATTAATGCTGAAATTTGTACCTTGATCTTAGATGTGTGCTAATTGCTTGGAAGGGTTCAATTAGATGGTTCTTTAGAGTTAAAATTTGAATTTAAGAAGGTAAAGGAATGCTAAACTTGATTACGTGCTATAACATGAATTATTTGATGCTTGAATTGGATAGAATATGTATTGAATTGATGATGAATTGAAGTTTAGAACATGATAATTGTTTGATAGCTTTTATTTTGGATGTTGATACCTGAAAGATTGTGGATTGAGAGATGCTTAATAAATTATATTGAATTGGTTTAGACATGAATTTGATGAGGTATTGAAGCATTAATAAGGTAAAATTGAAATTAAATTGATGGTCTTTTGTGAAGGTGTGTAGAATGGAAGTGAAGAAGTTAAGTTTCGGAAACAAACTGAAGGTTGTGGGTGAGTGAAACTTCGGTTCATTCATCCCACGATCGTGAGATTTATAAGGCATTGTGGGAAATGGTTAGGAGGGTGAAGAAATTGGTTTTGTGCAATTGTTGAACTATATAAGGTTAGGTCATTTTATTTAGTATATTAGGACTTAATTGGACTTATTTAAGATGTGAAATGAACTTAAATTGAGGTTAGATTAATTAAGTAAAGTTAATTTAGTTATGGATTGTTAATTGAGGTAATTACTTAAGGAATGTGTGGCTAGTAAATAATGTATCTAATGTTGAAATGTATGGTGTGTTCAAGGATGAACGCACCATACATGATTATTTGTGAATTGGAAATTTGTGTAATTATATGTAATGTGTAAATACATAATGCATTTATTGGTACATTGTTGCACATGTTTATGTTCATGAGGTATGTTAAATTATTGGATATGAAAGATTATGTTCAATTTGAGAAAAATGGAATACAGACATATGTTATGTACTACATCTTTTGCATGTGATTCTGAAATCTTAAATGTTTTGTTTTAAAACTACCAAGTCCTAGTCGTGGGTAAATAGGCATGCCTAGAAGGGTCTACAATTGCTTCTATAATTAGCACTAAGGTGTCTTCTGTGCCAGACACTAAGGTATCTTATGATTTTAGACACTTATGTGTCTTCTATTTTAGAGGCTTAAATCTCTTCTTTTTTAGATACCAAATATGGGTATCTTCTGTTCTGGTCCCGTTACCCACTTATGTAAAAAAAGGATTAGCAGGCTAACTTGTTTTGTATTCTGTTACATGCTCAGTTCTAATATAATTAAGCTTTGTTCTAAAATAACTAAGTTCTGTTCTGATATATTCAGATACTGTTTTGATACAGTCAAGTTCTATTATGGTACTTTAAAGTTATGTTCTGATACTTGTAAGTTTTGCTCTAAAGCTAATATATCATGTTTTGATATGTTATATTCTGTTTTGAGATACATATTGTTTGGATTGCTCTTTAATATGAACAATTAAAGATTGCTTAAGATGTGATATGATTTTGCATATATGAATGTTAGACGACTATTAAAAATAGTCGCCAATTTATATCTTGTTTAGTTATTTCCCCACTAAACTTTATGATTAGCATAGTGGTTTTGCCTCCGTGTAGGTTCTGATAAGAAGGTTTAAAGACTGTGACAAAGACAACCACAGTGGCCAAGAAGATTGTGTTTTGTTTTGGAAATGTTTAGTTTACTTTTGAGTTGTATTTAATGTAATCAGACATATTGGAATTCGTATATTGTTTGATGGTTTGTAATAACCTTAATACAGGTAGGATTTGGATTTAAGGCTTGTATAAGTACCATGTGTATGTTATATTTTGAATATGACCCAACCTATGAAATGAAATGTATGTTACTTGAGTTTCTGGAAATGCTTTAGCATGTTTTGGATTATTTCAATATAGTTTTGTGCATCTGCATATCCTCCTAAAGGACATGTGAGTGTTACAATTTTTAACTTCACTTATGATTATCGTGCCTACGTGTCAAAATGTTGAAACTCTTCTTTCACTCTCCTGCCCATACATTGAAGCTCTTCTTATACCATGTTATGATTGTTAGATGCATTCAACAAATTTGACGCGAATTTATTAACTTTTTTCTGAAGTAACCAATTAATAACTTAACTCTTCCCAAGAAATATCACTGATTCTCTCTCCAGTGTTCTCTCTTTTAGCAATAGTTTACCCACACAAGTCGAAGAATGGCTTCACTAATTAATAACTTAACTCTTCCTAAGAAATGGTCTTATCTCCCTCTCTTCTTGCACCCCTCGCCCTTTCTCTTTCTACCTCTCTAGAACTTCCACGACATCTTTTCTCTTTTAACATGTCCTAATCGAATGGCACCTATTTTATTTCTATCACCGAACGGTTGCAGTTTATTCTAAAACCATGAAACTCTCCCCAACTTTATTGATATCAACTTCTTTGTCATCTACTTTCTTGATCTCTCTAGAACTCTTCCTCTCTTTCATTTCTCTTTTCTACTGAACCTCCTTTTACCCTCAGATCAGAATTGTTTTCTAAAAAAGGATCAACATCAAACATAAAAATGCTTATAGAAGGAGTCACTTGAGTTCAACTTAGTGCCTTTTACGTGCATCTCGTAGTTTGTGCTTTTACCCATTCCCGTAGATAGTAAAATTCAAAGTTTCTCTATATTATCTTATCTCACCTCACAAATACTACGAGCTCTATAAATATTGATTAATCTTTGATATGTCAAAGAAATTTTTTAAAGGCTTCTACACACAAATATTTACTCTTCCTATAAATATTAATCTCTCTTTTTGGTTGTTCTTCGTTTGAAGGGATTAGTTTTGTTTTGTTGGTTTACGAATTCTTCGTGGGTTAGGTCTCCATTGCGCGTACCTGCAACTATATTTTCTCTTTCCTTCAACAAAGGCAATGGGACATTAGGGAGTCTAATAAAGAATAGAGGTAGAGGTGTCTGGCCTTTAAATTTTAGTTGCATTTAGTTGTTCTTTTTTATATGTGCAATGTAGTTCTTTTGGTCCCATTAGTTACTCATTATGGAGTTTTTTGTTGTAATTTTTTTACTAAAGAAAGTATTTATCATTTTTCCTTAAGCATCAAAAATTCATTTGTCTTGTATGATAGTATGTTTATTTTTCTTTTTTTAGACTACTCTTGATATATCAAGATTGGAAGAAAAGGTTGAGAAGCTTAAGCCATGGGTACAAGTCAAGGATAGGGAGATAACGACAATTACCCATACAGTAAGCAACTGGGGTTTTACTATGTGACGTTCTGTTAACTAGAATGTTTGATTGGTTTGTTCATATTCACTAAATGGTGTTATGTGATTAGGAAGCCAAAGTTATTGCTACTTTTAAGGCTCAAATTGAAAAGTTTCAACAGGAGCAAGATGAATTTCAAATGATGGTTCTCAGTAATCAGTTTGGGGACAATTGGCGTGTTGTTTTTTCATTTTCCTTTGAGTTTATTTACACAATGTGCTTCTTGTGACATATTGAATAAGCTTTATAACTTGGCAAAGGTGAAGTTGGGTTTGTCCTGAATCTCTTATGTAGCCTCTATCTAATAAAATTACTGATTATATATGGTATCTCCTTGTTTTCTCATTGTAGGCAACTCATCTCAAGGAAAAGATTAACCTCATGTTTAATTGAGATTGTGTAAGTTACTATTCCCTTCTTTTTCTTTGGTTTTTAATCCATTTCATCTGCATACTGTGGAATTCATTACTATAAGACATTTTTCTTTTTTCTTAAAAAAATTTGATAGCTTCCTTTTGCAAAGATATAACTAATCACATTATGCTTGAATGGCACTTCTAGATAAGCAATACCGAGAATAGGACTGTGTTACCTGTAGCTTTGTGTTCTCTAAGGGATGCAACCATAAGAGTGATGGGAAGAATGTTGTGCTAGAGGTTTGGAATGTTTTGGACAAGATCAAAGACTTCTCAGAGAGGGTCTGAAATGGTTCTTAGGTAATTACAATTATGAATTTTGTTTTCATGCATGAATCTCCTGTTATGTGGTAACATCTAAATGCTACTAGGTTGGAGCTACATGAAAACCACTTACTGACATGGGTATCAACCAATATTGACGAAAACTTTTTCGATCATCTTTTTTTGCATACTACTCTTAAAACAATTTTTTCATATGCTTTCTTTATTGGATTTTTAGATCTTAAATTTACTGTCACAAAAGCTTGTCTATGGCTTTACTTTTATGCTTTTTCTTAACTTATAGATCCAAAGGCTAACAAACACGTTAAAAGATGCTAGCTACGATTGTAAGTACTTTCATTTTTCGTCTTATCTCATATGGTTTAAATATGCATGAGGTTTTGTGGTGGCAAAAGTTATAATTATAGCATTCTTAGTCACAACCGTGAATTGCATATTAATTATTATTATATTATTATTATTAAGTACTATATACTAATATTAAGTGTATATACACATACAGCTCTTCATGAACCATGAATTATTAATTATTATATTATTAAGTTTTACTATTTGATGAGGGGCAGGTCTTTGCTCATGTTGAATTACTTAAAGGTGCATTTTTTGACACTGTTGTTGTCTACGTAATTTCGTTGGCTATTTTTCTCCCTTAATTACATCTTTTTGCTCACCTTGACCAATTTTTCGTTGGTTCGGTTGAAGATAATAAGCTATCATATTTCAATACCAGTAGGAGTATGTATTTATATGTGAGTACTTTCTTTTATTTTGTGTTTTGCCTAATCATATTTAATTGTTGCTCTACCTTTTTCCTGTTGCATTATACCTTGTCAATTGGATCACTTTCATATTGTTTAAAAACATATTTTTTAAATATTGCAAAATTTTCAATTGATTTTATTGGAATTTTTTATTTTTTGTTTTCATTTTCAAATTCAATACCAAAAACTTTGGTTTTGTTTTTACCATAATATGATTTATTAAAAATTATGATTTCAATAATTTTTCACAATTTTAATCTTTAATTTAAAACTAAAATTAAAATTATTTTTAAAAAAAATCATAAAAAATTAAAATTATTTTGTAAAGAACATTTTTCATATTTGAAAATTATTTACTTACTTAATTAATAAATTAATTTATCTATAAACTTTGTTTAATATTTAATTATTAAAATAATAAACAAATAACTTTATTGGAATTTATAATTAAATATATTTTTGTTTGAAGAATATAAATCAAAATTTGGAAATAAAAATTGACCATGGGTTAGCGCAAAAAACTAAAGATTTAATCATAATATGATTTATTATTTATTAAATACATAATATTATGCATTTATATTGTTGGCAATTGGACGATTTTTATATTGGTTGTAAATATTTTTTGTTAAGATGAGGATGAAGATTTAATAGAATTAAAGAGCCATATTTTTTTATTTAAATTGGTTATAATTTTTTTTACTACTAACACATATAAACAAATATAAGGTTATGGACAACGTTTATAATTTTAAAGTTAAATTCCTTATCATAATTACTCATTTGTTAACAGGTTTTTGACATCTTTTCTACTTAGATTAATATAAGATATATTTTTCAATTGCGATTTCCTGATTTCATTTTATACAACACCATGCTTAGAATGCTCTCATTTAATTGCATATTTTAGCCTTTAGATCATTAATAGATTTAAAAACTGAAAATGATTCAATTGAGTGATTTAAATTTAAGAAGTTTTGATATTCCTCTCTAAAGAACAAGTTGGAAACAACAATCTTCACTTATTCATTTACTTCTTTATATTGATGTTAAATTGTGCTGAATGTCCGAATGCTTTGCATTAATTTTCTGTTGATTAACTGTAGATGATACGATTGTAGTTGCCACTAAAATTACTTGTGAAATGTATTTCCTTATGTCATATGAGTTAATCATCATGCATATTTAATCAATCCTTTGTTATTAATCTAATTTATTCATTCCATCTTGTTCGTTCATTATTCGTATAATTGAAACTAAAAAGCCTTACGTTAATTCCAATTTGGAGGATTAAAGATGTATAAATTGAAACTAAAAAAAATCTTAGATTAAGTCCAATATCATGAACTCAAATTTAATTTATTTAGCAACCCTATAGAGAGATACATGCTTGAGAAACGAAGTTTTGGTGATACATACAATCTATTACCTTTACATGTATTGATGATTGTTACATGTAGAGTTGAATATTGTTTTTTATTGTTCTTTTTATTCGCCATTTCTTTTGTATTTCAAAATTCAATTGGTCTTTAAGAATTTGTTGAGAATCTTCCTATATTGCCCATGAATTCTATACTTTAGCAATTTCTTTTGTTTGATTGAAAAGATTTAATCAGATGTACATTAAGGATTTTTTTTCCAAATACTCTCCTCTATCTATGTGATGTGCATATATATTGACAATATCAACTATCAAACGGATTGTTGTCATGCATACACCCATATACATAAATTTGGAAATGTGCCATGGAAAAACTTGTAATGTACATGATATTAGATGATGGCTTACTCTAAGATGTACATATACTACGTTCGATGTTCCTTCAAATAATTCTTTAACAGTTGGAATACAAAAGGTTTTGCAACTACTTGAGTCAAAAGATGTCAATGTCGGTATTTTACCCTTTTCAATTTTGCTTTCAAGTTACTATACTAACCCAAAGTGTCGATCCGAATTACATATTTTACCTGGGGCCTATTCTTTAAGTTAAATTGCAGCCATTTAATAGGAAATATAGTTCTAAGCATACTATTTAATAATGCTTATGTTGATGTGCTTTCATCCCTTGTGTACTTGCTAAAATTTTAATAAATTTCAAAACCTATCTAGTAGGATGAGATATAAAGAGAAACATCATTTTATTATATCTTATCATATCAATTTTTATCATTTCAAAAAATTGAAACTTGTATATTATCATTTAATGGAGAAGTAGGCAAATGAGCTATAGTTAGGATCTGAAACATTTATGGAGTCTAGAATATGCTTCTTAGGACAAGTTACAAGAGTGTTCTTTCAATAGATCTTTTTATGCTCCTCAGTTAGTTTTAAATTGTTATTTATTATGTCTTTGTAGGCATGGCCTTACAAAGAGAATAATGAGTTTGGTTTTGTCCAAGGGCTCTACAGTATGATGCGTGCTCTTTTTACTTATGTGTCAGATGATACTGCTTTTGTTGCACTAGTACAGTCTTCTAAGGTATATTGATGTTTCATGTGAGGAGATCTCCATCACAATGAATGAGATAATTTCATGATTGTGTCTGATACTAATTTTTCTTTTATGTAAATGGTCAAGGTAAAAGGAAGTCAGAACTCTAGACATCTAGGCTATCCTTCAGAGTTCAGTCTGAGTTACTATCTCTATTTTCTAGTCACAAGGAAATCTCTGAGACTTCAGGTATATATACACCTTGAGGGGGGTGATCCTTTATGTCCCTTTATAAACCAATGTTTTTTATCCTAAAAAAGAATAAAAACTTGTATGGTTGACACATAGTGTGATAGGTTTCTTCAAAATTCAAATAATTACCATTCTCCTATTGTCGTACAACTCACTTTGAGTTCAATTGCTTCCCTTCTTAGCTCTGTTACAACTTCTCTTGAGAGAGCCACAGAGGAGAAATCCTTAATACTAAATAAGGTGGGATAACATTAATATAATTACATTTAGCCTTTTTTATTTTTTATTTTTTGCATAAAGGGGAAAAGATTACACCGAAATTAAATTAAATAAGTCGGGGAAAACTGGTCCCCGACATGTCCTCTAGGAGGAGACTGTGACACCCTGAAGGTGGTACATCAAAATAAGTGACGCCAACGTCATCCTGACCGGGCGGGTCGACGAGCCAGTCGGCACATCTGTTGCCCTCTCGAAAGATATAGCGATGAACAACAGACCAGTTCCTATTAAGAAGTTCGCGGATACCCATGACGAGAGGGATGCCTGACTGAGAACGGGAGGTCACAGAGGATAGGAGTTGGTGTACTCCTATCGAGTCCACCTCCAGCTCGATCCTGCGGAAGCCCAATCTCCAAGCCAAGGAGAGACCGGTGTAGACTCCCTAGAGCTCTGCTAACTGCGCTGAGCACCAACCAATGAGCTGGGAGAACCCGCCTCGCCAATGGCCAGCACTGTCGCGGATAAGACCTCCAGCAGAAGCCGTGTGTTGAATAGGATGACAGGCTCCATCAGTGTTGAGCTTGACCCAACCTTCAGGCGGACAACTCCAACCAATCCGTTGAACCTAGCGTGGGCGAGAGCCAGTGGGGCTCGGTCGTGGTCGGGCTTCGGCCTGCTGCACCTGATCTGCAAAAGACAATAGAGGAAACAAGGGTGAGATGGGACGAGTAAACGTGGATTCAAAAATAGATTTGTTCCGCCAGGTCCAAAGGAACCAGCAGGTTAACCCAAAGAGCAGTGACCACTCCTTTCCGTGCACCCGCCTACTCTGGAGAAGGTTGGTATGTAACCAATCCCAAGTGGGGAGGGTAAAGGCTGTCGAATTAATGATGTCCGACAGAAAAATGTCCCACATCTGGCGGGCGATAGAACAGTCGCGAACGATATGAAGAGAGGATTCTTCGTGAGAACAGTGGGGGTAAGTACTGTCAGTGGAGAGATGACGGCGCAATCGTTGTTGGTTACTCAATAGGCGATCATGAGCCAGTAACCATAAAAAGGAGCGAACGGGCTGGGGCCCCCGCCATTGCCAAATGATCCGCCATACTCCATGCGAAGTCTCAGGCACAAAGCCCATCAGTAGGAAATAAGCAGAAGCAACGGTGTCGGCCATCAGTAGGAAATAAGCAGAAGCAACGGTGAACTGCCGACGGTCGGTGGATATACTTTCTTTAGTCAAATGCTAGCTGTCTCAAAGTTGGAGTTGTTATTATAGCGTATGAAGTTTCAGAGTCATGTCTCTGTAGTTCTGGTGGCAGCTGGTGATGGGAACAGCAGGAAAGTGACTACTTACGTACTATGATGTAAAAAGAAATACCAAAACCGCGTATCATAAGCATCGGTTCGGTTGGATCATGTTTGTTTGCGGGACACGCACAGCTAGCTCCGTGGTTTGATGGCGAGTCATTTCAAAGCCCAATAAGCTACGACCGCCAACCGCCAAGCTCACTGAACCTTCCTTTGTCTTCTTCCCCGTCACTTGCAGTAAGTACCTAATCCACACTCTTTAAACATACCCTTCTATGGTTTTGCTCTCACTGTCTCCAATGGCTTCCTCACAACGTGAACTACTGGTGTTTGTACTGTCTGTTTTAGTTTGTTCCTTGAGCATTTCCTCTGCTAGCAATTTTAACAATTATTTCGACATTACATGGGGTGATGGTCGAGGAAAGGTAGCCAACAATGGGGAGCTTCTTACTCTTAGCTTGGACAAAGCCTCGGGCTCCGGTTTCCAATCGAAAGATGAGTATCTTTTTGGAAAGATTGATATGCAACTGAAGCTTGTCCCTGGCAATTCTGCTGGAACTGTCACTGCTTATTATGTAAACTCTCTTCTCTTCTTTTGCTTTTACCATTTTTTCTATTCCAAGTTCATGAACTTGGCCCAGAAAAAAAAAACTCCATGTTTAAACAGTTGTCTTCGAAAGGAGCTACATGGGATGAGATAGACTTTGAGTTTTTGGGGAATCTGACTGGTGACCCTTACATTCTCCACACTAACGTGTTCAGTCAAGGAAAAGGCAACAGAGAGCAACAATTCTATCTTTGGTTTGACCCAACAGCTGATTTCCATACGTACTCCATTTTATGGAATTCTCAGAGCATCATGTAAGCTCCAATCCTGAAATAACATCTCCAACATTTCCAAAAGCATCAATCCTGAAAGAGCTAACATTTAACATATTGTTTCAGTTTCTTTGTGGATGACACTCCAATCAGAGAGTTCAAGGACTTGGAGTCAAAAGGTGTTCCATTCCCGAAGAGCCAGCCAATGAGAATATACTCTAGTCTCTGGAATGCAGACGACTGGGCTACAAGGGGTGGTCTGGTTAAAACAGATTGGAGCCAAGCTCCTTTCACTGCCTCCTACAGAAACTTTATGGCCAATGCTTGTGTTTGGTCCAATGGAGCGTCTTCTTGCGGTTCAGATTCTAATCCTTCGGCCTCCACCGCTAAGTCTTGGCCCTCTGAAGAGCTTGGTTCTATAAGTCAAGCAAAGCTGAGATGGGTTCGGATTAACTACATGATATACGATTACTGTATGGACTTGAAGCGATTTCCACAAGGTCTACCTCCAGAGTGCACTATACCATAAAATTAGTTAAAGTATGGCATTATATAACATGTCCATGTTAATTTTAATTCTTGGAGGTTTGTACAAAATCAATAAATTTTATACAACTATTATTCTTTTCCTTATAGGATGGACTGCAAAGATTGTATTGTTCCTTAGGATTGCTCTAGTAAGCCTACACTAGAGTGACTAAGCACTTGCATTAACCTTGAAGCAAAGAAGAATTGAAAATCACTTAAATAACGTCTATAACAACTTAATGCATTGTATTTGGCAATTAAAAGTTTGAATAACATTTGGAAAATTAAAAATTTCCAGCAAATTGACAATTAGAAATTAGATGACTTACATGAAAAATCGTTATAGGATTAAATAGGATGATCCTAAATTGTACCTACAAAATGTTTTTTTTTGAAATTTTAAATAATGAATATATTACCAAAGTCTGATAAAAGTTACAATGTACAAAATATGACAACCTGCAAAGGAGAGAAAGGGAACATAACACAGCCCCCCTGTAGCACAAAAACTACTAAAAAATCACAGGAAC
>JANJEY010000001.1:12913345-12926087 GCA_024703695.1 Erythroxylum cataractarum | reverse complement strand
TGAAGTTTATAAAGTTGTAATACTTGTGTTAATGCATTATGTTTAATTGATTGAATTTCAATATGTGAACTTATGTGCTTAAGTAAATTATGGTTTGTGATTTATGTAAATTGTGAAGTGATGCTAGAAATGTATATATATGTCATGTTCATGAAATCAAGTTTTTCAAGAAAGTGCCTTCGGGCAATGTTTTCAAATGCATGAATTACATGTTATGTAGGTGCGGCATAGTCCCTCAAGAAACCGTCACGTGCACGTTGAATCATGTGTATAACCTTCTCCCGGCTGCCCGCAAGTGACATGGAGTTCCTTTTAGGACTCCCTTATGTGTACGATTACACAAGGCCATTTTATGGAATTGTGTAGTCATCATGTGTATGGACTTGCAAAACCATTATAATGTGTTATAGGATTTTGATGTTGCTTGAAATGTGATGCATTCATATCATTGAATTTGTTATTGCTTTGTGAAAAGAAAACTTTGAGTTTTACGAGAATAAGAAAGTGAAGTTTTAATTATGACATTTTTTGGCATTTTGGTATAAAAGTTTTGAAAAGTTAAAGAGTTGTGAAATAAACACTTGATGAAATTTCTGCTGAGAAATTCTTTATAAGATGGCAAAGTTTTGAGAAATGGCTTTTACTTATTTTTCAACTTACAAACATATTATCCACGAGCTATCTAGCTCACCCCCCCTTTCATCCCCAGCTCCAGGTATTCGAGAAGGAGATCGGATGAAAGCATGACAAGACTTTATGTTCGTTTTGTATAGCGTGTGTTTTGTATAAAGTAGAGTTTGATAAAGATGTTGTATAAGTCTTTGATATGGCTTACATTGCCAAAAATGTATTACAAGCATTTTATTTCAAGATGTATGAGAATTATGATACTGTATAAGAACATGATTTATGGAATTGGAAATGTATTTGACTATGGACGGTGTATATTGGATTTGTATACAAGTTGAATTGAATTATGAATGTAATTGGGATATATATGTATAGATATGGATGACATGTTTGATGATGGTATATGATTTGTGAAGATTTATAAATTCAATTGGTTGAGTTTGATGGAAGCATGAATTTGTATATGAGTTAAAAGAAATTGTATATAAGTTTGAATGTGATGAATATGAATTGGATATGAAAAATGACTAGAAAAGGATTAGAAATAGGTTTGCGTTATGCTGAAATCCCGGACAGAAGTTCCGGTAGATTATGATGTATGTGTATTTGTCTAGAATTGATAGAAGGGAGTTTTACTATTTGCAGGTTTTGGATAGGTTAAAATACAGCTGTCATGCTGCCAAATTTTTAATTGATTAGTATGAGTTTCCCATTTTAAAAGGGATCGACAAAAGTTGAGAAATGAATAAGGAAAAGAGAAAAAAGAAAGTACTTCAATATCGGATAGGTTAAGTCATAAGGGTTTCCAACGCGGCAAGTTTTCTATGTTCACATTTCGAATGTCGGAATTTGAAATTTCACTTTCAATTGATTTATTTGTTTTGCATTTCGTATTTGATTCCATTCGATCCTATTAGCTTTGCACTTGTTTCATGTCATTCGATTTGAATTTCGATTTCGTTTGTTTCGAATTAGTTTCGACCCACTTTTTACATATGTTCTGATTTCCAAATTGAATTCGATCCGTATTTGTTTCAATTTCCGATTAATGTGTTCGCTTCGCCATTATGATCTGATTCTTTGTTTTTTGTTCCATCTCGAATTCGTTTTAGGTGTGATCTTGTTTAGTTTAATCAGTGATAGCGTATTAAGTGTTTAAGCAGTTGGGTCTCGGAAACGGGATCCAACACAAAACATACTCCAATAATTTGCAATTTCAACAATTACAAAAAGTTCATTATTGTTTTTCCATTCCTAACAATTTTCAACAATTTCCAATTCCAACAATCACAAAACATTCATAATTCCATTTCCATTCCAACAATAACCAACAATTTCTAATCATAACAATTACAAAACATTTATAATTTCATTACCAATTCCAACAATTTTCAATAATTACAAAACAATCATGATTCCATTACCAATTCCAATAATTTCCAACAATCACAAAACAATCATGATTTCATTACCAATTCTAACAATTTCCAACAATCACAAAACAATCATGGTTCCATTACTAATTCTAACAATTTCCAATTCCAACAATCACAAAACATTCATTATTGTTTTCCCATTCCTAACAATTTTCAACAATTTTCAATTCCAATAATCACAAAACATTCATAATTCCATTTCCATTCCAACAATAACCAACAATTTCTAATCCCAACAATCACTTCATAATTCCATTACCAATTCCAACAAATTTCACCTATCACAAAACAATCATGATTCTATTACCAATTTCAACAATTTCCAACAATCACAAAACAATCATGATTCATGATTCCATTACCAATTCCAATAATTTCCAACAACCCCAAAACAATCGTGGTTCCATTACCAATTTCAACAATCATAAAATATTCATTATTATTTTTCCATTTCTAACAATTTTCAATAATTTCTAATTCCAACATTCACAAAACATTCATAATTTCATTTCCATTTTAACAATAACTAACAATTTCTAATCCCAACAATCACAAAATAATCATAATTTCATTACCAATTCTAACAATATCCAACAATCACAAAATAATCATAATTTCATTACCAATTTCAGCAATTTCCAACAATCATAAAACAATCATGATTCCATTACCAATTCTAACAATTTCCAACGATCACAAAACAATCATGATTCCATTACCAATTCTAACAATTTTCAACAATCA
Source organism: Erythroxylum cataractarum (assembly GCA_024703695.1). Lineage (NCBI taxonomy): Eukaryota > Viridiplantae > Streptophyta > Magnoliopsida > Malpighiales > Erythroxylaceae > Erythroxylum > Erythroxylum cataractarum. Next base: position 12,923,277 of record JANJEY010000001.1, on the reverse strand, counting down.
CAAAACAATCATGATTCTATTACCAATTCCAACAATCACAAAATAATCATGATTCCAAACATTTTTCAATTCCAACAATCACAAAACATTCATAATTCTATTTCCATTCCAACAATTTCCAATTCGAAAAATGACAAAATATTTATAATTTCGTTTCCATTTCTAACATTTCCAAACAATTTCCATTTTTAATTCTAACAATTATCAATAATTTTCAATTCCATTTCCAACACAATATTTGGGTGTGTATATTTTTTCTTTTACAATATATCAAATATGAAAAGACAACCTAAATGCGTAATTTATCATTATAACTAATGATTAAAAAGTAAGAAAAAGTGTTTAAATAGTTTCCTTAAGTATGTTGTAAACTATGTATGTAATTGTAAATAGAATTGGATGTAAATGATTATTTTACAAAAATAAAAAATAAACAAAAAATTAATACTTTTATTTTGTGATTTGATTTTATATATTTTTATGTAATGAAAAGTTTGAACATATATTTCTAAACTTTTATTAAAATTGTGAAATTTAGTTAATATGCATTATATTTTATTAATTATAACAATTGATTTTATATATTTTAATTTTACATATATCAAGTGCATTTAACTTCTAAAGTTCTAAGTTCTAACAAGATAATTATAACATAAAATTAAGGAATTTTAAATTTTAAATTGGTTAACAATGGTTCAAATCCAATACCAAACAGAAGTTACAGAACAACATACTTGTATTTCCAATTTTCAATTTTTCACAGTCAACAACTATATCCATTTCCAATTTCCAAATCACAAATACAGAATTAGCTTCAACAGTACACCGTGATCATTAACTTTAACAATCCAAAATCTAACATATTCATATACACTAATTACGCTATACATTATGTATACACCTAACTCCAATTATTCAATACCGTGACAAAATACAAATCACAAGACAATACCCCTTCAACAACTTCAACTTCAACTAGGTTTCAACAGAATCAATCAACACAGCAGCATGTCCAATTTCAACTTCAATATTTAACTCAACACTAGAATCACCAGTCTAATCTAACCAATTCAACCAATTCAGAAATACAAGCAACCCCAATGCCATCGGCATTCAACAATCACAATCAGAAATCCATCATCCAATTATCTTAAATCTATCATCCAACACAATAAAAAATTAAATCAAGTAGGAAAATTTCGAAAAATGACAAAAACACACACCCAAAAACAAGTTATGGTGGTGCGACTGTGATGTGTGGTGGTGCCTGGTGCGGTGTACGATGTCCAATGGTACGATGGACCTCAGCTGCGACAGTGATGACTGTAGTAAGTGATGGCATCTTCGGTTAGAATTTTGAAAAGTCAGTTTTTAAGGTTAGAATTTTGAAAAGTCAGTTTTTAAGGTTAGAATTTTGAAAATTTGCAAATTGGTTCCCGTAGTTTTTCTTTTTTACGGAACTGTTCGAAATTATACGTATTGTTGGTATCGACCAGTACCGATCAGTATTTTTGTCCGGTACTCATAACACCCGTACCAATACCATTTTCCTGCCAGTTTGGTACGGTATTCACATCACTGAGTATTGGTTGTATGATGAAAACAGAATTTGAAATTGTTTTATTTTTTTAGGTTCAAAATAAAATAGAGCAAAAGCAAGTCAGGTCTAAACAAGGGTTGACAGGAGTTACGGCAGAAACAACCATAATTTGTTTTATCCTTTTCTTAATTTAAGGAAAAATCGAAGCAAAGACTCTCTTTTATTTATTTATTAATCTTTTTTATTATATTTTATTCTTCTTCTTTATAGAAAAGAACGCGACGAAGCAACACAAGAAAACAAAACGAAATTATTAGGAAATAATAGAAAAGAATTATACGCCCGATCACCAGTGCGACGTCGTTTGCCGCCTCTGCTCCTCACAGATCGTCCCAACTTCCAACCTGGTAGGTTCTATGCAACGCCCTTGCTCCCTCCTCGATGGAGTCAGCTCATCAGTTGTTGAATATTAGTCAACGGTTCTCAATTTAGGGTGTTGTTTTCGAGTTACTCATTTCTAGAGTTAAGCTTTGTTTGGTTTGATTTGAGTTCCTTTTTTTTTTTCCAGGTTTAGGTAAGCTAATAATGTCTATATGGTAATGGAAGCAAATTTTGTTTTTGTTTTTGGATAAGTAGCAATCAAATCAAGTTCCTTTTGATTTTGGAAAGAAATTAAAATTCGGAATTCGGAATTCGTTATTTGGTTGAGATGATAGATTCTCCACATTGTCCAAGAAAATGTAAGAAAAAGCTGTGTAATATATATATACACACACACATTTTCGTTTGGTGAACAAAGCTTGGGTTTATTGTTTTCTTTGGGAAACTTGTTGTCTTCTAAGATTTATCCATTTAGTTGGAATTATTCTCTTCATTGCTCTCAACATCAACTCTTTGATCTACGGATTCTTTCTCTTAGTTTGTAAAGATATTTTAATTACAAGTTTCTTTATTTTTGCTTCTTGAATTTAATACTTTATGTTAATTATTTGCTTTCCTTGTTAAACCGCAGCTTCTTAGTCCCAGCCAAAAGAAATTTGTGTCTTCCCTTTGAGAAATTTGAGTTTATACCGATGCCGATGTTATTATATTTTTCTTGTTAGAAATAGAATTGTGTTAATTTAGCCTTGGCTTGTGCTGTCAAGGTATATGGATTTTCTGTACAACTTGCACTGTTTCTTGGAATAAGAACAAATCAAGGAGTCGGACAACATTTAAGGTGTACTATTTCCTAGTGATTCTATGCTTCCGTCGTTTCAGTTGGTGTTGGTGGGCATAGATGGATGTTGGCCCACTAGAACAAGGATCTGAGATTCAAATTGACGTTTATCCATTATTAATGGAGCGCCTCGAATGTGTTAATGGTAGTGATCACACTGTGGACATACCACACAGTATGGATGGTTCTGTCGCAGCATCTCATGATAGAAGTTATAGTCGTTTTGAAGCTTCTTCCTATGAGGACAGCTCCGCAAGCAATGTAAGAGTTCCTGTTTCTCAGCCATCAACATCTTCATCAAATGGTCCAAACTCACAAAATTCTTCCTTCATAAGGAGGGGAGAAGCTCGTAGGCGTAGGAGTCCACTGAATTCTGGGTTGTGGATTTCTGTTGAATTAGTTCTGACAGTGAGCCAGATTATTGCATCTATTGTTGTATTGTCTATATCTAGGGACGAGCATCCTCATGCACCATTGTTTGAATGGATTGTTGGTTATGCATCTGGTTGTTTAGCAACCCTTCCCCTGCTTTATTGGCGTTATTGTCATCGGAATCAGACTTTGGATCAAGACTCTTCTCAACCTCGTCAGACTTCAACACACATTAATGTCCCTGCAGGACTATTTGCCCTTTCAGTTACAAGGGCTTCAGAAGGTGAAGATCGAAGAAATGCTGTCCCATCAACTAGAGGTAGCCAATATGCCAGGGCTTTCAATGCAAGGTATTTTTGGTGTCAATCAAAGCTCTTTGGAGATGTATCATACTTGTATCAGTTGTGATTCTTGGTAAATTGTGCCATGCACTTTGAACATATTGGACAAGTGTTGGTTCTAATATCTGTTTAGACAGTTGCGTTCATTGTTTTAGAGTTGTTCATACTGGTCGTATTTCTTCTTCCTTTGTAAGGAATTGACTAAAATTGCAAAAGACGGTTATTTCCTTTACTGTTTTTTAGTTGGGACTTATTTGTTTGTCATGCATTGATATTCAGCACACTTTCTATCACAAGACTTTATATGTGCCTAGACAGCTTCCACCATGTCTAGTTCATTGGTGTTATGTGCATTAAAGTTTATTTCTTCCAGTTTGTTATCTTTAATAGTGATAACTGGTAACTGAAGATATTAATGCATAAAGCGTCGCCTTTGTCCCCTTTTGTGGAAGATAGATACTGAACAAAGATCTAAAATCTTTAAGATTGTGAAGTAAAAGATCCTAGCAGTTGCTTCTTCCCAACTTGTTAAATGACCAGTAAGTTGAGATTCATAATCCCTTCACCAAATATGAGTGGAGTGTTGGATTCCTTGTTTTAAAATAACAACAGATATATCTGTTAGATGATCCCCGAGGAAGAGAGGAAGGGTGTGTATGGTTGAGGGAGGAGTTGTTAGGATAGGCAAAATGGATGGAGGAAAGAACCCAAGAGGGGTTACTGCAGCCTTTAGAAGGTTTTGTTTGGGTTAGATAGTAATTCCTAGTTTAGTGGTGTGATAAAATTGTAATTAGATATATCAAAATTGGAGTTATTGATATCTTAATGTTGTGCTCCTTATGTAACGATTTAGATAATACTAAGATGATCACATTGCAATTCCTTGAAATTAGATAAAAGAAATTGGGATTCTAAAATCATGACAGTGGTATAGTGGGGTTGGAATTAATAGGCTCAATCCAAATTCCAAATTTCATTTTGCATGTCCCAAACACAGTAGCAAAGTAAAATATCATTGATGATTCAAGGGCAGTAGTCAATGAGAAATGCCAAATGTAGCTGAAGTTGATTGGATTCCTTCATATGGTCTCTCTTGTAATGCTTTGTACCATTACTTGATCCTTCCAACACGATGCCTCTTTTCTTTTGGTTTACAGGCTTAAACTCCTGATGGACTACTACAAAATGGGATTGGATTGCTTTTTTGCTGTTTGGTTTGTGGTTGGCAATGTATGGATCTTTGGAGGGCATTCATCTGCCAATGAGGCTCCTAACTTGTACAGGTGTGATGCATGGTGTTGTCACTAATATATCTTGTGTTACATAGCGGTGATACCTACTTTGTATCTATCTTTGTATCTATTTTTCAGGTTATGTATAGTGTTTCTTACATTCAGCTGTATTGGATATGCCATGCCCTTCATTCTGTGCGCAACAATCTGCTGTTGCTTGCCTTGTATAATTTCGATCCTTGGGTTTAGAGAGGATCTATCACAGACCAGAGGGGCGACATCAGAAGCAATTGATGCTTTACCAACATATAAATTCAAGTCCAGTAAGAATGGAAACCGAGATGATATAGATAATAACTCCCCTGCTGGTGATGGTGGTGTTGTGGCTGCAGGAACTGAAAATGAACGAGCCATCTCTGGTGAAGATGCAGTAAGGCCACTTGCTCATAAATTTCTACAATCTGTAGACGTCTAAATCACCTTGAAGTTCAATTTTTCTATCACTATTGAAATCATCTTGTTACTGTGATAGGTTTGCTGCATTTGTTTAGCTAAATACGTCAACAATGATGACCTCAGGGAGCTACCTTGCGCTCATTTCTTTCACAAGGAATGTGTAGATAAGTGGCTAAAGATAAGTGCATCTTGTCCCCTATGCAAGAGTGAGCTTGGTGATAGTGTTTCGGTTTCCGGATCAATCTCTGGACAGCAACTGGTTTAGAGAGAAATAGAGTACAGTGTTGTGGAAGGCGTCATCTTTTCAATCACTGACTATAAAAGAGCATTCTATATACAGAAACATCTTTCCCATTTTGACATGTAAAGTATGTATTCTTTTTCATTGTCTTCCCGTGCCTTGGAACAGTGAAGTTATGTACGAATTTAGTTGGTGTGGCATCCGCTTTTGGGCCTTGCATCTAACCAAACAGTTGGCCATAACCCATTTGTCCTGGGAAGGGATTCTGCATGTGCATCCTTTAACGGTTTTACCAGCTGCTGTTAGCTTAGCAATTTTGGAAGTCAGGTTAGTTTACACCATTCAATAGAGTTGGTATACATTAAATGCCTTTTCTTTGTTTTCCATTTATCTTTTTGAGTTAATACTTCAACGCATGTCGTCTTTTTCCAAAAAATGTGTGAGTTAAGTTTTACTAATCCCTATGCTTGAAAAGTACTAAAATGAAGAGTTTGGCCAGTATTTTAAGTCAATAAAAAAATCATTAAGTTGAAATCTATTATTTTACAGGGAGATTCTCTCTTTAAAACCCTCTGCCTGCCTTCTCTCTTCATCCGACTTTTCCTTGGGTTTGATAGGGTCAAACTTTGACTTTCTTTTAAGCTAATGGCCAGCTTCGCGCCTAAGTTTAGTCTCCACTCCCAGAACTTAGGCTTCAGGATGTCCTTCTTCTGCTTTGGCTTCATTGATCACTCCTCTTCTTTCCTTTGGCTAGGGTAAGCATATTTCTTGTTTTCTAGGCATTTTGTCAAAACCCCCTGACCTCTCATTCCATGCCAAATTCTTACCTTCTTCTTTTCCTACTGTTTTATTTAGAAAATGAATAAATTTTCATTAACCTTAGCAAAGCTAAAACCATCATTACAGCATCACAATGATTTCCTCAGCATAAATCAAATTATCAACTCAAACCAAAAGCAATTAGGATACCCAGGTTCATAAGTTTACATTTGCCAATTGTTCTTTAATTCGATAGACAAGTTGTGTGCATTCTTGGCTATTGATACAACTCTAATCCAATTGACATTGTCCTCAACTAGTTGATGTTTGCTTGTTTCTTCAGCTCTGTAGATTCTATTGTTTCTTTGTTTCTTCAGCTCTGTAGATTCTATTGTTTCTTTCTTTCCATAAAGAGTAGATAGCAATTGTAAATGCTGTCTTGTAAATTACTCGGTTTTGCTTCTGCATTCTTTCTAATCTGCCAATCCATTTGAAAACTCTAAGCCACTCATAGGTTTAACAATATACTATCATCTTATGCTTGATTCTACTCCAAACTGATATGGAATATGTGCATTGAAAAAACAGGTGTTTTCTATCTTCTTTAGCTCCTTGCATAGCACATAAACTAGATCATATGAGTCAAACCATCTATTTTTGGTTCTTATTTTGTTTTTAATAACCAAGCAAGTGATCATAGAGCCTTTAGGACTAAGGAAGTTTCTCTGTAACAAGTCGTACCAAGGCACCCTCTCCTTATTATTTTGGAAGATCTTAGCAAGATTTGTTGGTAAACACTCCTTTAGAATGAGCTATCCAGGTGAGTTCATCATCTCTATACCTAAGAGTGGTTTGAGGAAAGTATTCAAATAAGAAGGTGAAGCCTCTGAAACTACCAGACCATTTTGAATAAGTGAAGAGGCTTTTGCATTAAGGGGAATTCTATTACTAAGCTAAGCTATCTCTCTTCCTTGCACTAATTATCGTACCAAATCCATATTTTTTCACCATTCCCCAATTTGTGTTTCAACCAAAGGTAAAGAATGTTCCTCAATTGCTACATGTGAGTGAAGCGCCATGAGCCATCCCTGGTGATAGGCATCTTCCAAAAAATTATTTGCCCCTCTGTTGCCCCTTAAACTATTAGCCTTTTGGTTTAAAATACTTCACATAAAGTGTGGAATCAAGTGGTAAGGGACTAAGAACTCAAACTCAAGTTCATTCTTGAAGTTAGGGATTCTACAACCCTTTTGTTATATCTTCACCTTCGAAAATCCTTAAAGTTGGAGATGATAAATGCAAAACAACACTAGTGTGATACTTCTTGAATAAGAGAACTTCCCACAAATCAAATTGGGTTGAGACTAGATAGGACAAGTGGGGCTTAACCTTTGATTAGACCAGAAGACCACTTCCCTTTCAAGTTTAACGATGTCCTAGAATGTTGAGTGTATTACAGTAGTGTCTCAGGCGTTGAAATGGAATGTCATTATTTCTCTTTAAATTAAAACCTGGTATAACCTTGGACAAAAAAGCTTATTACTATATGGGTCTGTTTCCATATATTTCACTTGGCTATTGATCTACAATGAGATTTAGCTATTTAGCTAGTTTCATAGGCAAATCTATTTGTCTAAATGAATATATTGGTAGTTTGAGGAGAAAAGGTTATGCTAAGGTGTGTGAGGAAGTAAAGAAGGATAAGGATCTCCTTAAAACTCTTAAGAATTTATGTCTGAATGAGAAAGGTGGCTTAATGACCTAAAAAATAACTCTCTTCCCCCTGAAAACCAAGTCAAATCAATCTAGTTAAAGTTTGGAGACCTATTGGGAAAAAATAATCACATAACCATTGTTTTGAAACCCGGATCGGTTCGACTGGTTTGACCGGTGATCGATCGGCTATCTAGTCCAGGTGATCCTTAAAAACCGGTCCCCAATTGAACCAGTGAGAACCAGTAAAAACCGGTCAATTGACCGGGCGAACTAGTCCGGTTTGACCGGTTTAACTACTGGTTCAATAAATTTTTTATTTTTTATTTTTAAATATTTTTTTATATTATTTAGTATATTTTTCTATTTTTTAATATTATTAATATTATATATAATTAAATATAATTATTGCATAATTTTGACGTCACACCGATTCAACCAATGGTTGAACCGATTGAACCGATGATCAATAAAGCCTCCGGTTCGATGTCCGAGTTTCAAAACCTTGCATATAAGTATTGAAGCTCTCGCAGGTAGTCTAGAATCTCCTAACCTGAGAAATAATGAAGGGAATAAAAAGAAGAATATTGCTAACTTGGACACTTATGAAGTCTTTATAGGGAATTTTACAAATTCCAAGAAAGTATCTCCACTTTTGCTATAACCTCCGTAAGCAAACCAATCCCTCTTTTGCTGGGTAATAATGAAGGGAACTAGAAGAAGATTATTAATAGTTTGAACTTATTGTATGGATTTCCATAACCTTTTGATAACTTTAATAATCAAACAAAGGATTCTACTATGGAGGATTATGTAACTCATCACTTTGAGCCCTCCAAGGAACTCTTAATTAGAAAAATAAGAAGGAGAATTCAAATAAGTAGGAGATAATATGGTCGAATACCCAAAGGGAAGGGTTCTCAACCTGTTATCCCTTAATGATTATCTATAGAATATTAGGGGATTAAATTGGCCTAAAAAGCAACAAGTTCTTTATGATTATCTTATTTATAAAAAACCATCTTTGGTTGGCATGCTAGAAACTAAGCTCAAGGAGGATATAATGAACAAGGGACTTTGGTTCTTTGAAAAAAATTGGATCACTTTTTCTAATCATTCACACTATTACAAAGGGAGAATCCTAGTGGCCTATGATCCTGAAGTAATTAAGGTACTTCAAATTTAAACTTCTAATCAATTTATAAATCTAAGGACTAAATATGAGTTGATGTTGGATGATATTAGAATCTTTTTTTTATACTGATAATATTGCTTTCCAAAACTATGGGAAGACCTGAAATCTTTACACTCTAATTTCCTAACCCCTTAGCTTGTGCTTGGTGATTGCAATTGTATCCTATATGCTCAAAAGGGAAGATTAATCTTATTTTATCAAATATGGAGATGAGGAATTTATAAATTGTCTGAGGAATTCACATTTAAATTACTAAGAAAACTTCTATACACCGGGTAATAAGTAAGAGGGCCAATGACTTAGAAAGAAGCTTAACAAAGGTCTAGTTAATTCTTATTGGATGTCTTTTTTCCTTGACAACTTTGGATACTTTAATTCTCCTTTATATTTGATCATAGTCTTATAGAGATTTAAATGCTTTATCCTAGTACAAAAGTGAAAGCTCGTTTTAGGTTTTTGAACTTCCTAAACTTGAAGTGTAGCGTCCCCTCACCGTAGAGTATACACCGGGACGCCCGTAGGTCGTACCGATGCATAACCTACGACGAGAGTGCACTACGATTCGATCATTTCTATACACCTCATGGCATCTATAATAATAAAGCAGTAATTCACCAAATTTTTAAAACCAAAACGTACTTCTCATTTCATTTCTTAAAACCATAATTACACCATCAGTCATATAAATACAATCGTACAAACCCAAAAGAACTAACGTAGCTCCTAAACCAGTCATCCACAAAATACCCAAAAGATCCCCAACTGACAGACATGTGGGCCATGCTCTTCTCGCCGGCACACACAGCAGGAAAAGTCTCACTGATCGGAGCTAGAAGTCACACTATCACTGTCCTGAAAAATAGA
>JANJEY010000001.1:12896241-12909710 GCA_024703695.1 Erythroxylum cataractarum | reverse complement strand
TGTTAGACAATTGAGTGACATAGGAATTGATGTTCTCTGCCTTGGTCTCCCATTGCTCCATCCTCTTCTCCAAGGCACTGAATCTGGCAGCAGTCTTTGAGGAATCCTGCTGAATCAAAGAAGCAATTGCATTAAACTGATTAGCATTGGAATCCCTCTCTTCCTTCATCAAGGTCATCATGCTGTGGAGCAGCTGATTAGTATCCTCCTTTGGTGGGACCACCAGGGCTTGCTGTTGATTAGGGAACTGGCTAGTGGAAGTGCCAGCTCCTCCTCCTTGTCCGAAGGTTTGGGGGAGGGGGTAGTTTTAGGGTTAATTTTTTATTATTTGCAAATTTTAAATTTTGCAGAACTACCCGAATTTTTCAGGTATCTGTGGTACCGGTCGAATTTTTTGCACAGTACCTTTATCCCTGTACTAGTACCAGATCCTGGCCGGAACGGAACATTTCGGCCGATACCAATCGATACGGTACGGTATTCCTAACGTTGTTTTTGACACGAATTAGAATCTAGGAAGTTTGCTTAAGCGTAAAATAATAATAATAATAATAAAGAGTGGTCGTAGATTCTCCTGCATTTTACATTTTAGCGAGCAAAGTCTTCGCAATTAGTGAAACTTGCAAACAGCATAGAGAAAAGAAGGAGAAGAAGAAAATTGAATCCGAGCTGAAGGAGAAGACTCACAGCAGCTAAACGGTCAGGTTAACAGAAACATTTTAGAAGACAATTTGGAGATGGCGACCAACAGCAGAGAATCTAGAAGGAAAAGGATCCTTGATAGAAGTGGCGACCGTTTAGCCTTCATTACGGGTCGGATCCAATCCCTCCCTTCTCAATCTCATCTTCCTGATACCTCACCTCAGCCGTCCAATTCTCAAGCCCCGGTTTCCTTCCTCTCTTGTCAGACTTCCGGTACGTATCCTTCACTATGTCTTAAGATTCATTTTGATTTTTGTATTGGACGCTTTTATAGAGTTTCAATAGGGTAATCTTCGCTGGTTACACTTTGCGGCTATTGACTTGTAGGATTAAAAGGTGTTTACTGCCGGCTTAGTTGAATGCTGGACCATTGTATTAAGTTTAGGATCCAAGATATCCATTTCGTTTTTTGATGTCTTTCTAAACAACTTTATTTGATAATCTCTGCGTTTATGTTATCTGGAGAAGATACATAGCTCCATTTTGTGAATGTATTCCTGTGGTCATTAATTTTAGGTTTATAAAGGTTACCAAGTTTCTTGTTTAGTTTTGCTCTCAACTTTCTTTGAGTTTTGCTGCCGGAATGCCTTGTGTTTTGGCTTAAGTCTATGTTTAGTTGGACGTAAGATTTTTAATTATGTGAGATTTTTAATGGAATGAAATAGAATATAATGGAATGGAATGCGAATAGATGTAATATTAGAAAATTATTGTTTGGGAGGGATAGAAGGATTTATAATGTAATATAGTGAAATGTTGTTTGGATGAAGGATTTATAGTATAATATAGTGTAAAGTTGTTTATTATTTTACATTCCATCTTAAATTTCTCAAATATGATGGTTTTTATTTTTACTTTTTAGGATAGAATGAGATGTAATATGAAACCTTCCTCTTTCATTGCATTCTATTCTATTTTATTATAAACCTTCCTGATAATATTACATTTCCATTTTATTAATAAACTTCCAACTAAACATAGCCTAAATAAATGGGATTTAAGACTTCCAAATTTGAAAACCCTAGTTGGTCATTATAATTCAGTTTTTTTCAGTTAAGGATGAGGCTTCAGTCTTGCCTGATCATGGTCCCACTATCTATCCTGGCAATGCTGGAAGCATTGTGGAACCTGAACTCAACGAGCTTGCTACGAGGATCTTAACATCAAGTAGTCCTACTCCAGATGCAGCAGATAATGAACACTCATCTTTGACCTCAATGGTACACCAGAAACTGGTAACATCTGCATCTTCCAGTGAGCAGCATGTGCAACCTACGACTCATAAAGACATATTTGTCTCAGCAAGTCAAGTGAGCTCTGCAATTACAGCAACATGGAGATCACGTCTTGTTTCCACTGTAGCTATTGCCCTTTTAGTTATTTTCTCACACTCAGGATTTCCTTTACTGGGAAGTAACCTAATCAAGAGCATCATAAGTTTTAGGCCTCTTTACTTGGTTCTTCTTACCAATTTAACGCTTGTGCTAGCTCATCTTCTTTCTGATCGTCAAAGAAGTATTGTAAGGGGCGAGGATAGGACACCTTCAACTGAGAAATATGAGTGGACTGATCAAGCTGGTAAGGCTCTGGAAGTAGTTTTGGTGATACGAAAGGCAATGGATGCGATATTCATTGATTGCAGTGTATATGGAATAATCACCATTTGTGGCTTATCAGTTCTGTCCACTTTATCTTGAGTCTTTTTATCTTGAGTCTTTCTTTGTTTTTCTATTCATATTTGTAACTTAGTTAGATGTGTTGTCACAAACTGTTCAGTTAGATATACTATGTCTCTGTTTCAAACCGTGCCTTAAGCAATTCTTTAATGTTGAATGAATTTTTAACATGTGAATTCAACCTCCATATTGATTGGTGAATTGCCTTGCAGACTATTTACATATGTCTGTAAATTCTCAAGTGGGAAGGCAAGCAAGATAGCTGTTTCCGCATTTTCCATAAGCATCTATATACCTGTTTTTCTTTATTTTCTTGTCAGGTTGGAACCCCAAATGCTTTCTTTAAATAAAAAATGTCCAGACCGACCTTAAGGATTAGCTTGTACGCACTTTTGGCATTGACAAATTGATCGTAGCAAAAAGAAGCTGTGGAGCAGGAGCTGATTTGACAGTATTAGCCACTGTCCCAGCACGAATTTCTTTTCAAGTTCCAACTTCTATATGGGCAATCTAAACAAGTTCCAAATCCATTACCTTCAAGCACCAATACTTTACTTTGATTCAAAAATGGATATCTGGAAATTAAATATTATGTTTAAGCTTGCTTTTTCCCTATTTTTTGACTAATGGGATTAAATATTATGTTTAATCCCATTAGTCATAGTTGTCGCCTGTACATCATCCCCATCCGTTCTAATAGTTGACTCCACAACAAATATTTTGGTTTTTGTTTCTTTCATTTACTTTCTTCTTTCTTTCTTGTTCCAAACAATATCTAAACCTTAAGCAAAATTAAAGATCATGATGTACACAATGCAAAAGCTAAAACAAACAGGGAAATAATTTAGATAAACAGGTACAGGAAAATAGAAATTTTTACAGGAAATTTCCTTCACCATGTCCAACAGTAGCAGACTTCTGCAAGATCCTTGAAGGGTCAGCGAACCTTGCTGAGAAAGAGCGAGGAAGATTATCAGGCTCTGTCCAGCCAGTGCCTGGATCAAAGTTCTGAAAGTAGTCGTCAGGTTCGTAAGACGCATGAAAATTAGTCATAGTCGTGGTTGGAGCAGTGAAAATCTTCTTCTTCTCTCTGTTAATCTTTCTCCAAAACACTTGCCACCTTGGTTTCACAGCTTTTCTGTCAATCATTTTGGCACCCTGGGAATCGCTCCTGCCCAGACGAATAGTTTCGGAGGATCTCCATTTTTTCTTGAACACCATCGCTGTGAGGTCTGCTATGCCCATGTTAGAATTCACAAGCAGATGTTGACTAGCATGGTGGTGGAGATTAAGAGAGGCTTTACAATTTAAAGAAATCGCGACTTTTCGAGATAATGATGCATGCAATTGCTAATGTCTTTGTAATGAGAATGGTTGTTGGAATTAAGAAGAGTGGTCCTTAAGCCCATCTCACATTCACCGTATTAAGTAGATAGGAGGGTTAAGAATCCGTAGACTAGGAAACACATCCACGGTCTCACTTGAGATTCTCCGCAACAAATGATTCCATAAATGGAGTCAGAATGATGTGCTAGCAAACGGCTGTTTATTTGCTACTTTGGTATTGCCAATTTTACTAACATGCAACATAATTGTGCTAAAATTAATGGTACTCCAATCTATTAGTAAAAGATTGATACTCCATCTGATTTATAATAAGAGTCGTTTCAGAAAAATACACGTTTATTAAGAAAGTTAATTAAATTATAGATATACCCTTACAATAATTAGCATGTGAGAGAAGTTGTATATTAAATTGCCTTGAAATTGTAATCGGTATAATTAAAATGAGAGAAAAATGAAAGGTTAATTTTGAAAAAAAAATTATAAATATGCATACAAAGTCAAGAATGACACTTATTTTGAATAATTAAAATATATCTAAAACGACACTTATTATGATTTAGAGGGAGTACAATTTTGAAAACCTGAGTACTAGCAATCATATCTTGGAGTTCAGGACATAAAATTCTCAATGAGTTTGGTTTCCTCGTCCAGAAAATGGAGATGGTCAAAGTGATTTTTTCTTAAATCTGTTATTCTTACGTAACAAAGGACATTCAAAAGACAAATAATGGAATTTGTCTGACCTATTACATTGCACCAACTCCTCAGCAACTGTAATTTTACAAAGCAGGAGTCCAAGCCATCAGGATAAGACAAAATGAGTCATATGGGTTTAAACCAGTATTCAAGTTTAACTTCATTTACTATACCAATTCTATCTAACGGATGACAGATATCATATTTAATACTTTTGATCATCATTATGCTCACTATTAATTTTTTTTTAATGGAATACTATCCTCTTGCCTTAAGTATTAAATAATTAAAAATTTGAATCTCATACATCAAGGTATAATTGTACCAAGTCCTCCTAATATAAGTAGTTGTGAATATTTATTTATTTGATGAAAATGACCAATTACCTACTGAGATTCTACCTCAATTATATAGTGCACATACTATAGTAATAACAGCATGACATCCCTTCAATTTAACTATTTTTTTAGTAAATATGTACTGTTCAAATTATATGAATACATGTCATTCTTTCACAACTTCGCATTAAATCTATAATGGAATCTACATATAAATTCTCCACCTCTTTCTAAATTTAACCTAACTGCGTTGTAATGGAATCTGTCCATGACAAAAACATACAACTTTCTTTACTTGGATTTTTATATTCCACGCATACCGAAAGTCAGTCAGAGTAGGCCGCCGAAAGGGTCTAATTTTGCGAGAGGCGTGCGCCTTCACTTTTTGCTTACATCTGTTTCTTTCTAAGATGTTTTATGTATTAGTTTAATGGCTGTCATCGTTAGAGAAAATACACGGTTACCGCAAACTATAGGATATCTGTGTGCCCACGCAATTCTGTTGATGTCCTTTGAGAGCAATATTTTAAAAATCAGGCTGGTAATTGAATCAGGAAAACAACTTATTTAATAATTAATGGTTTAATAATTAATGGTTCAATCGGAATTAAAACGTGATCAAATCGTGATTGAACCGGTGACTAATAAATATATAAATTTATTTTATATATTATATATATAAGATAATTTTTAATTATATATCTAACTTAAAATCTTAAACTTTCAAACTTCAAAAACATACAATATTTTTTAAAATTCACCGACATAACATAAAATAAGATAACAAAATTGACTAGTCATATTTCATCAAAAAGATTAAAAAAAGATCAATAATCATAATATTCGTTCAAGTTAAAATCAAATGCTACTTCATCATTGCCAATATGAACATCTTCAACAGATTCCAAATTTGGTTATTCGGCAATTTCTTCATCACTTAATTTCATAATAAACAATATTAGACAAAATTATACTTAGAAATAATATATTTAATCTTTAATATTATATTACAAAGTAAATTAATTAATATTTCTACAAGTAGTACAAATAGGCATCTTTAATAAATATAAAGAGAACATAAGTAAAAAATTGTAAAAATAAGATAAATGAATAAACTGAAATATATAGAAATATATAAAAAGGATGGAAAACTAAAAACACAATTGATTATACCTTTTATTTTGCTCTTTGCCTTCTCTGTTCTGTTAGACAAAAGATGATAAACTGAGTGAGGGCTCTAGTAGTAGAGATACATTCCTTAATCCTAAGTATAAACTCTCCAGGGAGTCCAAACACTTCCAGTAAGTGGAACAAAAAATCCCAATTGAAACTATCAAAGGCTTTATTAAAATCAACCTTGATAGAGCAATTAGCAGGGTATGGCTTCTTAAGTATCCTTTAAGGAGCTCCTTAACAAGCAAAATATTATCCCTAATTTGTCTATTTTCAAAGAAAACACCTTGAATGCCACTAATGAGAGTATTAACAACCTTCTTTAATCTTATAGTAATCGATTGTACGCTGCCTTTGTTAATTTGTGGAGATTTTATCTCCACTTTGGATAGAGATGAAGCTCAAGTTATGTGTTGTCTTAGAAACTTTACAGATGACCACTTGAAGCGTGTTGAACATCTGAGGGTAACTGATCTAAAGAAAGGACACTTTTATACTTGGAGCAATAAGCATGTTACATAATGGTTTATAAGAAAAAAAATAACTTGACAAGGCACTTGTCGACTCTAGGTGGC
The DNA here is from genome assembly GCA_024703695.1 of Erythroxylum cataractarum. Classification (NCBI taxonomy): domain Eukaryota; kingdom Viridiplantae; phylum Streptophyta; class Magnoliopsida; order Malpighiales; family Erythroxylaceae; genus Erythroxylum; species Erythroxylum cataractarum. The sequence goes on along the minus strand of JANJEY010000001.1, from coordinate 12,903,203 downwards.
TAACTAAATTCCTTAATAGCATAGCTAACTTCATGGATCCATTGTTCTCATACCATAAACCAATAAGGCTATCTGGTTTTTCTCACCTATTCTAATAGGCACTTTCTATTCAGATTGAACAACTTCTTGGCTCATCAGAAGCTTGTAGAAAAGGTGTTGAGAAGTTTGTCCTTAGATCAAAACAATTTTGTTGTGTTCAAAAACTTAATTTTGTTAAGGATGAGCTTAAACAGCCGAATAAATCCATGGGATCCAATACGAAAACTATAGTGGAAGTTGCTAGAATAAAGTTTTCTGATAATCAAAAACTTATAGCTTCTAATCCTAATAATGCAAGCCTCTTGGGTAAGGAAAAGCTTTTGTAGGATAATTATTTTTAGGCTTTGCATAATCATTTTTTTCCTTACGTACCAGACACAGATCTAGGATCACTTGCTTATGTTGATAAATGTACCAACTTCTTTTTTCATTCTTTGCTGCAAGAAAAAAAATAGGAATACAGTATGCTCTACTGTTTCGAGTGATGGTTTTGTTTTACAAGATCAGAATTCAATCCTTCTTGAAGCATCTAATTTATTTTCCTTTCTGTTAGGAACTGTCAAGGCTTCTGATTCATCTAGTTCTTTATTAAGCAACTTCAACTCCAAAATTTTTTTGAAGACACAACTAGTTTGCTAATTAAACTAGTCAAAGACAAGGAAATGGTTAATAATATTTTCATGTTAGATGGGATGAAATCTGCAGGGCCAATGGTTTGAATGAAGTTTGCAAGGTGACTTTAAAAGCTACTCATGATTATTTTAGAGTTGGTAAGCTTATGAAGGAGATTAATAAAACATTTATCTGCTTGACTTCTAAGCAATATAATCCAGCTTCCTTTATTGATTATCGACCTATCTCTTGCACTAATTTTCTTTGTAAGGTCATCTCAAAATTACTTGCCCTAAGATTGAAGAAGAATGTTAGTTCTTCCCCCTGTGACAATCAAGGTACTTTCATTGAAAATAGACAGGTTTTAGAGATAATGTTTTGTTAGTTCAGGAGATCGAGCTCCTCAAAGGATATTCTACAGGCTCAACCAACTTAGAGAAGGTTACTGTGTTTTTGTAGCCTTTTATTTTATATACAAGCTCGTGCAAATGTCAGATTGAATCAAGAACTTATCTTTAGGCTTGATATTGCTTTCAACCTCGCAATAAAGAAACACAGTTTTTCCAACAATTTGCATCGCTGAAGCCGTGAGATTTCAAGATGACAAGAGTGTTCTTGATCATAAAACAGATTGGCATATATCTTAAATAATCGGGGAATTCAGGATTTCAAAGGGATTTTAGAAACTCTAAAATCTCTATGAAACATAGTAGAACCTTATCGGTCCTATTCATGTTAATATCCAACTTATAAATTAACAGAAATTAACGCCTAAAAACCAAGCTTTTTCCACGAAACTCATTCGTTGATATTGACGGGAAGTAGAATCACAAAAAATTATCTCAGCCCATACAGAACAATACTTGCATACGCTAGGGTCAACCTGAAAGCTTACAACAATACACACCCGAAATGTCTGACCAGTCTCAATTCTAGGCCTCCATGCGATGCAAGGGTTCATCATCAAATATCTAGTCTTTGCTTAACTATGAGGCCCCCCACCATCTCGAAAACTTCATGGTAAAATTTGCATCACAATCCACCCGCAACCGCCTGCCATAAGAGTTTGTCAATGGTTGATAAAGAAATGCAGCTGATCTAAGCACAAAAATCCCACCTTGATTTCATCTACTTTTTCATGTTAGATCTTTCATGTTGCGTGGCCGGAGAGAAATGAAATTAACACTCAACAGGCGACAAATGAAACATGTACTACCCACTCTAGATGCAACATTTAGAACTATGACTCCTTTCCCACTTAAGCTCTTTAGAAATGAATGAACAACTGATGACAACAACAGATTTTACGCTGAAATTTTGATACTATAACTCCCCTAAAAGCGGCACACAGCCTTCTAATGAATAAATAATTAGCATCACTGAGGAACAAAACTACCAGTTTTAGCTTTATGATGGATAACCAATTCTAGATCAAGTTTCGAAGGCCATGCTCATATGTTAAACCAATAATTTTCCACACCGGAACTGACCAAAGTTGCTAGTAGAACACGCCTGCCCCTATGCAGATAAGGTTGACATAAGCTTGCTTAAAGTAAAGAGTTGTCTCATAACAAAACATAGCTTACTTACATCACTGCGGAGGGTCATGACGTGCATTCTGTGACTGTGCGATAGACCTCAACCTCTCATAAGTATCAGAACAAGCATGAGAATAGTCTGTCATTGCACGAAAGATTTCAGGCAACCGCATCTTCAGAGTCCCCAGTGACTTCTCTCTCACCTGAAGGCAATGTCTTTGGTGGGCTTCAACTTCCTCTTCCAACCTCTTGTTTAAGCTCTCTATGGCAAACCGCCTCTCAGAGATAGGATCATTGGTATTTGCACCTTCACCATCTGTTTCATCAGTTGGAGTTCTTCGCTGCATATACTTTTGGTACCATTCTTCAAATGCCTGCTTCTTGCGCAAATATTCCTTCCTAGTTTCTTCGCATTTCTCCTTCAGTTTCATTTCTTCTTCCTGATGGATTATTATGGTCTTAATTACAGCTGCAAAGGATGAGATGGCAGATTTGGCAAGTTCATCTGGCAACTTTTCAAGATGGTCATGCCATGACTGCAGAAGGGCTTGGATAGGGGGATTCTGGACTCTAGGTGGAGATGCTATTTTCTCTTTCAAGCTGCTTTCAATGGGAATCAGGTTTAACTTTAGCCAGCTATGAAGAATTTGTATGTACTGTTTCTGATGATTCACAAGCTTCTCATATTGTGCATGCCATTCTTCAATAACCTTCAAAAGTTGGATGGTATGTTCATGGTGCTGTCTGGTTGTTTCCTTGACAGCATGTACAACATCAAGTGATTTAAGATCTGTAACAATTTTCAACTGGCTCTCATGATGTATACACATAGTTGCCCACATTTTAGCCATCCTGCATCATGATGAAGAAACATTCACTTCGCTAAGCTACAAGTGAGGAGATCATATATTAACACTAAAGGAAAAGTCAGAAGGATCACATAAAGTCATTGCAATAATACTAACATGAAACAAACATACTAAAACAGTATATAAAAGAGTTGGCAAAAAATGTGGCTGCTGTGATAGTTGACCAAAATGTCATCATCATAAATAACATGAAAGTAACGTGGTCTTTTCAATCAAATGAATGCATCACCTATAAGCACCTGTTCAAATATTTGATAACGATTGGTAAATAACTTACTTGGTAATATTGCTATTTAACATAACTTGGTCACTGCTGAATCTAATCCAAGTTTGCAAGCCTGGCCTACTATTCAAAAGGCCAAATTCCCCTTTCCAAGCCCTTCTACTAACCCCAATTTTGGGAGGGTGGAGAACCGTTCAGAAGTGAAGGCCTACCACTTTTTCTTTAGGCTACACAGGTCAAAGTTGTCTATAAAGAGACCATAAATGACAAAAAAGTGCCTAGGGGTTACGCTAATTTACAAATATGCACCAATACAAAACTTTCAACATAATTCCAACTCAATTTACGGAGATCTGCTGGTGGTGCACAAGAAGAATAAAGTACAATCATAAGTTGGAAGTAATATATATAAAAAGTTATCAGCTATTTGAAAAACAAACCAACGGCAATTAGAATCCAATGTGGACAATCCAAGATCTGTCTAGCAAGGGAGAAATTGTTGGGACACTGAGGTGAAAGACAGCATTTTAGTTTATAAGTTGTTTTTCCAGGTAACTTACCCATCAACAAGGGCAACAAGTTTTGGATACAACTGGTTGTCACGTATGTGATTGACTTCTGAAACTGTCGAGTCCATGGATTGCATATCCACAATATATCTTGTGTGCAAATGACTCACGGCTGCTTTAGTCTTTTCCAAGGATTCAACACTAGCACCACGCTTCTTCTGTTTATTCAGCAGACAAACTTTCTTCTTGTACTCAAGCTTCATAAGCTCGCCTTGCTAATAAGTGTGAAGTAAAATTCTAGTCAGTAGCATTACCAACAAAACAATTGGACCAGTTTGGCCTATTTAGGCCCCTAATTATGCTTGTATTAGGCACTAAACAGTCCTAACAGTTACAGTCTGACAGTATGAACAAGGTGCAAAGTAATTCCCAAGATGATAGGAGAAGTAAAATTAAAAAATCCTATAGCTAATATTATCTATATCTGCTAAGACACACCTTGAGAAAAGTGTAGTACAGACGCAGATGGAATCAGAATAACCAAAGATAGAGAAGTACCTTTACTTCATCATAGAGCTTCTTTTCCCAAGCTAACAACTTGTCCAAGACAGTGGCATGAGTTTCATAGTCATCAGAATCAAGTTCATCTTTTCCACCCTCACCCCCAGAAACACCTTTAAATGATCTATTCCATGTGATAACACGCATAACCCTTGCAGAATGATCAATATGTCCTGCAATGATTGACACAATTTTAATAACATAAGATGATACTAGTCACAAGATTTCTTTGTCGTGAAACTAAGATCGAAAGAAAAAATGCTAGCATAATGATTGGCTACACAGCCTGTCTTTCAGGGCTAAATGCTCAAGCTGCACACAGCATAAAGATATGTGTTGCCCGAAATCTCAAAAAAAAAGAAAAAAAGAATAAGCGTTATCAAACATAGAAAAGCCGGAAGTAAAAAAGAACAAAGAATATCCCAGGTTGCTATTACAAATGCTTGCAGAAAAACCCATAGACAAAAGGTCAAGTGACTGGATTCGTAATATCAATTTCCAACTATACAAGCAAAAGACAAAAAGCCTAAGCTTTGAGCTTCAACTTTCCACATAAAAACACATCTCAAAAACTTGGAAAGTTTCTAGCAACAGAAAGGCATGCTAAACTTCTAGCACGCAGTTAGACCATTAGGAAGCAACTACTTCAGTGACTAATAAAGGATTGTCAATGCACTCGGAGCCATCCATGGTTTTTATTCAGAACTTACTTTAAAATAAATGAAGAGAAGACAAGCATCGAACATAAAAAACGACGTATGTAAAAATTTCCGCAGCTTGAAAGATAAATTGCCAGGAAATTATCATTAATCACAATTAATACCTCGGTTGTCAGCGAAATTGGAATGATAATGCAAGCGAGTAGCCTCAAGCATCTTGCAAACATCCTGTGCAGTCTCAGACGCCTTTAAAAAATGATCATCAATCGCCTTCAACACGTGCATCAAATTCACACTAGGAACAGAACTCTCGTTCCCCACCATTCTAAACTCAGCCGGGGCCGTTTTCGAATGCTCAATCTGCTTCCCCTTCCTACCGTCCTTCTCCTCCTCCAGCTCCTCTTCCTCCGCCGGCACCACCAGCTTTGCCTCTGGTTTCTCCGGCGTTTTTGGCTCAACCCCATCAACATCACCGCCGGTCTCGACACCATCAAACCGGACACTTTCAACGTTTCTAAAAGCATTGTCATTTCTGGTGGCATCTTCATCTGGGTCCAAAGACGGACCGGGCAAATTGTCCACCATAAAGAAGTAATCCCAAGCCATACCCTTCGTTTCCGGCATGGGTGGCACGATTTGTTGGTGCTCCGGCAAACGAGTTACGCCCACATTCATATAATGTGGGCCCTTCGACCCACTTGAATCTGTACTCTTATTCCCTCTACTCATTGCATTTCGATCCAACTCACGTTCCTCTTCCTCCTCTTCCTCCTCATCTTCCTCGACAATGGCAGTGGGATCGATGTCCCGAATCTGCTTCATGGGCATCTCGGGCATGCTGACGGCACGCTTGATGGGACTAGGAGAAAAATTTGGCAGCGGTGGAGGCGGCAGAGGAAGGCTGTCAATGGACGACGGCGGCGGTGGAGGAGGTGGCGGAGGAGGTTGGGTGGCGGGGTCGAGAGGAGGATGAGGGACCTGGGAATGCTCGGCTTCACCATGGGCGTAGTCACTGAGAGCCGCTCCGGTGTTCTTGAGAGAGATGGCGTAACCTGAATAGCCGGAGGCAAAGGCGTTCCTGGTGGCGACGGCGTCCTTCATAAGGATTTTCCGCTCCTTGCAACGAGACACAGATTCCTCATTGTCCACTTTGGACTGCGCACACCCCATTTTCGCTTAGGCTTATTCTACGAAGAAGAACAATAATAGATTAAAAAAAGAAAAAAAGAAAAAACTGTGGACTTGGGGTTTTAGTTTTAGAGAGAGAGGGGAAGTGAGACTTGGAGATGAAAAGAGCGAGTGCAGAGAAGGCAAGGGCGGCACTAGTGTCAAGGCCAAGAGCTGGTACAGAGCACAGAGGTGAGTGTACGAGCGCAGAGAGAGCAGAGCTTGTTGTGCTTACTCGCTGCGACTGTTAGAGTCCACTCTACTCGCTGACTTTAGACTACGTGGTGTCCTTGTCAAATAACGGTCACTTTTTTCTTTTAATTTTATTAATTAGGCCTATTATATTTAAATATACCTAACAAATTCAATTAGTATTCAATTCAATATCTTTTACTTATTAAAGATTAAGTCCAATTGATAAAAGTTGGTAGTAAAATGGTGTCTGTTCTTCTTCTAGCCGTTCACTTGTCTTGATATGATTAACTTTAATTCAAATGGCTTTCAGTTACTGTTATTAAATATGTATTAAAGGAAAAGAAAGGCCTTTTATTCACCTAAACCTTTTTGTTTATATTCATAATCTCATTTAAGTGTACCGATTACTTAAGCAGTCAACGTCAATTTCACTATTGCGTACGGTTAAGCAGTCAACGTCAATTTCACTTGAATGCAAATGACGACGGGATTGAATCACGAGCATAATATATATGGTCGGGTCGGTCATTACGGGCTCGAGCCCAATCGAGACGACCTGTGGGCCGATCGGTTGGTTCATCGAATATCCG
>JANJEY010000001.1:12764961-12785668 GCA_024703695.1 Erythroxylum cataractarum | reverse complement strand
TAGACCATAATTAATCATAATCATTAATAACCTATCTTAATCTCATATAACAATTCATATTCTTGACTCTTCTTTTTCTTTGCACACAAATAAGTCACCATAAGTTTCCTCATTTAATGCCACTTGATAATTAAAAAAAATCCAAGAAAATTCGGGGTCCAACATCTAGTCAATATCTAAATCGAATGGAAAGTTCTCGAGAATCTAAGCCTATTGCCCTTGTTATGGAAAAGCTTCAACTCGATAATAAGAAATGTAAACAGTATAGTTTTTTTTAGTTTATTAAAAATTTTGGCAGTACAAAAGTTGTATTTTGACATCCCAAAATTTTCAAAGTCCCAGTAAAAGTTCAAAACACTTATATTATCACATCAATTTCCTAACTACAAATTGTGGACTTTAATCCATTTACAAACAACCTCAAATAGTTACATTAATAAACTTTGAAAAGTTAAATCAAAATTATGCATTTCATTTAAAAACCTTTATACATATCCATTCGTTACACAAATGTACATTCCAAAATATGTTCAAAGACACGCAATAGTTCTTAAAAGTATGTACAAGGTAAAAATGTCTATACAGTAGCACAAGAGGAAGTAGATTACTCGAGAGGTGGAGTCCCTACTGCTGAAGCACCTAAGTGTGCACTTGAGAGGTTTTATTTAAAAATAAAAAATAAAGTGTGAGCTGAACGAGTTGAGTGAGTATAAATAGAATTCTTTGCAAATCATTTTGAAATCATTGACACCTCCCTAAAAGAAATTCATTTCATTTAGTATCAAACAATGCCAATATAAAACATATAAGCTTCTTGAAACCAAAATTCTCAATTTTACTTTTAAAACAAATAATGGTAGCATTATTTATTTTCATGAATTTCTTATATGATATAGCCCACCATTAACTTCTTTGCATTATGGTGCTCTTAGGCATAAGGTCACAGAGCTAGTTCTGCATTGCTTACCCATGATTGATTAACCACTAGTTACAGACCTAGTTCTACATCACTTACTAGTAATAGGTTAACCACTATAGAATGGTAGTTATGAAGCTAATTTTGTATCGCTTACCCATAACAATTTTTGCTAGCACTTTATATACTTTGTACAAACAAAGGGGGACTCATTGGAGTGAACTATTAACAGACACAATACCACCCACTGTTAGTAACTGACGCCCCAGGACACTACCATGCACGTTTGGAATACTCTGACCAGCATAATATTGTGTAATGAGCCTAATAGTATACCATAGACTAAAAATAAAATCATTTTTCTTAGTACTTTAACTTGTAGCATAAAATGTAAACCATTTTGTAAAGTAATTTGTACAATTTCAAAATCAAAAACTAATGGGAGGTGTCTAGAGCCTGTCATGATCGTGACATTTCTTTTAACCCATGTACGTTTTAAAATTTTCAACTTCTTTCAATCTCATAATTAAATAATTGAATTAATAATTTAAAATCATATGTCATTAATTCCTTTGCAAAGAAGTTATTCAGATGAAATGATTAAAATACACTCATTGTTTGTAAATTTATTGCGAAGCACACTTATATGTTTTGTACCTTTCCCGTACCTACACAAAAGGGCATTTCACTTAGACTTTTATTTCTAATTCATAAACAAGGGATTAACACTATATATTCAGTTTAATTAATCATGACTCTCGTGTCACAATCGTGACCCCTGTTTAAAAATCATACCTACCCTTGTTCTATAGATTTCACAAGTAAACACTCACATTCGGTTTTGAAATCTATTAAATATTTGTTCTTTTATGTCTCTATTTTTCATAGCATAAAAAATAATATCATTTTGACTTCTAAATCATGAAACATGTACCAAATATCACAAACTGCTTCAACATAGGGGCTGTATTAGGTTACCATAATCAATCTCAGGTCTAGGTCTCTTCTAGAGATTCTTAGTACTATATCTTAGGATATAGCTCTAATTAGATATCCCAATTTTGAGGTTTGTAGGATAAGTTATGGTCAAAAAAATAGGATTAGTTTAAATGAACCAAGAACCAAAGACAGAATTTCACTAAACGTGGCTATCTCTCTTATCATCTTCAACCAAAATTGACTTTTGAATCATATCATACTAAAAACCCTAGCTATGGTAAATTTTGTCAAGCTTGATTATTTGGTATACTTTCCTTATTTCAACCCTTAAATACTTCCAAATTTATTATTTACTTCATTGCATGTCAAAATCATCATTGATGTTACACCAAAAATCCACAAAACTAGAAATTAAAGTTAGAAAAACTTACTACTTTTACTTCAGTCTTTACTTGATCAAGATCTCTTTAAATCCAACTCAAAAACCATGAAAATTTGCTACCACGTTCTTCTTGTCTCCTTGGTTGTAAGTCCACCTTTGGCTTCTCTCTTTTCTTTTTTATTTTAGACATTCATGGTTATCTCTCAAATTGAAAAAGGTTTGTCTTATTTTTGGCTTTTTATACTTCCCATCAATGAGACACATGTCATCTCCTTATTGGCCATCTTTAATGAGTCATCAATCCACTATCACCAAGAAAAAAGACTAAATTTCCCTTACATTATGTAAAAAGACCAAAATGCCTTTTAATGAATATAATTCATCAACTGATCGAATTAAACTCCAAAAAAATTATGGAACTATCTTACCATTAAATTGCCCATGAAATACTTAATTCTTTCTTATGTTCATTATGCTAATAAGGGTAAAAGACACTAATATCCTATAGTTTAAAAGTTTTTTGGGACGACTCCCTTATTTTTAAAATTTTTGAAACCTTTTTCTAATTTTTAGTTTTTTAATTCCTATTAATTTTCTGTTAAAAAATATAATAACACAACAGATGTAGTATGACCATCAAATATGAACTAATCCAATTTTATTTATATGATAATTCAATCCAGCTCTCAAACTTAAAATGAACTAATTAATTATATAACTCTTAATGTGGGTTAATATTAGTTGATTGGATTCTTTTAAAAAAATTCGAGTAGGTTTAAATATCCATTATTTTCCAAAAATGGAATTTTAACTCTAAACTTTCAAAACTCCTGAAATTCATCCGATTGGACATATTTTTGGTCTGTTTCAATATCATTGAACTCTAATACTTATTCCAAATAATTTCCAATATTTCAGGGTTGACCCCCCAAAAATCACTATTTATTTGGATTTAGTATTCATCAAAAAACATTATTCACCGAATATGAAAATTTATATTCAATGAAAAGAAAGCTCCGGGGTTTTACAATTGTATACATATATTTACTAGCCATTAAGAGACTAGTAGACCAATAGGCATATTATCAACCAATATAGCACATTGATTGACCATTAAAGCAACCAATATTGCAAAAAACTCTTAGTACATCAATTTTAACAACTCTATCATATATTGGTTGACCACTAACTCATATAGGTTGACTAATCATCCCAAAATATGATTTTAAAAACTTTAAATGCTCAAACTTAATTTGTTTAATGCAATATGATTTAAACACTTCAAAAATTATTTTCCATACATTGTTTGAAAGATTATGAAAATGAAGGTTTTAACACCTCTAAATGAATGAAAAGATGCATGCAATTGATTCAAATGATATGTTTGCACATTGTGAGTCTTTTAGATAATCAAATTTAAAAAAGTGAAATTAAAATTAATAATTCAAAATTTGAAACAACTTAGGTGAGCCTTGATCTTCTTTTATTGTTATTTTTTCTTCTTTTTAACACTTAAAAACTTTAACTTCTCTTTATCAAATTCATAAGCTACATTCAACAGTTCATAACTTCATTTTGTTTTTATATTGAATTTCATCAAAATAATAGGCCCATTTGTACTAAAAAAATTTTCTATCATTAAAATATCAACTAGAACCTCCTTTGGTTTAACAAAATGTATATCACCTTTGTTAAGAGTAACCCATCCTCAGTCTATATTTTTTAATATTATTATTTGCTTACCAAGGTAGGTAATTAATTATCACTTACTAACTTATTAATAACATTTCTTCCTTTTATTTTAGAGTCCAAAAAGAATCATTTTATTTTATGGATTTAGATACATTATGATGTAATATTTCCATCCTTTCATACATTAAACCTCTTTGTGTTTGTACAAAGGGTTTGGAATAGTAAGATATGAATATACTTATACTTGTCTTTCTTATTTGAGACTTATTGCAATTATGATCTTTTAAAATTGTTGAGTGAATCTTTATATGCATATGTTAGGATATAATTTCATTTTAATGGATATTTAGACAAGTTTCAATAGTTATAGGATTTATGATCACTACAATGTCCTTAAGTGTTATATTACTCACACCTTTTAACTCAAGTTTGTCATTTTTATCTTTGATCATTTGAAATGGCCAAAAATTTTACACTAAATAGAATATATATGAATGTTAACAATTAACACCTTAAGAATTGTTTGTTGTTTATTGTTTATTGTCTATTGTTGCCATTGATGTATATGAAGATCTCTACTACAATTTTTGATGGATGAATATGGCTTTCTCGTTGAAACCTCAAATCCAAACTAGCAAAGAATGTTGATTAGTGTTTTAAAGGATAATATGAGTCATCTTCACTTTTACCCTTATTATGCTTAGATTATCTTCTCAAATTAAGCCTTGATTTTCTAAGTGTGGATGCAATTAATTTCTTAAAAAGCTTCATTAGCAATTTTTTGGTCATAAGTATTTAAGTATGTTGGATTTTTGTATCATATGCAAACTATATTATAAGGAGAGAATCATACAATTCAAGCTCCTAGATAAGTCTAAAATATATTGAATTCATATTATATCATTAAATTATGTTCATTAGAAACTGTTTTACTTTTTAACAATGATTTTACAGAAAAATCTTAGAAAAATCAAATAGTGAAAGCATAAAACTTTTATAAGCCTATGAACAATATAGACGCGTAAGAATTTATTTTTATAAAAAAGGAAAAACTCAGGCTTGTGAGGCTACTAGGAATCTTATCTTTAAGTAGGAATGACAATGAGTTGTAATTTTGCTTAACTTTTGAAAACAACATAGTTTTGTTTTTGCGTTTATTAAACTTAAAACTAAAATGATGTCCTTTTAACAAGTTAAACTAACATGATGACGTCCAACTTAAATAGGTTGAGCCTAACCTAAAAAATTCCAAGCTTACCTATAAGCAATTATGAAGAAAGATGCATTTTTTAAAATATTGTAATTCATGCTAACAGAGATGACACTATCAAAATTTTGAGCTAAACACTTAAATGGTCAACACTGAATGCTTCAATTACATGTATGCTCACTTTTTTATCATTACAAAACATTACACAACTTTGTTACCTATTTCTCTTATCATAATTTTTGGTCAGGTGGGCATGATCCACCATAAAGTAAGAAAAATCAACTAAGAATGACATTCTAATCAGTACAATACTATGTTATGTCCATTCTTAAGGCCAATTTGAAGAGTTATAACATAAAACTTAAATAATGAACCAAGCACAAATCCTAATTGGATATTGATTCAACTTAATAAACTAATAACTAATAAACTATTTGATTTAGTTTTGTATAAAAACCTATATATATTGTTAAACTCACTAACTAATCATTAACATGGTCGATTAATCACTAAATTAGTTTATTTTAGAAGATTGCCCAATCAATCTTATTTAGCATAACATAACTTCTCTCTCTTTGTCTTCTCCTTAAACCATTGTTCTTGATTAAGTCCTTTTCTCTATTTCTTTTATAATTTTTTTGACGATTCATAATATTATCTCTCCTTATCAAACACAAAAAATTAATAAATTTACCTCTTACTTTTTGATCTCTCTCTTTATTAATGTAAAACTTAATTTTCCCTTTCTCCTACTTTTCCTTACCTACTGTCAACAAGTTAGGTTTTGTATCTTTTTTCACGTCTACAGATTGCCTTGCCCTCTTTATTAAAAAATTAAGGAATTAAGTAAGTTTTTCTCCTCATTTTACGACTTGATTTTCCAGAGAGGTGTTGATGATATCACAAAAATGAACCTAGACAAAGTAACTAAAGTTTGAATTGGTAGAGAACTCAAATTATATTGAATTTCATTTTTTTCTCATATGGCTTCACTAGTGGTGTATACCCAAGGTAGTGTTATTTCAATTGTACTTATAAATACTAGATATTTTTATAGTAGAGTTGTCTGTACGAAGGTACTTACAATTATTATCATAAGTTCTTCCTAGGTATATCATTTTTAGTTGTTACTTAATAGTTCCAAATACAATTTGAGAAAGACCATTTAAAGGATTAGAAGGATTCAAAGCCAATATTTGTGCAAGAAGGATTCTTGGTTTATCCCCTGAAGTCAATTGGTTAGTTATAATTTAGTGAAATAATGATTTAAAGGCATTCTTTATCTTATACATATTTAGATGTATATGCTAAACTCTATAAGATAAATATACGTTCAAAATGTAATTTTGATAAGATCATAATTATGAGATTCATATTGCATTTATGTACGATTTTTAACTTGTTCCTAGTCATTGTTATATTAAGAATGGACATTAATAGAACATAAAAAGAATGATACATATTATGTTTCTTCCTTGCAAAGGAAGTATTCTATCTAATAGAATAAAGTGTGGAGATGCTTAAAACAATGTGTGATTACTTATTAGAGAATAGGATAACTAAATAGAAGCCTTATAAGACATCCATTTGGAACATTACTTATATGACTATGGAATTCCAAGAGGCGATTCTTACCCATGAGATTTCTTTCTTGCAGAGTGTGTATCCAAAGTCACAATAATAGAGAGATAAAACGGATTTTTTCCATTTGTTTTGGCAATTAAATAAATTAGGTACATGATGTTTGCATTAGAACAAATATTTCTTATGCTTTGAGCATAACAAGTAGGATTCAAGTCAATTTTGGTAATGATCACTAGATAGCTATGAAAATAATCTTAAAGTACTTGAGAAGGACTAAATATATTTTTTTGGTTTATAGAGGAGCTAGACTAAGAGTTTAGGGGTATTTAGATGTTGGTTTTTAGTTTGAACAAGATGACTGCATATCACAATAAGAACTAAATATATTTTTTGGTCTATATTTATGGGTAATTAGATGCTAGTTTTTAGTTTTGTCAAGATGATATTAGTTAACAATCAGGGTATATCTTCACTTTAAATGATGGTGTGACAAGATTATAGTTTCATCAAGAAGGCATATTGATATAATAAATTAAAGTATGAAGATACTTAAACAAATGTGTATGTGCATATTAGAGAATAAGTTCACTAAATTGACCTGATTATTAGGATCCCAATTATTAGAATAGTAAAAGGAATAGTACTTATGTGTTTGTTAATTTCCTAATTATGGAAATTTTATAATTGATCCTTACATTTAAGATTGTTAAAGTATCTCATGCTAGGATACTATATTTTAATATTACTTATAAGCTATTGTATTTAAGGTAGCTCAGGTGGTAGTACTTAGATATAGTATACACTGTATATATATAGTTGAATAAGTCAATAAAGGATTCATCACTCTAACATAATTGGACAATTCTTGATTAATGGTGATTTGAAAAGTTGACTAACCAAAGTGAATTGGGATTTGAAAAGGTATTTTCAAATAGCATTTATAAATCAATTATTAATTAGCAAGAAATAATATGATTGGATTTAAACTAGTAAACACTAAATCCATACTATATATCCAATTAGAATATTGGACGATGAATTGATTAAATTATAAATCATAACTATGTAAAAATTAGGAAGGTTAAGTGGTTTGACTCAACCAATCCATACTATATATCCAATTAGAATACTAGATGACAAAATAATTAAATTATATATCAAAACTATGTATCGATTGGTTGAGTCAAACCACTTGATATTCCTAATATTTGGGTGGTCATGACATATTGTTGTATATCAGGCTTGATCAATGATTATAAATTGTTTAATTGAAAAATTAAAGATAAATTAAAAGAAGTTTTAATTTATTTAGTTTTAATTATAAATTAGAATTAAAATTTATAATCATTGCCCATATATTAAAAATCTAATCGGTCACACATAAAAGAGTAATTAAGAAGAGAAAATTTAATTTAAATTAAGTTGGAATTAAATATGAGATATTTGATTTATTAAAATTATACTTAGAATTTGACTTTTTAATTATATAATTAGGAAGTTTAATTTTAATAAGACTAAAACTCTCCTACCTTTCTTTAGGAAGAAGGCATAAGGAAGCTAGCACTTCTGCCTTCATCTCTAAAAAAGTTGAGCTTTTTTCTCTACTTTTTATATGTCATTAGAGACTAAACACTTAGACATCTTGTGGTTGACACATTGTAAGAGGTTTTTATAGGAATTTAAATTAGGTACAATTCAATTACCTTTTATGATTCTTGCTTTTCAAGTTATTCAATTAGTATGATCCAATAGTGAAATTGTAAAAAACAATCGTTGCATCTATGATTAGATCACGATTATTTTTTCAATATAATAAATACGAGATACCTTCTCACATAGCTAATTGCCTATATTACTTTGTAAGGATAAAGATGAGATTAGTTTTAAGCATTTTATCTAAGTGATAAACGAGAGTTAAAGGCTTAAAAATAATATTGTTAATGTGAAGTGTAGTAAAAGGTACAAGGAGTTATTAGTAATGACATATCATAAAGAAGTGAAATGTTTGCCCATTTCATCTTAATATGCCATATGTGAGTTATGAAAGGTTGATAAAATAAATAAACGCGTAAACTCAAGTTGAGCATTGGGTCTTCCTAAACTATCATCTATATAGTATTTGAAAAATGATATGTAAATCATATCCTATATGCATTACCAACTAATAAGAATAATGTAAGACATATTCTCAACATATCTTATGTGAGAATCCTTTAAAGTTATATGAATCTCAAATCAGAATACCCTTTTTACTCGAGTTTTGATTATAAAGAATTGAATTAATCTTTCCTATCTTAGAATGTTACTAGAAAATCATGACTGATATGATATAATAGGACATTATAAGTAAGTTAATTTAAGGCTAAAATACATTTAACCTTCCTACATTTTATGATCTCTTGGTATGTTATGCCCCATTTATTTTAAAAATGAACTTATTACTTCATTTGATCATCAAAAAGATTTTTTTACTCTTGTATTATGATGACTTCATCACAGTTGCACATGTTGCATTTTTGGACAAAGTACCCTTTTAGTTTTTTGTTGACTAAAATACATTAAACCCTTATATTTTTTGCTTTATTTTATTATGCTCTCTATTTCAAAAATAAAAACTATTTTAAGCATAGATTACATTTGATCTTTAATAAATAAAAAAGGAAAAAATAACTAAAAATATCATTGTCTTCACAATTGTACTTCATAATCGTTAATTTATGGAAAAAAAATAAAAAAGAAATTTATTTATGAAATAAAAATGTTAAAAATGACAAAATAATTGAAAATGAAAATTTCAATTATTTTTTTATTATTTTTATGAAGTAATGGTGAGAAGGTAACCCGCAAACAAAAATTTGGAATTTTTTTCATCGATTAACAATTAGAATGTATAATCACCTTCAATAAATTTTCCTTTTCTTAATTTTTTGCCATAAATTAATAGTCATGAGATACAATTGTGAAGACAATGATATTTTATTAATTTTTATTTATTAACAGTCAAAATGTAATCTAAACTTAAAAATAATTTTATTTTTGAAATAGAGGGTATAATGAAATAAAGCAAAAAAATATGGGGGTTTAATGTATTTAGTCAATAAAAGACTAAAAGGGCATTTTTGTCCAAAATTGCAACATATACACTTGTAGTGATGTTGTAATAATATATGGGTAAAAAAGTCTTTTTTAATTTTCCTTTGACTAGTGGTTAAATGGGGTAAGAAGTCTATTTTTAAAATAAAAGGGGGCATAAGGTACCAAGAGATAAAATACACGGGATTAAATATATTTTAACCTTATTTTAATTCAAAAGAATTAATAAATGATGAAGATTATTATATATCAAGTTTACATCAAGATGTATTCAAAAGGGCACACTTTTTGCGTAAAAGGCGATATGAATATGCATTTATATAATTCGCATAATATGATGATTGGTAAAATAAATGATTTAGCACGTAGCATTCTAAATTCACCTCAGGATTAATTCATTAATCGAGAAGTCGTATATTCTTAATAAATGTCTAATAATGTACTCTTGTTGTATGCTAGTCATGCAAATTATTAAATAAATATGAAAATTGCAGAATCCGAATTATATAAATCACATAATATGTAAATGAGAGATAAAAGAAAAATACATCCATTATAAAATTAAATATTAATAATTACTTTAAAGGTCCAAATAGTCGAAGCAATTCCAACAATATTTTAATATTAATTACTTTAATGGTCCAAATAGTTGAAGGAATTCCAACAATATTTTAATATAAAAGGGTTTGATTCTTTTGTTTTAAAAACATATTATAACATAAAGATAAGAATGTAAAGAAAGAACTATAAAGAAGAGCAATATAATATAATATTAAATATCTTATCAAATAATAAAAAATAATAAGAAGGAATCTGCTATTGAAAAATTTTGTAAAATGAATCTTTTAGTTGATAAAAAGGTTAATAAAAATTGGTAAGTATATTTTATTTAAATGATTAACGATATAAATATAAATTCTATTATGTTATCCATAAGTAGATATATAACATGAGTTTTTAAGACACGGGCCACTCTTACAATATTAGAGTTCAAATCTTCTGTCTAATATTATGATGTTTTATTGTGTCTTACAATATTAGAGTTCAGATCTTCTGTCTAATATTATGATGTTTTACTGTGTCTAATGAATCTCAGTCGTTTATTTATGTGAATCTTGTATAAGTCCCGTATAAGTCTCATAAAATAAATAATTGAGATTTTATGAGACCGAATAAAACAAGTTAATATTAGAAAGAGATGTTGGTTCCAAAACATTGTCGTATGATATTTGGTTTATAGAGAGAGAGAAATTTTATTGGAAAGGACTTGACTTCTTCATATACGATTGTCTTGATGTTCTTATCCACCGTCTCCACACACATCAGATAGCTTATTACAAATGTCTAGGTTGGTACCTATAATTGCTAAAAGTCCCTTTTATCTTTTCTGGAAGTTGAAAGCCGTGATTGAGAAGGCGAAGATGAAGCCGAACAACAAACACATCCCAACATGTACACCTGCAACAACTCCAAGAAAATCATGTCGAAAACCGAAATAGTTCCTCAAGTATTCTTCAACTGTTTCGCCAGTTTCCACTGTTTTTGTTACGTCTCCAAATTGTGAAGCAACTAATCCGTACAATGTCCAGGCTATAGGACAGGCCCAGTAGTACCATCTCCACCACACAGGAATGCTCTGTGACAATGTGGACAAAAAGGGTTACGACCCATCATTTCAACTTGAAGATTTGCAGAAACAGATTATGAGGTAATGAGAATTTTACCGGACGTGGAACGATAAATCCTGAGAAAAGATTCCAGATCATGAAAAACGCAGTTGCGACTATAGCAGCAACGTTGTGGTTGGGTGTCACAGCCACGGACGTCATCCCATACATTGTGAAGAAGAAGAGGCTGAAGAACGTGAAGAACATGTACCAAAAGAATTTAACAGCTGTCCATTCGAAGGCGATCATGGCATAAACTATGATCCCATATACAAAGGTCTGTATTAGTAAGTAGGGCAGTTCAATCACCACCTGCAAGGCAAAAGTAAGATGATATATCAAAAAGCAAAGGACGTTGAGCTCGAGAAGTAAGGCTCGTTGCATTGCTAACATTTGACACTCACCTGTCCAAAGGCGTATGGAAGTGCAGAATACATTCCCGCAGCTCTTTCTCTGTAAAAGACGGTCCTCTCAATGGCTACAACAGGCTGCACTGCTGTACAGTTCTGAAATCCTAGGAAAAGAACCGCAGCATACATAGAACCCATTGCATTGAAGATGTCTTGAGAGTTGCTCCTGAAATTTATCGACATTAAAGGTCATATATTAATCCTGTTAACTAAATGCTTCATTTCTCATTACCTTTTGTTGCCTAGATCCCAAAATATTGTACCAAACATCAATCCTATGAATGTTGAGAATAATTGTCTCACTGCAGTATATGGTGGGTTTCGCCAATAAGACCAGTACTGTTTCCACAGGCAGGCCCTACATTGAGTTGAGAAGGACTGAGAATATTGTGTTGGGAAGTATAGATCTTTTGAACCTGGTGGGGGTACGCTTAGTTCCTTGATCAATTCCTTGGTTCTCCTGCAATAGTCCACCGTACAGAAGTGAAATTAGGGTATATTTGCAACATTTCATCTTGATATTAAGCTCGTCATCTGAAAAATCCAACAATACTACATGTGTACCAACTTTTTCTCTTGTCCTTTAGTACTGATGTGATCACCTGTATAACTCTGAGTTCTTGAATATACTGGAGAAGTCAACCCCAAGTGCTTCTTCTTGACCGGATGAAGTAATCTCCAGCATCCATGTTGCAGGGTTGTAGCCCTTCTTAATTTTGGGGACTCCTTCAATTCCCTTCATAATTTAGAAATTAGAGAAGTAGCAAAGATTAGAGACAGTAGAACCTTAGATACCTCGCTTCCTTTTGCCTCACCTCAAAATAATTGATAAGATGGCAACCATAACGACCTATAGGACCGACATAAATTTCATGTCCTCCCCTCTTCATCAAGAGTAACTGCATTGGGAGAGAAACGAGATATTCAACCAGAACAAAGCAGGATTTGGTCGCCCATTATGGATAATAGATACACTCTCACCTCATCAAATGCATCAAATATGTCTATGCTTGGCTGATGTATTGTGCAGACTACAGTTCGTCCAGTGTCCACGGTGTTCCGCACCGTTCTCATGACTATGGCTGCTGCCCTGGCATCAAGCCCTGAGGTCGGCTCGTCCATGAAAATTATAGATGGGTTTGCCACAAGCTCGACTGCAATTGTAAGCCTCTTCCGCTGCTCAATTGAGAGACCATTCACACCTGGCAATCCAACAAGCGCGTCTCTTAAGGTGGTCAGCTCCACCAGCTTCATCACTTCATCAATGAACATCTGCCACGCATCAATTGAATTCAATCTCAGTTGTCATCTTTGTTGATTTGTAATCCAAAAAGAAGGGATAAGAGTAAGAGAGAATGAAATTTACCTTCCTTTTGTCAGAATTCACCTCAGGAGGTAGTCTTAGCCACGCAGAGAAAAGCAATGACTCGTACACTGTGACATGAGGAGAATGGATATCAGTTTGTTCACAGTATCCAGAGACGCGAGCAAAAGTTTCTTGCTTCTTTGGGTACCCAGATATTAAGATGTTTCCATCAATATAACCGCCGGTTTTTCTCCCAGCCAAAACATCCATTAATGTTGTTTTCCCGGCGCCACTTACACCCATGAGAGCCGTCAGAACCCCTGGCCTAAAAGCACCGCTTACACCCTTTAAAAGTTGTAGACGATCCTCAAGAACACCTTGTGCTTTCATTTCCTTTGAACAGGGGCATAAATTTGTTAACGTAGTGGAATTAGTAGGTAAGATTCTTGAGACTTAGACATTGATAAGAATAAATCAGGTTCAACACTTATCATTCAATTAAGGAATTGTGTACCTGCGGCATGTCTACAGAATATCTTATATCCTCAAACGTGATAGATAGGGGCTGAAATGGAAGGACCATTCCCCTATTCTTGTTCTGTGTGTTCTCACTACCGCTACCCACCCTTGCAGATGAATTTCTGGACGAGACCCTTCTCTGGATTTCAGTTCCTCTTCCTGCGTTGATTTTATAGCGCCTAAGCTAAAAGCTTGAATCACAAAGCCAGCATAAATTCTAACATTTCACTCACCTGAAGTGTTTGTATATGGTTGAATAGACCTCCCCGTTACGTTAGCATTCTTCTCAGCCAAGGCCTCTTTGGATAACATTGCTTGATGCTTTCCAAAAGCTGCAGCGGTTTCAGTCATCAGTAGCTTGGTTTAACATTACATAACCTGAATCGCTAAGCTGGGATACTTACGATCAAGATATTTTAGAGCCAAAATGAAGAGAAAATTGGATAGAAACACATATCCAATCAAAGCTCCTACTCCAAGCCAATACCAATAAGCATGAGGAAAGATTCCTCTAGATTTCAATATAGTAACCCCTAATGGCTCTGTGGAATTAGGAGGAACCTGCAATGCATGCATTTAATCCCGCATTGGTCAAACATTTCTTCTCGTTGTTTAGCTATAAGAGAATGGAACTTACATGTCTCCACTTATGTCCAAGAAACTCGTTTACAGACACACCGTTTTGCACATACATCATTGGGGAGACCCAGTAACCCCATATCCACCATTTCTTCACATTCTCTGATACAGTAAAATGTAGTTTTTGAGCAACATGATACAAAATACTTCCCCAGACAAATGAATACAAACCATCATTATTATCTTATTGTTATGTTACAAATGAAATGTGGAGGAAGAGCAAAATGCAGGATATCAAATACTTGACCTCTTGAAATGATGAATCCTCCTAGAATTAGTACTGCTAGTAATGCAAATGACCCAAGCGTATTAGCGACAATGATGTTCCTTCCTAATGCAGCTATCATGCGGAACAGTCCTGAGGCCATCTGACTAGTACACGCCAGTATCAAGTAGTGCTTCAAAAACCTGCCATCAGGATTTTATTAACCTGGAATCTTCAAATTCAGACCCAAAAATTTAAAAAAAAAATGGAACAAGAAGAAAAGCGGTCACAGTTTCTGTATTCCCACCTTCCGACATTTGGGTCAAAGCCTATAACATAGTAAGTCATGATCACCCATACTGCAGTTTCTAAAAGAGTGATTGGAATCTTGAGAATCCATGTGGGCATAGCATATGCCCATGAAGGATAGAAAAGAAAGTCTCTCTGCTTGTAGAACACGGGAAGTTTCATGACAGACATAGCAAGCTCTGAGAAACCGTTGAACATACTAACGATAACAGAGAAAAAGAGAGCGCCCATATATATCCCGCCGTCTTTCGTCGTATCATGATGCAGCTTGGTTCTCAAAAATAGAGTAGCTGTTACGAAAGCGAGAATAATAAGCTGAAAATGGGCAAAGATAGAGCATTAGTTAACCTTAGAGGATCATTATTATTATCCAACTATATGAAGCAAGCCCTTTTGGCAATTACAGATGAACTCTGAGATAAAAGTTTACATATTTATGGTAAAAACTCACTTGACTCATTTTAAAGATATACACAAAAGAGTTCCTCTTCATCAGTAAAAATTCTCTTGAAAAGCAAGCTTTGATAAGTTCCTTCTTGCCGACGCCAAAAGTTTTGGTTGTTAAAGCAGCAGGGTGTCCTTTGGACTTGTCAAATGGGGCAGCAAGTTCGTTTCCTAGTCTTCGACCAATGTCAAATGTCTGAAAAGATTCAGCAAATTCCTTCACTGAGACATAGGTATAAGGTTGGTCATTACGACCCCAGTATTGTTCTTGATCTTTGAGCGATGTCACCTGTTGAATTATCAGCAGCACCGAAAAAGAGGTTTGGGATTAGTATTGTAATCATATTCCGTGCACTGGGGACATACTTGTTTTAATATGGATTGGTTGGTGGACTTACCTCTTGTAAGAAGTCAGCAATTCCTTTTCTCTCAGGGCATTTGAAGCCCATGTATTCAAAGAAATCCAGCACATTTTCTCGAGGACCTTGATAAACAATTCGTCCATCCGACAGAAGGATTAAATCGTCAAACAGGTCAAAAGTTTCAGGTGCAGGCTGAAGCAGAGAGATTAGAGCAGTTCCATTTAGAATGTGAATGGTTTGCCTCAGAGAGTTCACTATTTGGAATGTTGTTGAGCTATCCAAGCCTGTTGATATCTCATCCATGAAAAGAGCTCGTGCCGGTCCAACCAACATTTCCCCTGTATGTATTTCTTTTTCTTTTTAAAAGATTGTATTATTAATTGCAAAAGTGTGTTTTTTTTTTTTTCAGTTTTACCTGTTGTAACTCGCTTCTTTTGTCCACCAGAGATGCCACGAATCATTTCATCTCCAACCAAGGTGTCAGCGCAAACTTCGAGTCCCAAGATCTGTGCAAATCAAAGCAACAAACATCTGTCATTTGTATCTTGCTATAACTACCATTTTACATTTTTACTTGGTACCTTGAGAATGTAATCTGTAACTACATTCGTCTCCTGCCCTTCACGTGCTGCAGCCTGCAGAACGCAAGTCAACTAAATGGTCAGACCATTAAGATATTGATAGATGCATATTTCCTCAAACAATTTCTTACCTTCATGTAGAGATCGATATCGGAATCTGGTTTGATATTTGCCGCCTTCTCCCTTCTTGCTAGCTCTGTCAACATATCTGCATGATTTGCAATTCCACAAAAATTCATCAAATTCGTTGCAACTGCTACAAACATCCAACCAGTGAAATGTTAGCTCACCGTAGCTTGTTCCAATCCCTTGACATCTTGCAGAGAAAGCCAGAGTCTCTCTAACGGTCATTTCTCCTATGTGGAGATCGTATTGACTAATATAAGCTGAGGACCTTTGTGCCACAAACTCGTCCATTGAATGGCCGTTGTATGTAACACTTCCCGAAAACTGAAATTTTCTTTTACTAATATCATCAGCTCATCGTATGGAAAAGGAATTTTCATAGAAACATTTAGCATAGTCATCTGTTTCCTTACTTTCAGATCTTTGCTCAATTTTCCAGCCAGAGCCAACAGTAACGTTGTCTTTCCTGAGCTTGGAGGACCTAGAAGTAGAGTCATTCTGCAATATTTTGCTTAATTCAATGATGAATGAATCCTTGGTAAAGTTTGATGTGGACAGAGATTAGCATGATATTTCTACTTGCCTTTTCGGTTTTATGATTCCACTAACATCTTGAAGAACTGGAAATGGCTCCTTTCTACTTGGAATTATCAGAAGCTTATTTAGGAACCCCTAAGAAATCATCACACAGAAACACATGAAGTGAGTACAACGTATAAACTCATCAAGTGAGTACAACGTGTTAACTCTAAAATACAGATTTCAACCAGCTAAGTTGTACCTCGAACATGTTAACAGAGAAGTTGAAAATTGTAGGCAAAGCTCTGCTTCCAACGTAGGCTTCAGCCTCGACATTTAAATGCTCGAAACGGACTTCAATTGCAGGCATTTCCAGTCCAACTCTGTGTAATGAGTTCCAAAGGAAAAACCGACATAAACCATTAAAATTTCAGGCAGCTAAATGGTGAATTCGAACAGAGCTTCAATTAATTTCCTGAGATAATGTAGAGACAAACCTTTCAATGCGTTGCCTGAGCTTTAACAGGAACTTCTCATTATCTTCCTCAGCAATTCTGACAAGCCTCTGAAGCAAGTTTCTTCTTTCTATTAGTCCAAGGCTCCCTATGTCAATCTCTCTGGATTGACCTCCTTGTTCAGTGAGTATACCTCTCCTCACACGTAAATAAGTAGGCAGTTTCTCTAAAGCAGCCCATTTAAGAGCTTCTTCATCATCTTCATCACGAGAAGACCTGGAGAAAACTTCCATGGTACTGTTCCTCCATATGTTAGAGCTGCTTAGACGTGCACTACTGATTCTAAATATATCACCACTCTCCATTCTTCACCACCCAGTGCTATATAGTTTAGAAAGTGTGAACGAAAACAATAAAAAAGAAACAAACAAACTCCTCAGTGTTTCATGTAAGGAAGGTTCATTCTTGGATTTCCTTTGCATGATCCATTGCCAACTTTTTGAGTGTCTATGAATGTAAAAAAGGGAGAGAGATAACAGAAATTGTTTCCCAGTATTAATTACAATGTTCGCAAGCTTGTACCTCCAGTAATGGGAGGATATATGAAAGAGTTGTTTGGAGGAGTTGGGGCCCTCTAATATAGGTGGTCGTGGCTATTAATATTTGTAAGTAGGTCAAGCATCAGTTATAGGCAATGTTCTGAAAATCGGACCGGTCATCGAACCGGTGGCTTTATTGGTTATCGGTTTGATCGGTTCGACCGGTTCAACCACCGGTCGAACCGATGTGATGTAATAATTATGTAATAATTATATTTAATTATATATAATATTAATAATATTTAAAAAAATTCATAAAAAATAAAAATAAAAATAAAAAATTGTAGAACCGGTCCAACCGGACCGGTCCGACCGGTCAATTGACCAGTTTTGACCGATTCACACCGGGTCAATTGAAGACCGATTTTGGGGTATAAACCGGACCGGACCACCGACCGGTCACCAGTCGGACCGGCCGGTCCGGT
The DNA here is from genome assembly GCA_024703695.1 of Erythroxylum cataractarum. Lineage (NCBI taxonomy): Eukaryota > Viridiplantae > Streptophyta > Magnoliopsida > Malpighiales > Erythroxylaceae > Erythroxylum > Erythroxylum cataractarum. Next base: position 12,767,286 of record JANJEY010000001.1, on the reverse strand, counting down.
CCGGGTTTCAAAACATGGGTCATAGGTTATTGAATTTTTTAAAATGGGTAGAGTGTAGATTAGATTTGGGTCAACCATTGTCCAAATAATTAGAACTAGTTGTTTAGATAGTTGACCCCTTACTACTTATAAGCCCTTTAACATTTTCATGTTTAGTCAATATGGGATACTCTAACACTCTATCTCAAGTGCAACTGTGGTTGGACATCCAGTTGTCACTTGAAATATATGTAGTGGTAACCGGACCGGGCTGCTAGGACTGGACATCCAAAAAGACAACTAGAAAATTAATAATCCGGACCAAACCTGCTTTGATATCATATTGAATTTTTTAATTTGGACAATGGTTGACCCAAGTTCAATTCTTATTAGTAAGCTCTACACTTTGCCAATATTAAAAAATTTAATATAATATCAGAGCAGGTTGCTCTTATGTTAATCGTTAACCCCTCAAAATGATAAATTATATCATATGTTAGACCCACACGTGAGAGGGGTATATTGAAATATAAAGTGAGAGTTTGTCCCATATTGAAGAAATAGAGGAAAGAAGATTAGTATATAAGTCTAGTGGACTACTCCACCTATTACTAATTACTTATATACTAATCTTTTTTCCTCTTTTTTTCCAATACGAGACAAACTCCTATTTTATATATCAAAGTGGTTGTTGACATATGGCCGTATCTCAGCTTGCGAGAGACACTTACGAGTTATAGATGTCATGCATTCTCGGATGCCGGGACTTTGGAACTATGAAATTGTAGTCTAAGAAGTTTTAACACCGAGATAAAGTTCAAATTTTCATTTCGTAAACAAAATCAAACACAAAGAGGAGCGAGATAAAGTTCAAATTTTCAGCTATATTACAAATTTTTATGAGGTAAATTTGAAAATTCTTGAGTATTTTCATAGCTAAATTCCTAATATATATTATTTGTGAAATTAAAAGTTGTAATCAAACCAAGATGAAAAGGAAATAATAAGCATGAAAGCAGAGTGTATACCCTTCACCAATTCAATTACGCTTCTACTCTCATCATATAATATATGGACACTTGAAATAAATCAATATATGCATGCTCAGGAGTAACAACGTTTTACCACCACGTTTTCAACCAACGTCCCATTAAATTACGCTATCTCATTTCTTAATAAACAAGGACATACTTACCACTGGATGCTATATATCTCTAGAACGTTTTTTGTGTGTATTAACTATACACAGTTTCGTGTTCATATTAGCTCCCTTAAATTTTTAGTTTATAATATGTTGTCAATTACTAGGGTTTAAGTTAATAAAATTTTTTGACTTTTCATGCCTGCAATATATTAGGTCCATCATGACAATAAATTAAGATGTCAAAGTGTATGGAAGAAAAATATTGAATATGGAGCAAAGAGAAACTATCTTACAAGATTGAATTGTTAATATTAATAATAAATGACTAATTGACTGGGGAGGTTAGGTTTTTGAGGTCCTAAGAGTGTATGGCTTACATCATACTCTCAAGTGGTGCCAAATATTTTCATCACTACATGCAACGGAGGTTTGCCCTTTTGAGAACAAACGGATGCGTATCCATGATTTGATTTTGACAACTACACCAATTGTGATGTGCTACGGTTTGCCATATATTCGTTGTCAAACTTTTACGGTGGCCTTAAAATATTATTAAAAACATTGTATGAAAAGTGAAGTCGGGTTGCATTTTTGGTGTGTGCTTCTAGACTGAAAGGAGACAGTTCCGTTTCTTTGTATTCGTTTAGTAATTTAATGTTCCAATCGTACTAAGGGATATCGATTTAATTATGACAGGATTGGGTCTTAAAGCACTAAGGAAAAAAAATTACTTTCTTCAATCAAAATTCTTATAAAAATAAAGAAAATCTTGGGTTAGATCCTATTAAGTTTGCAAAACGTTTATAGAACAACAAACTGTTTTGGTTTTGGTTCAATTGTAACTTTCCCATTATTTTTTCATGTCAACTTCTTTGCAAAACTGAAAAAAAAAAAAATCTCTTATGATTGCTTGTATTGTAACGGGCTAAGAAGTTTGGTAAAAATAGACATATTCAAGACTTCCTTATCAGCCACTTATTTCATCATTTTGATGCACATGTTCAATGTATTCTACTTTTCATTGTCAATGTGGCTTGGCTTGCACGTTAAATTTAGACCTGACAAACGGGTGAGTGGTCTGGATATGGGTACGAGTCTCACGGGTACGGGTCTCACGGGTACAGATTCGCGGGTAAATTTATAGAAACGGGTAATGATTTTGAAAATCCATACCCTGCCCAGCGGGTATGGGTAGACCCGCG
>JANJEY010000001.1:12631135-12651135 GCA_024703695.1 Erythroxylum cataractarum | reverse complement strand
AAATTACAATTTATGCATATATGGAGGTCATATTATGCATGAACATGCCGAGACTAGTTTACACACTCATAACCCATTCCAAATTACCATTTTACCCTTCCTATCGGTGATGAGATGTTACAACTCTCCCCTCCTAATAAAAATTTCATCCTCGAAATTCACTTTTGATAAAGAAGTAGGTAGGCGTACTGTTATCTTACGTACTCCTCCATTTCTTATCAATTCTCTGTTCAGATATTATATTTCCTCAATTATGTCCTTGATGAGTTTCAGAATATTCAACTCTTTACTTTCAGTTTCAAGACCATATATATCGGATTATAACAATACTAATCATAAAATCACTCATAATGCCTTAGTCTCATTTTTGTCATAGTTTAATATGAACCCCTTTATGTCACACTTAGTTTGCCCTATTACCTTTGTATCTCATCTAACTACACCTTGGCATAGGTGATACACTCAAAATTTTTTGTTTTCAACTTCTCATCGGTATTAGTACACTGAACCTTCACATCTTTCTCCATAGAGTCACAACTTTGATGTAATCCACCAAAATCCATTCGTCTTTCGAAACCACTTTATTCAGATTTAAATTCATTTCACCCACTATTTCACTCACTAACGGTATCCCAAATTTGTTTTGACTTTTACTCAGGGTGATCGACTCTTTTTGTTGTCTCACTAGGATAATGATGATTTTGCCGGTAGTCACTTTACACTATACATTAATCGTATATGCTGACGCATTCCAGACATGTAAGCTTTATACCTATCTTCAATAGTCAAGACTACAAGGAACTCAAACTTATAATCACTCAGTTCGAAATTCTTAGCCACCAATTGCTCTTTCGAGGTACTCTAACTAGGACATCTCTTTATCAGGTAGTACACATACTTTCTTCCTCAAATCCTCAATTCGGGCTTTCCGAATTCCTTTTTGCAAAACTGATGTTACTTTTCCATAACTAATAAGATTTCCTTTTTGCTCCATTTTTAACTCGTCACTATACCCTCTTTATTGCACTAGATTGAGTAACCTAATACCCACATATGTGGTACTCTGCTATGAAATGTTCTATTCGATACTGTTGCTTGGAACATTAGCTTTATTAGGACAGGTCCCTCTACACAATCCTTTCAATCTTTTTCAAATTCCAATTCCAGTCTTACCTTAATCTCTACTAAGCTGTCTAGTCAATGTATATCTCATATGTTTCTGTCCACATCATGATTCTACGCTTTCAAACCAACTACTATTGTAGAAATTTTCAAGTCATGAATCTAATTTTAGCGAGTGCAGCTATATTTATTTCTAAATACACAAAATCACCTTACATTACAACCAATACAATCTCTAAATCCCAATGGCATACTTCACACGATAATTATTTTGTTTTCATTTATCATTGACGCGGCTTACATCAATTTCCCTCAAGTATCCAAATTTCAGCTTCATTTGTCAATATGATCATAGTCACTCATTGATATCATGTAGCTTGGATCACATTAACCTTCAATAACATAATCTTGTCGGGATATGGTTAACTCGAATAGATCTAACCTCAAACTCATTGTGCTTATTTTTAGTTTTTTTTTTTAAATTCCTTGAGTAACTAATTCCTCAGTACAGTAGTATTATCACATGTTGTCCTCAATTTTTCATTGGACTTCCTTTTTCTCGTCGGATTTCAATAGTTCTTTCAATTTTCCAATGATTCCACATTGACTTATTCTAATGTCGATTCTCCACAAATTTCAATTTATCTACAAACATAACTTCCTGTGTTGGAAATCCCTTCATCAGCTATAGTTTGTGGTTCCCAAACATATGTACACAGACTATGATGTGGACCAAGATTCACCTCACATTAACCAGAATGTCTCCTCAAATTGCTGAGCTCCTCATATATAGTTGGTATATACACTCCCAATAGCTTTTTCTAACTCTCATACGTGAGCCTTGAAGATGGATGTAACCCCAATATTCACTTTTAACTCACTATTTATCCATTTTGTTTTCAATCAAGAAGACAGTACATCATAACTTTTCAGAGAGACCTGCCATCTTATTTCAAACTTCCCTCCATTGCGTCAATAGGATCCTTTCTGAAGCAAACCCAATTGAATCAAGCGAGGGGCCTTTGACCCCTATGGAAGAATTACCAGATTCCATTGTTGAATCGAGAGAAGAGCTTATAATCTCAGCTACTGAGCATGGAAAGCCTACCTTCATTGGTCATAAACTAAACCTCGATATTGTCACTCACCTATTGGCCATGAGTACTTATTGGTCATTCTTAATACTTCGAGAATATCAATTTCAACATTTCATACGATCATGACTTCTATAGTTAATGCATCCTCGATACTAAGGCTCAATGAGGCATTAAACAATTTCATTTATGCAACCATCCTAGTATATACCATCAAAATCCTTACATCTTATTTAAAGATGTACATATGCCATGTCTTCACTTACTTACTTTCACTCATGCTACTTACATTCCCATTGACTCTAGATAACATTTTTATCCTTGTTCCTGCCCATGACTGGAGTTTACTATTTGATCATAACAGAAACATATTTTTGGTAGGCCAATACCGTGGCTTGCATGCCTTCACTCTTCCCCAACTCCATAACCACATGCATACACAAAATCCAAACCTAGGTGCATTTCTAATTTTCTCCATACTACACATCATGTATCACGTTTTATCACTTACAAAGTCAAGTTCCTATTATTTCATCGTCCATATGTATATTCTTAATTCATTTAGAATTATAGGCACAGAAGCATCAAGAAATGGAATCTCATGATCCAAGATATATTATTACACAAAATCAGAACTTTTATCACATTTCGAATCCAAGTCTATCCTTTCACAGTCATAGGAAAGTTATTGCTTCTCATCATTTCTGCTTCTTCTTGACAATATCTTCACTTCTCTATCTCATTCGAAGGTAGAACATTATAGTCCAATATCGATATCCCATAATACACACCAACACAAATGAATTGAAGCTATATATATATCTTGTCGAACCATATGTTTTTGTCCTTATTTCCAATTATCCCCATTTTATCGGGCATACAAGTCAGAATCATCCTGAACTTTTTGATCTCACATAGACATATTCTTCATACTCTTATCACTTTTAACCAATATTCTTTTCATGTCCATATTTGATCTTTCCAGGCTATCACAAATATCGCTTTCTTTCAACTTGATTTCTACACCTTAAGTCTCATTAGTCATTTTGATATCACTTCTTTCCTAAATCAGCCCATGTCAATGTATTCACGTTCGTATCATAAGCGAGAGTTTATAACCACTGTTGGGACCTGATTCGGAAACCGGACCCTAACCGAAAAACGGAAACAAAGAGGCAGAACGAAGAAAAGCGGATCGAAACCAAATCGAACAAGCGAAATCGAAAACCAAACCGAATGAAACGAAACGAACACAAAGCTAATCGTACCAAATACAAATCGAAAACGAAAGCAAAAACAAAGCATATCAGAAATCGCAACAAAACAAAATCAAAAGGCGAATGTATCGAAGGTAAAACAAATAATGTAGCAGAATCGGATCACAAAATACGGAAACAAAATCGGAAAGCGAAAGAACACACGAATTGAATCGAAATCACAAAACGGAGACAAAGTGATAACGGATCCGACATCCGATAACATACATCTTAACAAAAAAAACTCGTTGGAAACCTTGGACTATTCCTATCCGAAACGGATCAAAATCGGTGTATTTTTTTCCTTTCTTTCTTTTCGATTTCTTTCACCTTTATCCAAATCTCATATTATTCAAAACAACATACTTTCCCCAATTGGAAATTTTTCCTCAATCAAATTCTCAATTCATACAAACTTCTTATATAATACCAACAATTCCCAAAATTTATCTTTATACCAATTTTTATCAAAATTTCGGCAGCATAACGACTGCACTTGAACAAACCCAAACCTGCAAAGTGTAAAACTCACTTCTAAAATTTCCAAACAATCGCACAAATCATCAAAAATTCACCGGACCCTCCATCAGGGATCTCAGCATATACAAACACAATCATATACCTAGTACTTCACATATCAGAAATCATCCATAATCAATCCACAATTTTCAGAATTTATTATACATCACACTCATTTATATACACAATCTCATAATTCATCACAATTCATATACAATTTCATAAATCAAAATCCTTATACAACTCATAGTGGCAATTTCACAAAATTACAAAAATTGCAAACATGTCGAACGAACATCTTGTCTCTCCCTCATCCGATCTCCTACAATTACCTGGAGATTGGGGATGAAAGGAGGGCTGAGTACAAAGCTCGTGGATAATATATTTATAAATTGAAAGATAAGCGAAAACATTATGCAAAACTTTTTACCATTTATTTTTAAAGATTTCACAGTAGAAAAACTAGCAAATTTCTTATTTCTTAAACTTTGCAAAATCGTTGCTAAAATCATTACAATAAATTCTCGACTGAAAAATCCAGAATAGTTTTCACATTTTTCATATTTCATGAACCAAAAATCCAGATTTCTTAAACATTTTTCAAAACATGCAATGCATTACACTTAGAAACAAAACAAGAGCACATAACTTTTCCCCTTGGAAGCTAACGAAATTTCAAAACCTAAGCTATCTCTCTTTTTCTCCTTCATTTTCTCCATAGCCGAAGGTGCTTCTTCTTCTCTTCTTATTTTGTTTCTTTCATTTCTTTGGGCAATTGTTGTGATTCCCCTCTCTTAAACGACAGCCATGTGCTTTTATAGTGCCATGTCATTTAATGAATGGCTAAATACCAAATTGCCCTTCCATTTAAGCCTAACTTCTTAATTCCTTATATGTTCTTCCAAAATTGCCCTTAACATTCCTTTTAATTCATGCAACTTTAGGACAATTTTATAATCATCAATTTGAAGGAATTTGCTAAAACTTCCTTCTAGAGAATTGTTCCTTATTGTCTTAATTTCATAACTCCTCCAAAATCATTTAATTTGGTGGACTACACCAAAAATTATGCCCTAAACAGTTTGGACATGTCTTATGCTAAATCATTTTCCAGCACGTTATTTCCATACAAAAATTGACATTCTTAAGGTCTAAATTGAATCTCGAGTCCTTCATAACATTTGTAAATTTATTTCTCTAGTTTAATCCAAAGTAAGAATAACCTTATTTGGATTACTAGAGCAAAAGTTATGTCCAAAATACTTTCAAATTTCTCTAATCTAAGACTGCACACTAATCTGAACTTCAAGTCAGAAATTGAAAGTCTTAGGGGCAAAATTGAAATTCACTTTCTTCATATTACTTGTAGCCTCATGTCTCTATTTTATTTTTATTTAAGAATAACTTCAATCGAATCTCCACAGATCCCGAATTTCACAAAAGTCTGAACTATGTTTGAAAAATTTTCCAACTCACTTTGATTAAATTAATCATCCTTAATTTAATCTCATAAAATTACAAATTTTCCCTGAGGATGTAAATAATTGTCTTAAGAATCCAACGCTTTGAAAACCAAGTCAATCGGATGTCGGACGGAAAAGATATAAGTAAAAAGTTACAAAAGGGTCGGATTTGGAAGGAAGAAGCAAAATGTGAAGTAAACATAAACGACATCATAGAACATAATTTTTTCAAAATTCATAACTATTGATTCTGAACTCCAAATTTGACAAATTTGGTATCAAAAGAAAGCTTAAAGGAAGATCTACAACTTCCTTGTAAAAAATAAAAACTAATTCTGTCGCTAAAGGGGTCAAATTGTTAATCAAAATTTCTGCCAAATTTGAAATTGATCTACACAATGCCAGAAGTTTGAAAAATCATATCTTTTAACACAATAGCCTAAAAATGCCACATTTTACCTCAATGCAAAGATAAAAAATGCTTTAAAACTTTCATGAAGGGTACATAAATAAATTATGTCATTAAAGGAGGTAAAAACTCACTTAAAAGTACTGCTCGTGTAAAAACCAATGGAACAGTAACTTTTACCAAATGTACAGTAATTGTAAGTTTCCCAACCTCATAACTTTTTACTCCTAACCCCAATACTTTCATACTATACATCAATGGAAAGGGGGAAAGATGATCTACAATTTTTATGAAGGATGAAAAAACCAAAACAGGCTATAAAGGGGGTGAAAAAATCAGTCCAAAGGTTTTGCACAAATATGCCAAATGAACAGTAACTGAACTAGGTTAAACCCCCATAAGTTTTTATTCCTAACTCCAAATAAGGCAAATTATAAACCATTAGAAAGCTTTAAATATGTGCTACAATCTTCAAGAAGACCTCTCAATCCAATTCAAGCTCTAAGAGGGTCAAAAACACAAATAAAGTTTCTGCCAAACACTTGTCAACCCAAACCAAAGCAAAACAAATACATAACTTTGAACGTTCATAACTTTCACTCTCGATATCGAAAAATATCAAACTTTATGGCGACAAAAAGTTCTCAACATAAGCTATAAGTTTCATGTAGATCAATTTCTCAAATTTTGCCTAAATCAAAAAGTCAACTCTCAATGGCCAAAAAGTCAAACTTTTCATATTTTCACACTTTTCTTTTTTATTTCTTGATTTTTAACTTAATTTTCAATTTCTCATTCACTTAAACTTGTATAATCCACACAAATCTATTCAAATCTCAAAGTAATCAAAATCCATCAATTTTTTTAAAAAACATAATCACATCTATTTCATAATTTACATTCAAACATCCTTATTTCTTACTTTTTATATTTCTAAATTCCACTTAAAAATCGGGGTCCAACAAAAAGACTAATAGGTGATAGAAAATTATTTGACTATATTTACATACCCATATTTAATGTATTTTGCTTTTTATTTAAGAGTTTTATAATATTTTTTAAACTTAATTTGTTTCAAGTGTGTTTTTAGGTGATAATTACCTTCATAGACTAAGAGAAGATGTATTTAAGTGAAATTTTGGTTGGAATGGAAGAATTGGAGCAATTTTTGATATATACAGTTGTATATAGTGATCATTTAAGTTATTGTAAACATATAAAGTTTCAAAGACACAATTCATAGCTGCATGGAGTTACACGCATGTGTATGTTGACATACACGGCCATGCATATTGCTCGTGTCCGTGTAAGTCTTTATAACCATGTAAAATTACGAATTCAGGTACTTTTGGAGATACATAATCACCTACACTACTGTATATATCTTAGTAACCTTAGTTTATTGATCAAGGGATCTTATTTGATTTGAATTCCTTTGATTTAAGGAACTTGATACTTTTCTCTTATGTGATTACAGGTGCATGAAAGAATCACTTAAAACTCAAGCACATTAGAAGATGCATCAACCTTTGACATCACAAATCAAGAGAGAGAAATTCAAAAAGCAAAATGCTAATAAGTAATAGAAAAAGCAATGTCGGAGGAAAGAAACCAAGGAGAATAATAAAGGTATCTTATGGATTCCATAAGGCCAGGCTTCAATGCGAATCAACAAGGGATGACAAGACCACCAGTGTAGACTAATACATTCAAAATCAAACCAACACTGCTGAATATGTTACAAACCAACTTGCAATTTTATAGACTGGCTAATGAGGATCTTAATGCTTTTCTAGGCAATTTCTTATAGATTTATAATATGTTCATGTAGGATGAGTTCAAGGAAGATGTAGTAATATGTACTTGATTGAATTCACTCCTTAATACTTAGTTATTAATGCTATGAAATGCTTAAGATACTCATTTTGGTTCATACTTGGTTTTAGGTACAAGTTGAAAGTAAAAGTACTAAAATGAGCTAAAAGCACATCCTTGGAATCATCCTCTTGATGTTAAACCTTATTTGCCTTTTTGGATCAAGAAGGAGATGAATTAGGGTAAATATAGGAAAATAAAATGAAAGAAATGAAGTTATTGGAACTGACATGATCTTGCATGAGATCGTCTAACTCACTAGAAGCATGTAAGACCATAAAAATGCTGTTTCAATACAACCTACAACCTACAACCTACACAACCCTGTAAGTGAGATACATGATCGTGTATTAAACCATGTATCTCACCAAGACCATATATAAACGCAAATTGTGACATTTTTTTTATATACACGGTTGTGTATCCAATCGTGTATCTCGTAAAACCTTAACTTTTGATATAAATAGATAGTCAAATGGCCAAAGAAGTTATGAATTATTTTAGAAGCACAAAAGTAGGTAGAAATGTTACTTCTTTATGATATATGGATAGCTAACATTCTTCCTTCCAGTTTGGAGGGGAATTCAAGAATAAAGAGCACATTTTAGGCATCTCTTTATCTTATAGTGTTGTTCTCTCTCTATAGAAATTATTTATATTATTCTTTACTTAATGTTTTATGTACTTATGTACGAATAATTAATGCTCTCATTCTCAATAGATTATTTATGTATGGACTCATTGCCAGAACCTAGATTACAATATGTAATCATTATAACTCTTATGTATTTATGGTAACTAATGGTGGTGAATCATTACGAATAACATAGCATAGGTTAAATAACTTGAAATTGTGTGGTTGTTGCCTAGATTAATTTATTTTCATAGTTTATAATATAGTTGTCCTGCTAAATCTGGAGAGTTTATTCAAGGTTGTTTGATATCTAGGTTTAATTAAAGAGTTTAGTTTGATTAAATATGACCTAAGGGAAAAACAGAGTTAATAGAACTTATAGTTAATCTACAATTAATAGTTTCAAAGAGAGGTAGAAGAATAACATGAAAATTAAATATGCTCATTTATGTGTAGTCGAGATTGAACCAAGAACTAGATTCTAATCTCATCCATCAAACTTATAATTTTTCCACTGATTGATTTAAAATAATTCAATAGTTTAATTTTACTTTATTTTGTTTATCAATATCAACCGAACCCCCCCCCCCCCCTCTTATCCTAAACACCAATTTATTCACTACAAAGCTACATATACACTCTCTGTGGATACGATCCCTACCTATTATAGCTTCAAATTTAGTGTTAGGTTTTATTTTTTAGTGTGTTCGACGTGCACCAAAAATTTTGGTGCCATTGCTAGGGAGTAAAGTGCTTTAGCTTTAGTTTTAGTTTTCGATTATTGTTTTGTATATATTTTTTTATAATTAGTTTTTACAGTTATTTCTTTATCTTTTCGTGATTGTTAGTTTTTTTTATGGTAGTGACAAGATCTTCTTATCAAATCCCTGTACAATTTGATCCCAAGATTGAAAGGACACTGCGAAGATTGCGTAGTGAAACTAGAATAACTCCGAGAATATAACAAGGAAGTGAACTTGAGGAAGCCATGGCCTATCCAAGAACCATATGAGAGCTGGCTGCTTTAGATAGGACTCAAAGGCCTTTATGCATAACTTTTCCAAATTTTACTAAACATGTTACTTTTAAGCTTAAATCTAGTTAATCTATCTTTTAACCAACTTTCATGGTTTTGTAAGTGAGGATGCTCATAAGCATTTGAAAGAGCTTAATGTGGTCTATGGTTAATAGTTTCAAAGAAAGGTACAAGAACAACATGACGATTCATTATACACATTTGTGTGAAGGATAAGATTGAACTAGGAACTATATTCAAAACCTGTTGGTTAATCCTTGTACTTTTGCATTGTTTGATTTGATTTGTCTTCAATAGTTTAGTTTTAATTTTTGAGCAAATTATTGACCCATCAAATAGGTGCATAGTCATAAATTAATGGTGACAGAGATGAGGATGCATCATTGGATGAGTAACCTTACTACAAAAAATAAGGTCAGGAATGTAATGGCAAGAGACAAATTAAAGGTGGGGAATATTACTAAAAAAGTAAGAGAGATAAGACTTAGGTGATTCAGACATGTTAAAAGGAAACATCCTAACACTCTAGTGAGAAGATGCGAGAATATTATAATTAAAGACTATAAGAGGAAAAAAAAGAGAGGGCCTAATAAGAATTGAAGGAAGTGATCAAGAATGATGTGGATCTGTTACAACTTTTCGAGGATATGACGTTCAATATTAAACTTTGACGTACTAGGACAAGAGTAAAGAATCTCACATAAAAAGTCTTTCTCTTTTTCATAGGTCTTTTAAACATTTTCCTTCTAGTCTTATGTCTTATATTTAACCTAAATATTTAATATGTTGAGTTCCCTCTTAGTTATTTAACTTAAACATTTTCTTATTTAGCCTAAATGTTTTCTTGTAATGGCTTGTTTAATTTATTTATTTACTTGCCTCCTTCCTTATTTATGTATTTATTTACTTATTTTATCTTTTTATTTTTTTTCTTTATCTTGTTTTGTATTTATTGTATTGTTTATTTTATTACTTATTTTTATTATTATTATTATTATTATCTTTTATTATTATTTCTATTTTTAATTTATTTTAATTATTTTTAATTTATTATTTTAATATGTATATTTTTTCAAGTGGGTTCATCGAAAATAATATCTCTATTTGTTAGAGGTAAGGTTGTATACTTCTAAATTTCTTAACCTTGTGTATTAGCAGAACTCTCACCAAGTTGTTATAGTAGTAGTGGTTTAGTTTTACTTTATTTTGTTAATTGAATTAAACAAACCATTCATTAAAAAAGCTAAACACAGACTTTCTATAGCTACAATTATGGTGTGTTCGAAACGTATCAAGCAAAAATAGAACATTTGATGCCCATTGAGTGATCATGATTGGTTGATCTTGAGAAGTGTATAATTAACGGTCACATATTTACATCTTTTTCTTTTATCAAACTATAAAACCAAAATACTTATTGATGTGTGTTTAATTGTTGATACATTTAATCATTTACACTTAGCGATTAATGATATAAAAATACTTAAGATACTCACTTTAATTCATAGATGATTTTAGGTACAATTTGGAAGCAAAAAAAATTAAAGTGAGTCGAAGGTACTGCATTTGAGTTATTTTTTGAAGATTAATCCTCATTTATCTTCATTGAGCGAAAAAAAGAAAATTAAAACACAAGAAGAAGACAAGAAAAACGAAAGGACAAAGAAGATAAATTAAAGATTGCATCTCACACCCATGCCACTACGTGAATATTATGGTTCAATAATAAAACAATTGTAGAAGAAAAAAGAAACAACGTTTTGCATGCAACAGTGGACTTAAAACGTTGAAGTAACACTGCAGCAAATGGTGAGCGGATCAACCAAAACGCAAATGGCCAAGAGTAAAAAGTTGCAGTAGGTGGATAGCTAATAGCACAAAATGACAGCAGATGAATAAGCAAAACGGCAACACTAGGAGAACGTTGGACTAAGCAAGGAGCAGCAAATAACAAACAGAAAAGACAACGCACGCAGAAGGTGAGGATGGATCAAAATGCACCAACATAGTAGGAAACAAGGAGTAAAATGGCAACACATGAACAAGTTGGCCAAGAAAAACGATAGCGTACAGAAGTAGCAGAAGGGGGCATTTTGCGTGAACAGTAACGTGACCATCCATATTAAATCATCACATCAGAGTTGAGAGAAGGGAGAAGTGCTACGACTAGGCATGAGAGAAGAGAAGTGAGTGAATAGTAGGGTGGACCAAAAACCACCAAGTTTATTTATCACATCGATGAAAAATAGATAGGAATAAGAAGCTTGGGCAGTGAAGGAGAAAGGAAGGGAGCTTTAGTAGGGTTACAACATGAGACTGAACCATTTTTTGGGAGAGATCCATAGAAGGCTAGACATTTCAACGCCAGTTTAGAGGCAACATTGAAGTATTTTTATTTTTTATTATTTCTTTCTCTCATTTGAAATTGATTGTGTTATCCAATGGTTAGATTTAATTAACGATCGTTTCTTGATTAAACAAAACCTAAGGAAAAACTTGAGTTATTTATTGACCCATGATTATTAGCTGCTAGGAGAGGTTAAAGAACAACAAATCAATGAAATAGGCATAAATTGAATTAAAGAACTGAATCCCTACCGAATTCTCCACTTTTATAATTTTTTGCATGTTTTTTTTAATTTATTTTTTTAATCAGTTTCATTTTATTTTCTTCTTTTAAAAAATACAAAACCCCTCGTTAAACCTAAACACCAATTACTTTCATTTTATAAAATTTGCAAATGTTCTCTGAGATCGACCTAGACTCACCAGCTATAGTAGTAGTCTATTTATTTTATTGTGACTAGCGTAACAACGTACGATCAATTTTGATGCCATTTCTAGGAGGTGCGGTGTTTTAGTTTTAGTTTGTTATTTAATTGGTATTTTGTATATATTTGTTTGTAATTAATTTCTTTTCTTTTATTTTGTGATCTTTTCATTTTTTGTTTGTGTTTGAAAAAAATCATTATGGACGGAAGTAATTTCTTTTATAACTCATATTCTCAATCCTATAACATTGTTTGGATTAATAAACCTAACTTTTGTTATGGATGGGATAATCATCAGAATTACTTCCATGATAATTTGTAGGATGCACAATAATTCTCATACAGACCAGAAGCTTCCTATCATAACTTCGGACTATCTTTGGAAGAGTTGATTAATATTGTGAATGCTAATACTTTGCAACTGCAGCATCATACTCTACAATTTTAGAAGGATGGAGGGCAATTTCCAAAAAACATATGGTCTAGTGCCCAAGATTCTAAGAGTCAACACGATTCAGGTGCATCTTTAGAAGAACTTATTAAAAATGTTGCTGCTAACAATTTGCAATTTCAAGATGATATGCAACAATTGCAATAAAATATGTATCAGCAGTTGCAACAATTCTGATAGGAGACAAAAGCAAGCCAACAGAGTGTGGAATACCAAATAGGTCAAATGACAATAAGGCTCAATCGCCTAGAATCGCAAAGCAAAGAGGAGCAACTGTATCAACTCGAGGTGTACCCAATGGATGTTTGTACAAAAACTTTACAAAGTGATGAGGAGCTTGAGAATTTTAAGGTTAACCCTCACCTCGCATAGAAGTGGCACTAACTGTAATACCTGAAGATCACAATTTCGTCACGTGGGGAGAAGAAGGA
The DNA here is from genome assembly GCA_024703695.1 of Erythroxylum cataractarum. NCBI lineage: Eukaryota > Viridiplantae > Streptophyta > Magnoliopsida > Malpighiales > Erythroxylaceae > Erythroxylum > Erythroxylum cataractarum. The sequence continues at coordinate 12,638,074 of JANJEY010000001.1, read as the reverse complement.
GTTGAGCCAGCGATCCTAAACTAAGGTGCTTCTTGGGAGTTAACCTAAGGAAAGTAAATTTCTTTTCCTTTACATTTCCGCATTACTTTTTATATGTATGTGTGTTTTTGAATTTGTTTTAATTGTTTTTAAGTTTTCAATCAAAATGAAAGAAAGAATAAAAAAAATGGAACAAACATTTTCTCATATTCTATTACTTCTAGGATTATATAGTCATGATTAGAGTGTGGATTGACTAGAAAATTTCATAGCAATTCTAGCATGTATTTTTACTTTTGTGATTGGTCGATACGCATTATCTTTAGAAGAGTAGTGACTAATGGTAGACAAGCCAGTGAGATTATGAGCCTTATTTGACTGACATGGATTCATTGCTTTTTGGTAATGTGTGACCTTTATGACGTGTATATTCCGATTTTGCTTTGAATTTCTATTCGATATCACATTTTTATTACATGCATTAACATGGATATGATTAGGCATTCTTTGCTTTTCCGAACTACATTAGCCAAATAGCCTACCTATTATATGATTTTCCTTTTTGATAAGGCCCTTTGAGCCTTATTAGCCTTTCTTTTTGTGTCAACCATATTACATGCTTTATACTTAACCAAATGTCCTACCCAAACCATAAAGCTAGTGGAACATTTATGATTGTTAAGTTTATGGATGTACAAAATTCTAAGTGTGGGGGTGTACATAAGTGAGGGTTGGTTAATATTGGGATGTTTTGTTATGTTTTATAATTAAAATTCCCATGTTGATGTAGTTTATTTTAATTTTTATACGGAAAAGAAAGAAAGAAAAGAAAAAAGAGAAAAAGAGAAAAGAAAAAGAAAAAGAAAAAGAAAAAGAAAGAAAGAAAGAGAAAGAAAAAACAAAAAATGTTTTAAATAAAAGTATCAAGGAGGAATTGCATATGTGTTGAAAAGTTGTTAATGGTTAATGCATCTTTCTAGATTTAAATTGAATGTGTTATTTGAGTATGTTGACTATGAGGTATATGTTGGTTTGGAAGGTTCACTATGGTGATTTCGATGTATTGTTAGCATAAATTGTATGAATGATTCCTTCGGATTGGTATATGCTTCGTGTGGTTTATGTATAAGAGCTGAATAGGGTTGTGAAATATAAATGTTGCAATCATCATAGCTAATGGTACCCAGTTTTTTATGAGTGTTGCTTTGTTTCACTAGTTTCGTGACTTTCATGCTACTTGACCCAAATACATCTCACCTTACCTTTGCCCATATTACAACCCTAAAAATTTCTTTGATTCATGATTTTGCATGTAAACATTAGTGGTGGATAAATGAAATGACATGCAAAGTTATGGATTGTGATGATTATGAATGGTGTTGAGTGTACCCATGGATATATTTTAGTTAAACACATTTTTTGAGTCTATCATTAGATTGTTTAGTTTTTGAAGATGATGAATGTTGATTGGTCATGAGTTAAAGTTTAGAATGTTGCCATCTTGCTATGATTTTTTAAAGTTACTCATCTTTGCTTGTGATTATATTGTCTTGGAAAATATGAGAATTGAGTAAATATTTCAAGTCTTTGAGCTTAATTTGGATGTTTTCCCTGAGGAATGCCAAAAGCCAAGTGTGGGCGAAATTGATATGTGTTTAATTGTTGATACATTTAATCATTTACACTTAGCGATTAATGATACAAAACTGTTTAAAAAACTCACTTTAATTCATATATGATTTTAGGTATAATTTGGAAGAAAATAAATTAAAGTGAGTCAAAAGTTCTGCATTTGAGTTATTTTCTGAAGATCAATACTACTTGTCTTCATAGAGCGAGAAGAAGAAAATTAAATGACTAGAAGATAAGAAAAATGAAAGGAAAAGAAGATAAATTAAAGATTACATCTCACACCCATAAAACTACGTGAATATTATGGTTCAATAACAAAACAATTGCAGAAGAAGAAAGTAACATGGTTTTGCATGTAACGTTGGACTTAAAACATTGAAGTAAAATTGCAGCAAATGGTGAGTAGATCAACCAAAACATAAATGGCCAAGAGTAAAATGCTTGCAGTAGGTGGGTAGCTAATAGCACAAAATGACAGGAGATGAATGAGTAAAACAATAGTGTTAGAAGAACGTTGGACTAAGAAAGGAGTAGCAAATAACAAGAAGAAATGAAAATGCATGCATAAGGTGGGGAGAGACTAAAATGCGCTAGTAGAGTAGGAAAGAATAAGCAAAACGACAACACATGAATAAGCTGGTCAAGAAAAATGACAACTTACAGAAGCAGCAAAAGGGGGCTTTTTTGTAAGCAGTAACGTGGCCATCTATATTAAATCGTCACATCAGAGTTAGGGAGAAGTGCTACGATTAGGCATGAGAGAAGAGAAGTTAGTGAAAGTAGGGTGGAACAAAAACTCCCCAAGTTTATTTGTCACATCGATGAACAGTAGATAGGAATAAGAAGCTTGGGCAGTGAAGGAGAAATAAAGGGAGTTTCTGTAGGGTTACAACATGGGGCTGAAGCATTTTTTCAGGTGAGATTCATAGAAGGCTAGACATCCTGACACCAGCTCAAAGGCTACATTGACGCCGATGACTCGAGTTAAATATTTTTTATTTTTATTGTTTCTTTCTCTCATTAAAAATTGATTATGTTATCCTATGTTAATTGATTTGGTATTGTGTATGGATAATCGAATTTTCGTTATTATTCGATTATCTGTGTATGAACCCATTGAGTATTGTGAAAAGATGATTTTAATATATTCCTTAAATCATTTAATTGTAAAGTCATTGCTATAATTTCAATATAATCGATAATTGTTATGTTGAAACTCATGTGCAGAAAATAATGATTCGTAATCATTAGATATAACATGACCTAAGTTAAATGACGCATTGTATGTAGTTGTTGTCTTGATTAATTGGTTTTCCTAATTCATAATGCTACTGCCTAATTAAATCTAGAGATCGTATTATAGATTATTTGGTGGTTAGGCTTAATTAACGATGGTATCTTGATTAAATAAAATGTAAAGAAAAACTCGAGTTAATTATTAACCCACGATTAATAGTTGCCATCAATGAAATATGCTTAGTTAGAATGTAGTACGAGATTGAACCAAAGAACTGAATCCTTACTGAATTTCATACTTTTATCATCTCATGTTTTCTTTAATTTATTTTTGTTAGTTAGTTTCATTTTATTTTCTTCTTCCAAAAAATCCAAAACCCCCCGTTAAACCTAAACACCAGTTACTTTCATTTCATAAACTCTGCATACACTCTCTGTAGGATCAACCTAGACTCACTATTGTTATACTAGTAATCTAATTATTTTATTTTGACTAGCATAACGACGTGCAGTCACTTGCCTTTATTATTATATAACTACCTTCTTATTTTGATTACACAAGTCTTTCAATAATGCATGAGAGCATATAATAGTAACTATTAACCTTAATTGTAATTTTCCAATCTAAAACCACTCTCGCAAGGACCCATAAGGTTTTTGAGCCCATCAAAGTACATATCAACCTAAATCCTTATAAGATGAAGTCAATAGTAGCATACTAGTAAATCATGGAAGATATGTAAACAAAAACAAGATAATAGTTCATTTGTTACACAACATAATAAACCATCGCCATCTAACTTATCATTAGATCAAGATCAAGAACATACTTACATTGGCGTAAACAACTTTTTTATTAGAGGAATATAGATGGTCATTTCCACCAAAATTCAAACTACCATCATTGGATGCTTATAATTGGATGATAGATCTAAGTGTGCACATGATGTGATTCAAACAAATGATGCGTCTGTAAAAAGTGATATATACATTTAAATGTTGTGTTATTATGTGCTTTTTTATTGTTCTAAAGTTTCTCTATTAAAGGTTGATCCTATAAAAAGCTATATAGATCTAAAGAAACTCTTCTATTAGTATATAGTCTAAATAATTAATAAAGATAATTTTTATTATTTTCTAGGTCTTACAAGAAAAAATAAAACTAAACTAAACAAAGATATAATTAAGAGAATAAAAAGAAAAGCAAGAGATCAAATAGAGAAATTGACGATAATTAATGCTTAGAATACTACTTTCCCTAGTATAATTTTTGATGTTATGGTTCAATAACTTAGAATAGATTTATCATCTAGATCGGAAGAATTTTCTAGACTATAAAATTGCAATTTCTCAAGCTATGAATTTCAAACCTCAAACGTATCACCAAATGTCAACAACTAAAAGCATCATACCTTAAAGGTCTTGCAAAATGTCAAATTCTCAAGATGTTAGAGTCAAAATTTCACGAGACAAAAGTGATAGGAAGCAAGCATCTAATCAAGCAAAACTAGCTATTAAGTAAGGGAGACATGAAGAGGGACTGAGATCAATCAAAGAAGCTCTAATAAAGAACATTGGAGGATCCTTGACAAAGAGTAGAACAAAGAAATTCAAAGAAGCTCTCAATGACTTAATAATGGATCTTTATATAAAAAGTAAAGCTTTGTTACTTCAAAAGACTAAAGTTCAGCCCATAATGTTGAATTAAGTGAAGAAGGAAACTATGGAAAGAGGAAGTACAATGTAATTAACACCAGTGTCATATTGGTGTTTGATACCTATTTTACACTAACTTTGTCTATTGGAGACACAAAAACAAATCGATACCAGAGTGGTACTTGTGATCGGTGCTGGACTTGTCCATGTTGAGCACCTATTAATTTTACAAATGCTAGTGTAGAAACTAGACCGATATTAGACTCATTAATTAGATGTTTTAGTTTTTTATTTCATATTTCAATTTAGTAAATGATTAAATTATTTCAAAGTTATTTAGTTTCTTCCATTCTTAGTTATTTTATACTATTACTCCAATCACATCATTTATGTGAGTGTGGCAATTCATACCCTTCTTTTTATATTTTGAGTCCACTTTTAAAATCAATTTTCCTTAATAGATGGTCATTGATCCTTGTTCACATTGGTATGAAATCTTACTAATCATTAGAATTTGGTAACAATGGTTTCTATATTTAGGTTTGTTCTTAAGTTCTTTTATTCATATTTTCAATATTCTTATGTCTTTACAGTACATTCAATTTTCTTTAGTGATTAAGAATAATATGGCTCTGCTAGAACTTATTGAGGACATAACCCACAATAGAAAACTTTGATGTGCTAGGATACAGATAAATAATCTCACATAGAGAGGACTTCTTGTTCTCTTAAGTTTTCTAACCATTTTCCTTCGAGTCTTTCATTTTATAACTAGCCTTAATATTTTGAGTACATAGTACTTCCCTCCTTACTATTTAACTTAAGTGATTTCTTATTTAATCTAATTACTTTCTTGTAATGGTTGGTTTGATTTATTCGTGTACTTTCCTTTTTTGAGTTTATGTATTTATTTACTTATTTTATCTTTTGTTGTTAATCTTTATCATGTTCTGTATGTACCGTATTGTGTACTGCATTATATATTATATATTTTTATTTATATGTATCTATTTATATTTTGTATTATCATTATTTTGCATTACACGAGGGTCTATTAGAAACATCCTCTTTATCAGATAGGAGTAAGACTGTATATTACTGGACCTCTTCAAACTCTGCGTCTCAACAAGACTCTGACTAGGTAGTGGTTGTGGTGTTGTTGTTATTCAATTTTCTTTAGTGTTCTTTATGTTATTGATTTTGATCGTCATCAATCTTGATTAATTTTTAAAACAAGATTCAGTAAAAATGGATTATCTTAAGTTTCTTATTTCTTGATTTTACAAGTTAATCAACAAAAGAAAAATATAATAAAATAAAATTCATATTCGATTAAGAGTCATCGACAAGGTTTTGTCAAAAGCAGTACCTAAAAAAAGTCTTCAGACATACAGAAAGGATTGGTAGATTGCATCATAGAACAAATTACTCTATACATCATTTACATTATATTTTCATGCTATTCTTCTTTTTGTAGTTTTTTCTTTTTTGATTTAGTCTTCTTTATTTGGCCTAACTGGGCTTTAGTTTCTTATTTTCGAGTTTCCATTTTTTTTGCTTCTAGTTACATTTTTCTTAGTTTTTATTTATATCCAATTAAGTGGATTATTTGACCAAGAAGAAGATTAAAACCAACTTCCTTGATAGATTAATTAGTTTGCACAAAACTTATAATCAAACATTTAGATCGTGAGGGAGAATGAATTGTGACATAATGAAAGAAAATATATCATTATTTAGGATAAATATACTTTTTCTAATTAAAATTTTCCATTCCAATAATACATTCGAATTCATTTGACAAAATAACTAAAATTAAGTTCACATATTACATAAACTGAATAATTAACACAAAGATGTTCGTTCAACTAATAATGACTTATAATTAACACAAAGATATTTGTTCAGCTAATAATGACTCATTTACCCAATTTATTACTTGGGCATGTTAGCTGTTGGGCCCGGGCCCCGCACGTCCGAATCCCCGAGGGCGGCCCCTTGGGTAGCGCAGTGTCGGGCGCTCCATAAACCGTCGGACCCGATCCCAACATCCATACAAATACATATTCGAATCACACATACATAAACATATACTCATACATACCATCGCATGCATTCTCAACCATGCATTTCCATATCTCAAATTCATAAAACATATGTCATTCTCATTCAAAGAAATTCAACAGTATTCTCAAATGCAGCGTAATACAAAATGAAATGAAATCTCAAATACAAAGTATGTTCCATGATGACATGCTCGGAGGGCCAACCAAAGGACTAACTTATACGAATTCTTAGCTAGCTCGAAGTTTCTGATGCCCTGCAAGGTCGACAATCGGCTCGATCTGCACCTGAGGAGGGGGAGAGTAATGGGGTGAGCTGCGAAGCTCAGTGGCATATACGTTTATAGCCATTGGCAACGAGCCACACAATCAA
>JANJEY010000001.1:12619631-12631035 GCA_024703695.1 Erythroxylum cataractarum | reverse complement strand
GACTTAGGATGAAAAAGTTATGATCAATTGAAAATTGCTGCCACTAAGCATTTTACTATTCTCGGATTACTATTCATAGGCAATTTTGGGCTGAACCTTCGGATGGGTTTTTCGCCCCTTTAGAGCGGGAATTGGAATTTCTGTCCTTCATGAAACTTGTAGAGGGTCTTGATACCTTTAAGATGAGGTATGATATGTCCCGATCAAAATTAGGAGTAAAAAGTTATGAGGGTCGGAAATTGGTCGGTTACTATTCATATGGTCATTTTGTGCACCATTCATTTGGTAAGTTGCTAAGAAACAATTTTGGACCGTCTAAAGAACCGAGCTAAGTTTTTAAGTACGAAAATGGTTTTATGATGAATAAGATGAAAAAAAAAATTTATATCGGGATTTTCGGATTAGAATTTGGATATTCGGTAGCGGGTTATAAGAGTTCATAAGGAATCATGTGTACGTATTGAGGGAATATGTATAAGTAGTTGGGTTCCAAATACGGGATCCAACACGCTCAGCCTGTCGTCTTCTACAACAGCATTTGTGGGCGCCTGGGACGAGGCTTTGGAAGTTGATTTGGGAATGGAAGGGACCTCACCGACTTCAAACGCACTTACGGTTAGTGGCGAAATCGCGCCTCATAACTAATGGACGGCGTTTTCAACTTTATTTAATTGACTCTCTAGTTTGTTCTGAATGCCCGAACCATGAAGAATCTTTAGCCCATGTATTCAGGGACTGTTGGCGAGCTCGCTAGGTGTGGAATACTCTTGTTGAGGTACGACGGCAGCCAATGTTTTACTGCTGTGATTTTACTTCCTGGGTTGAACGGAATCTAGCCAATGATTATGGGTTCAAAGGTGACGAGTCGTGACCTTTGATATTTGGTGTTGTGCTTTGGAAGCTTTGGGTATGGCGGACTGAAAGATGCTTTGATCCCAGATCGTCCAAACTCTATCACATAAAGGAAATTCTTTCATATGTCCAGGAGGTTAGTTTGGCTCTCCGTCTACAATACAACATCTCTCCTTACCTTTCTGATTGGGGAAAACAAGTAATTGAGGTGAGCTAGCAAAAATCGCAGGAGGGGTGGGTTAGCTTGGCTACCGATGGTTCCTCCAAGGGTAATCCCGGCCCGACCTCAGCTGGTGGCCTGATTAGGGACGTTAGCGGTCGGTGGTTAGTGGGTTTTGGTGCAAAAGTCGTCTTTTATGGGCTTCAACTCGCTTGGAGCTTTGGTTATTCCAGGGTAGATTTGTCTATCAATTTAGCTCTGGTTGTTTCCATCATTTCCGGTGCACAAAGTTGTGTGATCAATACTTTGGTTACTGCAATAAGAGAATTCCTTTCCAAAATTTGGGAGGTACGAGTACACCATGTTTATCGTGAAGGTAATCGATGTTCGGATTAGTTAGCCAACTTTAGTTATAGCTTGTCGTTAGGTATACACTGGTTTCCTAAGCATGTTAACATCTCTCCCTTGCTATTTGCGGACTTCGTGGGAGTTTCTCTCCCTTGTGTGACTCTTACGTAGTTCTAATTTAGCTTTGGCCCGTTTGTTATAAAAAACAAAAACAAAACAAAAAAACCTACTTGTACAATTTGCCATTACTGTTTTTGATGCTTGATCAACCACTTGTACAATTTAGTGCACGATGTCCAATAACTATTACTCTTAGCTGACGTGTATGTAAATAAACTGGGAAGAACCATAAAAATAAAATCACAAGAAAATGTGCAGGACGGCACAAGTTAAAGAGTTAAAGATGATTTCCAACGGAACCAGAAATTGGCCTAATCTATTGCAGTAACCATCACCTCCATGCTTCCCCGGGTTCTCCTCAGTACTAGTGTAGAATTCGTTGCAACTTTTTCCCTTAAAGTAGCAAGGAGATATCCATAGCCTCCTAAAGCGTCAAACATTAACAAGCTCATGTTCTTTGCAGCAATGAGATTATGTCAGAGATCTCCCAGCCCATTCCCGTTCTCTTTTTTTATGCTTTGCTTGCATCCGATTAAACTTTTCCCTTCCCTTCTCCAAGAGAGGATCATGTACAACATAGTCATTGGGGTCATCTTTCCGAGACATCTTATCCTGTTACAAATAGAGCAAGGAAATTGTCATTAAATTTGAGGAGATGATCTAATTCATCGTAGTTCATCGATGATATAAATGAGCTTAAAGTTTACAAAGGAAATGAAAAAGGAAGAATTAGTCAACCATAAGCCTTAATTTGATGGGATAAAAGTTGAGAATTGAATTGACAGCAAGAACAATAAGAGCTGAAATTTAGAATACGTTAGGATTAACATTCCTTATTAAATAGGAATTAATAATAAGTTAAATATGTAACTCTATTTTAGATATGTTATCCTATTTTTTAGTACTTATAAAATTCTTATTAAAATAGGATTTAAATTTATTAGGAATCCTTTCCTACTAGAATAAAGGTTCTGAAAATCTCTCCATAAATATGAATAAGAAATATCCTGAATTTTTTCTACAAGCTTGAATTTTCAACTAGAAAATATAATGCTTTTTTCTAAGAGTGAATTCTTAGACCCTGGGATCAATTTCTAGTTTCCTACTCTCCATTGTTTGTGGCCTTCACTAAATTCTAGCAATTCTAACCTAAAATTCCTACCCATACTAACGTAAATTCCTGACAAATTAAGCCCTAAAATCCTACCTCAATTTCCAGCAAACAAACCCTAAAAACCCGGCTATACCTAATCTGAAATTTTTGTATTCTAAGCTAAAATCCAAACCTTAAACTTGATATTCTAACAACTTAACATCAGCCATATTTCTTAATTTTGTGTCTTACCAACTTGATATTTGTCCTACATCAATCAAGGTTTGTTTAGTTTAAACAATTAAAAAATTCACATGAAAAGAATCTCAAGGTTTTTGCTTCTATGTAAATAAGTTAATGTTTCTAACATCAATATTTCTGGTCATTATCATAACTTAATCATGAATTCTAGCCTCCATATTGTATAAAACCTATCTTAAAAAGAGCGATAGTACATGCTTTTAGTTGTGTATTCAATTAATTAAATTTACAACCAAAATGTTATAAATGAAAAAAGTCAAAAGTGAAATGATATTTTAAACCTTTGTTTGGATTAACTTGAGAAAGCTTCTTTTTCTTGTTTGCGTACCATGAAATTAGGAAGAAAGATGAGACAAACTAGCCTTCTATTGTCTGGAGAACCAAAAAACTGAATAGAACTGAATATTAACACAATAACCATAATTTTATCACCAATGTTAAGCTACTAAAACATAAGATTAAAGGCAAATAACTACCTTTTGACACCAATTATAACCTTCTTCCTTTCAAATTTTAGAACTGAATATTAGCCCAAGAACCACAATTTTACTCTTTAAAAAGAGAATTCAGTATTCAAATTGCATTCTGTTTTCTACTATTGAATATTGCCCCATGCTTTTGACCCTTGGACATACCAAAAGCCTTCCCAAGCATGAGCAGATCTATAAAAGATAAAAACAGGTGAAAGCTTACTTTGCCCAATTCTGGTTCAAACTTGAGGGAGACTGTACACCAGTCAGACAAGTCTTCTCTATCAGCCCCTCCAGACTTGATATTTGAGCTCGTAGCCTTTGTAGACAAGTTATTCTTAAAATTCTCAAGTCTCGCTAAAACCTGATGGATATTGAAACCAGAAATATTAAAGGAAAAAGCTCATAAAGAATAGTTAAAAATTAAAGTCAAATGCGAAACAAGAAAACCATATATTGAAAGGATGCATACAGCAATGGCGATAATGCAAAAGGGGTTTCCTCCTTTTTTCAATCACAGAACTCTATATTTTTTCTAGCAGAGAAGACATGATGAAGAAAATTACAAAATTCTAAAAGCAATATAAAAATAGACAAGTGTCCTGCATTTGACATGTTGAGGTGATCGATATGTTAATTCCAGAGTTTGTTCCAAGCCTGATCAGTATTTTTTTCTTATTTCCCCCTATCCCCCCTATCTCTAAGAAGCATGCTCTACATGGGATAATGCTAATAATGCAAAAGCCATAGCTTGTGCATTGTCTATCACTTTATATCAATGATAATCCCCATATATCCCATAAATTAAGACAGTGTCAAAAGGCCTAGTCACTCAAAAAGTGTTGTCCTACCAGAGACAATAAGAGGGAATGAAGTTAAATTAGCAAGCGACGAATCCAAAACAAAACAAATGACATACATCATTCTCACGTCCCTGAAGTCGGCGCTTCTTCTGTTTGTGCAGTAGTCTTCCCCTTTCAACTTCACCCATCAATTGCAGATCTGCATCAGCATTTGCTATCCTCTCAGCTCTAGCTTCTGATCCTATCCCCTTTTTCTTCAATGCCAATTTCTCAACTCTTGGTTTGTCTTCATCAATGGTTTCAGTTGAAGCCCTGGCAAGCAACAAAAACAACATTAGTCCTCAAGATTTTGCAGTTACAAAACAGATATGACCAGCACAGAAGAAAGAGAACTCTTAGCAGAAAAAAATATTGACAAAGAAAATTAAGCAAATACACACCACGATCGGCAAAAAAGAGAAATTGCAGAAAAAGCAAACAGATCAAACATCTCCAATAGAAGCAAGTCATAGAAGTTGTTAAAAGCTTCAGTACAGGTGCAGCATTGGGTGGTTTAAGGTTTAAATACCATTCAGCTCCATCCTAGAAACTGAACCATTCACACAGGATTACCCATTTTATTTTTCTTCCCTAACTTTCTGTAAAGGAGCATTGTAGAACAGCGAGAGAAAAGTTCTAATGCTATTTGGAAGTAAAGAGAGGGGTTGTCAAAGGTCTAAGAATTTAGATTTAAAGAATTGTGACAGGTATCATTGTTTGGCTGCAAAAAGGAAAAAGAAAACAGCAGAAGCGGAATAGATTACTAGCATCGCTCAAGTAGGGTTTAGAAACCACCCCTAGGGAAAGAAAGTATCACATTACAACTTCAAGAGGTGGAAATATCACATTTGAACAATTGTTACAGGGAAAAAAAAAATTGTAAAACTTACAATTCCTGTACAAAGGCTACTGACAATTCAATCCAAATCAAATTCAGACTTTAACTGAACCTAAAAGAAAGATTATACTTAAATATAACAACTATGAACCGAACTGTAGAAGGAAAGGAAAAACAGAAGGGGAAAGAAAAACAGAATTCCTCCATGTACATTGCAATTAACAGACATGGGTCCAAATTATCATCTAATTTCAAATCCCTATCATCAGACCAAAACACAGCCTCAAGCCTGCAAATCAATCCTCTCAGTTCTTAATCGGATTTGGCAGAAGTCACATTGACAAATAGCGTGACAAACAGCATCACGTAAATCTGGATTTATTTCATGAAGCCTATTTTACACTTCAAGTTATACCATTCCAAGTGCATGTGGCATAGACAAGATGCATTTTGCGGTAGAAATTTATCACACCACCTTCATAGTGGCAACTCTAAAAGTTTAAAGTTTTATTTCCTTAAGAAGATCTTGGATTTGGAATTAAAATTGAAATTAACAGTGTGCATCCAAATCATAATCTAATTTCATCAAAACTTACAATTCCTTTACAAAGGCTACTGAAAATTCAATCCAAATAAAATTCAGACTTTAACTGAAAGGCTACAGACAATTCAATCCAAATGAAATTCAGACTTTAAATGAAAGGCTACAGACAATTCAATCCAAATGAAATTCAGACTTTAACTGAACCTAAAAGAAATATTAAACTTAAGCATAACTACTATGAAACGAACCGTAGAAGGAAAGTAAAAAAAGAAGGGGGAAAAAGACAGAATTCCTCAATGTGGATTGCAAATTTGCAATCAACAGCATGGGTCAAAATTATCTTGTAATTTCAAATCCCTATCATCAGACCAGAAAATAGCCTCAAGCCGGCAAATCAGTCCTCTCAGTTCTCAATGGGATTTGGCAGAAGTCACATTAACAAATAATGTGACAAACGGCATCATGTAAATCCGGATTTATGTCATGAAGTCATGTGGCATAGACAAAATGCAATTTGCAGTAGAAATTTATCACACCACCTTAATAGTGGCAACTCAAAGTTTAAAGTTTTATTTCCTTAAGCTGATCTTGGATTCGGAGTTAACATTGCAATTAACAGTATGCATCCAAATCATAATCTAATTTCATCAAAACCTACAATTCCTGGACACAGGCTACTGACAATTCAATCTAACTGAACCTAAATGAAAGATTAAACTTAAACATAAATATTATGACCTGAACTGTATAAGGAAATAAAAACAGAAGGGGGGGAAAAAACAGAATTCCTCCATGTACATTGCAATCAACAGGATGGATCCAAATTATCATCTAATTTCAAATCCCTATCACCAGACCAGAATATAGCCTCAAGCCTGCAAATCAGTCACTCTCATTTCTCTATGGGATTTGGAAGAAGTCACATCAACAAATAACGTGACAAACTGCATCATGTAAATCTGGATTTATGTCATGAAGTCTATTTTACACTGCAAGTTATACTATTCTAAATACAAGTGACACAGGCAAATGCATTTTGCAGCAGATATTTATCACACCACCTTAATAGTGGCAACTCTAAAAGTTTAAAGTTTTATTGGCAGAAGTCATATAGGCATGTAGTATGACAAATAGCGTGAATCTGGATTAAAGTCATAAATCTATTACACCCAAGCAGTATAAAATCAAATGTGGCTCGCAGTTGGTATTTATCCTACCACCTCCATATTAGCAGTTCTGAAAGTTCGAATTTTTTTCCCCAATATCTGTAGATTACAAGTGATTCCCAAAAGCTTATGACTTATTTTTAGGCTCAATTAGTGTCAGGTTGGTAATTTTCTTTAATCAGATTTTGATCAACTATTCTACGATCCACGTGGCACAGAATCAATTCCAGTTTGTAGTTAGAATGTATCCCACAGCCTTTATAGTGGGAGAAGTGTATGAAATTTTGATTCACATCTTCCCTTAATGAACCAAACAATATCGCATTCCCTTTAACAACATTTTGGAGAGCTTTCGGACCCTTATTCCTGATGTCTGAATAATATGAAACCACCAGCTCAAATGCCATTACAGCAACAGTCAAATAAATTATGAATAAATAACTTCGTACTAAATGCTTTTTAAAACAAAATGAGAAAAAAAAATTTCCAAACGAAAATTTTCTACAACCTATGGTATTATGTTTCTTTTATTGAATTTATTCCATGAATATTTCTCCCTTTTGTGTGACATCTCTAACTTCCCAAAAGAAAATGCTTGTCTTTTAACTGATTGTTCACCTATCATGCCACATTTTATATAAAACTTTTCCTTCTAACAGATATTCCAGTAGAATCCTTGCCTAGCAACATTTAGACTATCCCTTATTGTCCTAGACTAATATGTGGCATCTGTAACTAATCATTGACTAAATAATTGGTGAATACAAGCTTGAGCTTTTATCATAACGTGATAGCAAGTATGAGATTCAGTAATAAACAAGCACAGTTTTCACAGGATACATCCAATAATGCATAATAAACTGGAGAATGGTGATGTTGACAGCAGAGGGAACTTCAGAAATGAATAATGAAAGAGAGAGAAATTCATCACAATCTTACCTCTGTTTGGAAGCTTTGGAATCTTTGGGACTAGAGCTTCCTGGATGTGCATGTATCAGTCAATAATGCAATTAATAATATAAAGCAATTTATAAAGGAATATGGGAGAAATAATAGAGATGATAAACAGATTCCAAATTGAATACATATCATGCATGTCAAACTTAATTGGTCCTAGATCTCCAAAAACCTTTTTCAGTTATGAAAAAGTTGCCATATTCATACGATGCCACAATCTTTGATAAGCAAATATAAAAAAGATCAAATAATTTTTTGGGACAATTGCACGGTTCAACACTGTTCAACTGCAAGTGCAATGCCAGATTGCTCCCCTTTCATGTAGGACAGACAGAGAATATGTCAACACTTTGATAGAAACACATAGAAGTAGTAAGTTGGAGCTTCTGGACTTTAAATAGCTTAATGTTTAGGAATTTATAACGAACAAAACCATAACATCACATCAATAGGCCCTAAAGATCACTTCTAGGGTTTTAGAACTTACTTCTAAATCTAAGAATTTCTCTAGGAAAACCCACTTCTCCCTTCACAACCTAAAACATTAAATGTAAATAAGAATCGTGTCAACCAAATCCTACTAAGACTAGGAGTATAATTCAGTGTACCTAGTAGATATTGAATTCTAAACTAACAAGAACTTGAAATAAACATATTCAAATTACTTCTGAACAGTAAAATGGTCAACTATCAGAATTGACTAAATCTGCCTATTAAAGATAACAACTAAACTGATTCTTACTCTCCATCACTCTGGGACTATGGCTTAGTATCAGCAACTAAGTAATGCTAACATGCCGAATAAAACTATCATAAAGAGATTCTAGAATTTTTCACTTGCTGAATATCCCCATGCTAGTGGATATCTTGGAAATCACCAATCATTCGTTCTTATATTTTTACTAAGTGAGAGCTTATGAAATCAGTTTTCTTCATTTGCTTATGGCTTATAGGCGCGCCTTTTTCAGCTAACATTCATGTATAATTGTCTCACACACAAATCAGACATTAAATTAACCTTAACTGTTAATTGTTGATCAATTAAATTTTGCTTAGCTTCCTTATAATTCACTCTTCAGCTTCACCTATTGAATTATTTTTAAAAATCCTGGGAATAATGACATATAGAATAAATAGAAATGGGAAAGAGAGCTTAAGATGCCAGAGCACTAGACACACAATTACAAATTCAGTTCTGAAAATTTAAAAAACCAAACTGAAATAATGTATGTGCAGGTACAATCAGCATACCATTTTGCTTTTGCTTAGATGGAATATTTCCCAGCTCCTTTCGTCTTCTAAGTACTTGTTGACGCATTCGAATGTCAAAGTCAATATCATCGTGGTCGTCAACATCATCATTATTAAATTTATTTTCCACATCTTTTGGTGACAGATCTTTTTTGGAAGTTAGGGCTTCTCGCACTGATAATTTTATGTCTCTTGTTCCTTTGGCTTCAGAAGAGTCCTTTATATTAGACCATCAAATGAAACTTAAATTAGAAAAAAAAAATATTGCACTCATATGATGAGAACAGAGGCATAACAGTGGATATATATTTTTAAAGAAATTTGTGGTTTAATATTGTCATTCTATTATTTACCAATTCTTCTGTCTAAGAATACTTTAGAGAGATCTAATGAAGGAGACATCATGGGACAAGCTCAAGGTTTACAAGTTCAAGCTAAAAAATTCTACTCTATCATAGATCAACTGGAATACTAAGAAAAACAAGAATCAGCAAGAATCAAATTACCGCTTCTTTACTAGGATTGTCTTCCTTTAGAAGGCGAGGATCATCCAAGACATCATGACTACTCTTGATTTTCTGCTTTACAGCTGTTAATTCCTTTTCCTCTTCCTCAGCTTCTTCTCCAAATGAAAGTAAATTCAACTTTCTGTATGTCAAAGTAATACAAAATGTGATATTATATTGAATGAAAATAAAATTCCCAGCACACACAACAGAAACGTTCCATTAAAGAAGGTCAGATGGCATGGGAAGTTACTTGACAGCTTTCTTCTTTGAATCTTTACTTTCATTATCAGTCGTTGATTGGGTCAACAGGTTTAGAGACGTCCTTGGCGTAATATCTTCAAAAGGATTCCACAGTACCTACAGGCAGGTTGTAAATACATAGCTTTTAGCTTTTGAAACTACGTGATAGCTAAATCACTGATGGTAGCAGAGCAAAGGTAAACTTGGGTGCATGCAAGAATTAAATACATCATGGCATGTAATTACAATTTCCTGGTCAACCATGATAGAAAAAATTACCACTTAACTCAATCATTACAGCCATTGTGGTATCATTGGAATCAGAAAGCTGCCATGATTGAGATGAGATACATCTTAAATCACATACTTACCTCCACTGATTTTATTCTGGGTGGTGGATCCAATGGCCTATCATCCTTATCAGTCTCAACTTCACCGAGTGTTAGAAGATTATATATAGAATCTCCAGTCACCTGAAAGCAACTATAAGCTTCAATGATAGTGCCAAATGTCAGGAAAAAATCGAGAAAATAACAAATCCTTACTTTTCCAAAAATTGTGTTCTTGCGGTCAAGCCAGTCGCACTTATCCAAGGAAATAAAAAATTGACTCCCATTTGAATGTGGATAGCCAGCATTTGCACACGCGACTAACCCTCTGTGGTTAAATCTCAGACGAGAATGGAACTCATCAGCAAACATACCCCCATATATGCTTTCACCACCTGAAGATATCAAAAGGCCATATTGATCATTAACATCATGATTGATTTGTTACGAATAAAGCCAAACACGTAAACAAAAAAAATGAAACAAGTAGAATGTGCAACTAAAAGATGGAGGATAATATAAGTTAAAAAAAAAAATTATTCAAACCATTCAAAATATCTGAGTGAGTAGTCAATTTCTTTCATCAGTCTATAATACTTAAATCCCTAAAGACCAAATTGGGAAGCACCAAACTGACCCTTTGACTAAACAAACAAAACAGAATCCAAAAAGTTGTAGACGGAAAGAGGGAGGGAGAACCGGTTCCAGTGGTAGTAGGGTCACCGCCCTGAACAAGAAAACCCTTGATGATGCGGTGAAAGATGGTGTTATCATAGTAACTTTCGAGGCAGAGTTGTACGAAATTTCTGACTGCCTTAGGAGCCTCCTTTGGCCAGAGCTCGATGTCCAGTGGTCCGTACGTCGTGTTCAGTATCACCTTTCCCTTCGTAGGCGGCTCTAGTACGTACACCGTCGACATTTTCTAGCAGTTCCTCCGCTCCATCTGTAATTATTGGAATAACGGTTCTTATATTTGGAAAAGCAATTATACCATCCTAATTAAGCATTGAAATAACATCACAATGAAAGGGTAATATATAACTCTTCATCTAAATGATATGGGACTCAATAGGACCCACAAAATTTTTTTTTTTTATGGAGGGTTATTGTCAATGTTATGAATACCGGACCGAGATCGGTGCCGGATTGAACTCTGGAACGAAACTGTACCGGTACTGGTCAGTACCGGGTACCATTTCGGGATATTTTTTAAATTTATAAAACAGTCCCTAAAATTTTTAAAAATTTCAAAATAGTCCAAATTGATATATTATACAACTGTACTGTATACTTTACTAGTTTACTGCTTACATCAACCATGCTTTCAAAAATCTTAATAATAAATAGTAATGACAATTAATTTGAAATAACAATAAATTTTAAATATTTTACATATAAATAATAACCACAATTAATATAAACAA
>JANJEY010000001.1:12563016-12573434 GCA_024703695.1 Erythroxylum cataractarum | reverse complement strand
CATAATTAAAGTTTGAGGTAATTATTGAGTTGAGAGAATTGAATATGAGACTGAGACAATTGATATAAGTACTGAAAGACTATGGTTGTACAAATGAGTATTTCATAGTAAATTTAGTGTTATATCTAATGCATTAAGTAGAAATCCCAATAGTAGTAGTGAAACACAAATTCAAATATTAAGGTCATCAAATCTAGTGCAAAAAGGAGCATAGAATGTGGAGTTGAATTTTGGGCAAATCAAAGTACTAATTGCTATGGAATTGAAGATTAGTTTCACCTGAAAGGATTAACCAAGCCCAAATTGAGGATTCAAAAATTGTGAGTCTTATTGAGAGACTATGAATAGGTCTGAATTTTCAGTTCGAATAGGAAAATTGATAATTTGTGATTGAAGTAAGAACTATGTGGATAAAGGTGATAGAACAAAGAGATGACTAGAAAAGTACAAATGTTAACGTAATTTATACATCATAGTAGGAATATACCGGGAAATCATTTAGCGGCTAAGAATGTAGAATCAAGTAACTGGATGTTTGATTTTTTCGATGGTCTAAATTGTGGGAGATAAGCTTAAAGCTTATATTTTGGAGTTCATAGGACTATCAGATCAAAGTATAATTCTATTTAATGTTAAGCATCCCAATCATTTTTATAGTGATGTCATTATTATAAGGTATGAGGAATTAAATGATAGAAAGAGTCGTTTGCCTTTGTATTATGATGATTAAGACCTAAAAATGGTTTAAGGCCAGAATTGATGGAGATGTTACTGATAGGTGAAATTGATCAATCTTAGAACTTAAGTGATTCAAGAAGGATGAATGAATTAGGTAGATCAACACCAAGGGTATGGAATATAGTAAGAAAAACATAAGAGTTAAGTGTACTAACACTATAGTGATGTGAATTATTAAGTGAAAGATAAATTATCTTTGAGAGTATCACCATGCCAAGGTGTGCTCAGGCTAGGAAAAAGGATTAGCTAAGCCCGACATGTATAGGTCGGTATGAAACAGTTATGAGAAGTGTTACTGATGAAAGATGTCTTAGATTCGTAATGTGGTATATGTGAGTATGTTAAGAATATTGATATAATATGATATTGGTGTTATCAACATAGGAAGTGGAAAAATTGTGAGTAATCTGAAATATATTGAGGGAACAACTAAGATAGTGTAATATCTGAACAAATCATGGAAGGACTGATCGAATCCATTGACTAGGGTCATTGAAGGAAAAATTTTTGAGTGATGAAGTTAAATGGAAAATAGAGAAGCACAAGAGGAAGCATCTCCCTGCCCCTAGATCAGTCAGGTAAGAATTTTGAGGACGAAATTCTTTTAAGAGGGGAAGAAATGTTGGCCCCCAATTTTTTTCTTGATAAATAAGTATGATTTACATTAATTATGAGGTCTTTATGAAAGCTTGTGGACTTAATTATTATGTTAATGTTAGAAAGATTATATGATATAGATTGATTGAATTAAAGTGTTAAAGTTATAAGAATGCTCAAGGGTGTTTTTGGCAAGACACTTAAGGTTAAAAGAACATAAACTTATAAGGAAGGGCAAGGTAGACTTTTCTTAATCATTAAGGATAAAATGGGAAGAAAGAAGTGTTGTCTTCTTAAAGAAGGGAAAAACGAAAATAGAAGAGAAAGAAGAGAAATAACAAATCAAAGAGAGAAAGAGGAGAGATTTCGATGGTTGAGAGAAAAGAAGAGAGTTGAGTTAGGGTTTCTTCATTTCTTAGCTTTTGAGAGAGATTTTAAAGTAGTTCAAGAAGAGAAAAACGTAGAGGAAGAGGAGAGCTTCCGTTTGAGCCAAATATCTCTTCATTTGGTGAAGAATCAAGGTAAGAACATTATGAATTTTTTGGATTTTTGGAAGGATTTTAGTTCATGGAGTTTAGAAAATGCATAGGTTTAAGTATTCTAGCACCAATTTTAGTGATTGTGCCTTGTGGGATTTCTTGAGTGAGATTTTTGTTATTGTAGAAGGAAATCAAGAAAGGTAAGAGAAGCAAGAGTAAAGACTTTTTGAGCAAGTCTTTAAGCAAGAAAATCAAGGTGGGTGCATGTTTATAACAAAGTAAATAATCCATTAATGTTTTCTTTAAATCAAAGAGGTTTAATGATTTCAATTGCATCATAAGTGTTGCATTTATTACTTTTAAATGATTTGAGAAATTGCAATATGTTATTACATGAATTGTGTGATGATTTATGAAAAGAATCTGAAAGTAATTTTTGAAAAGATAACATATTTATGAAATCATGTTTTCAAAATATCTCATGTCTATGAAAAGTCAAGATTCAGAAAAGTGTCATTTTGGGCAATATGTTTACAAGATGTGAAATGCATGATTATGTGGGTTTGTGGTGGTCTCCTAAGTTAAGTCAAGTGCACTTAGACAAAAGGTTTCTCCCGCCTGCCCACAAGTGACATGGAGCTCCTTCATGGACACTCATAAGTTAACGGCTACACAAAACTATTATATGGGACTACGTTAGTATGTTCTATTCATGAGAAATGTGTAGTACGTTCCGTTTTGGATCCACCCAAACTATTCTGATGTGCTTATGATCTATGAACAAGTTTGAAGAATTCATATTTTATGGTTTATGAATTTACTATACGATGAGGATTTGAAAAACATGTGTTTTATGAACTCAATGAAAATTTTCTATGACAAGTAAAATGTTTTCAAAGGTTTTGCTTTTTTATTATAAATTGTTACCCACAAGCTTTCAAGCTCACCCCCTTTTTCATCCCATCTTTAGGTAATAGCTAAGAGACCAAGAGATCAAGAGCCTAAGGGAATTTCTTCAAATTGCTTAATTTGTATTTCGAGATAGTTTTGGGAAAGCACAACGTTTTAGTCGCATTTCAAGTTTATTTGTTCAAGAATCTTTTTGAAATTTAAGATTTTGAGACAACGATGTAATATGGGTGGGAAAGTCAGTAAAGTTTTGTAAAACTTTTTTTTTTGATGTTAAGGAAATGATAAATGATGTATGGATGATGTAATCTGAAATTAGATATACGTGAAGAAGTAATCAACTTAAGTCAATGATTTTGGAATATGAATTGTTGACATATATATACACATAAAAGAAGATAGGAATCATGACTGATCAGATGTAATTGAACATGATGAGACAAATGAGTTGAGATTTGAGAGTTTAATGAAGTCATTTTGGTAGCTGAATGGTTATGATCAAGACATTCCAAGTCTGTACAATGCAAAATTTCAAGTCTTCCATAGGGAGAAAATCCGTGTTCTGACTTCAGGGCAAAATCTGAATTAATCTAGGTTGAATTAGGCAAAGTTGTCTTCTAGAAAGTTGTAGCTTGTCTTTCTAACTTTCCAACGGTATATAGTATGAAATTTTTGAACATCAAAGTCTAAAATTATGGTCCTTATAAGTGGAGATGCTCATAAGTATAATTTGTATCGTCTGATGACGTCATATCATCTGGTGATAATGTATCGTCTGGTGATAACATCATATCATATAGTCACTATTCATCCAATCCTATAGTCTGGTCCAATTTTGACTTCGAAGATGATAGAATCTATCTTTAAGGTCTTCATGAAAGTTGTAGAGTTTCAAGTCCTCTTTCGAACTATCTAAAAAACATCTCAATCTGATATCTTTAGAGAAGGTTATGATCATTTTTCAAATTCGTCTGACCCTTAGTCTGGTTTCATCTAATCCTATCGTCTAGTCCCATTTTTGACCTTATATATGATATAATTTGTTTTTAAGTCTTCATAAAAGTTGTATATCTTGAAGTTCTCTTTTGAACCATCTAAATGACACCTTAATTTGATATCTTTAGAGAAAGTTATGACCATTTTTCCAATTCGTCTGACCCTTGGTCTGGTTTCATCTGATCCTATCATCTGGTCCCATTTTTGACCCTTTAGATGATCGAATTTTTCTTCAGGATCTTCATGAAAGTTGTAGATATTGAAGGCTTCTTTCGAACCATCTAAAAAAACCTTAATCCGATATTTCTAGAGAAATTTATGACCATGTTTCCAATTCATCTGACCCTTGGTCTGGCTTTATATGATCCTATCGTCTGGTCTCATTTTTGACCCTGTAGATAATCTAATTTGTCTTTAAAGTCTTTATAAAAGTTGTATATATTTAAAGTCTTTTTTGAATCATCTAAAGAAAACCTTAATCTGATATCTTTAGAGAAAGTTATGACCATTTTCTCAATTTATCTGACCCTTCGCCTGGTTCCTTCTGATCTTATCGTTTGGTCCCATTTTTGACCCTGTAGGTGATGGAATCTATCTTCAAGGTCTTCATAAAAGTTGTAGATATTTAAGTTCTCTTTTGAATAATTTAAAGAACAATTCAATCTGATATCTCTAGGGAAATTTATGATAATTTTTCCAATTTATCTGACCCTGTATCTAGTTTTGTCTGACCCTATTGTCTGGTCCACTTTTGACCCTACAGATGATATAATCTATCTTCAAAGTCTTTATGAAAATTGTAGTTCGTGAAGTTCTCTTTCGCACCATCTAAAGAACACCTTAATATAATATCCATAGAGAAAGTTATTCTAATTGTCCCAAAATAGGTTCAATATAGTTGAGGATAAATACTGTTTCAGTTTACTGACTCCTAATACTGAGCTTTGGAAGTAGAGTCTAGCATTGTTTGGTATCAAAACATGAAGATGAACCGAGGATGACTAATGATGGTTAAGAAGATTATATCGAAATAACCCTACAAGGAACCACACCTAAGTCTTATGATATTCTAGATAGCTGGACTCCGGAAGTGGGATCCAACAAAAGTATCAAAGATTGCGTCAATCCATTATTAAGAAGTCTTAAAGTTCTCGTTTTATATAGGTAAAAGTAAAAACTCCTACTTTTACCCACTAAAAATGACATTAAAGATGAAGAAATTATTTTAAAAAAAAACTAACCAACCTTTAAAGTAAGTTAAAGAGCAAAGATTAAATGAAAAATGAAAAAAGGAACATAATTCACTTGTTTCATGCATTACAATTGAAAGTCATAAGCTATTGTCGAATTTGAAGTTTGTACATTTTAGGTTCATGATTTCTTTGCAAAAGAGTCAAATAAATTATTAATATTATGCTACAACAACACCTATTGAGAGTCCTACAAATATACAAGGCATGGGGCGATCCATTAATATAGAATCATATCTCTAGTTGATAGAAAGACTGTTTTCGATAGATCCACAACAAAAATATATTAAAATAATAAAATAAAAAGAAATACAAGAAATGATAATAAAATAAAAATAAATACATATAAATAAAAATAAAATATGTAAAAAATAAATATAGAACAAGGTAAAGAGTAAAAATAAAAGATAAATATGAAAATAAATACATAAAAAGGAAAGAAAACATGTACATAAATAAATCAAACAAGTCATTGCAAAAAAATATTTTGGTTAGATAAGAGAATATATATGCTAAATAACTAGGAGAGAAGTGTTATGTATTAAAAGTATTGGCTATATATAACACATAAGATTTGAAGAAAAATATTTAAAAAAACCTAAGAGAACGAGAACTTCTCTAT
Source organism: Erythroxylum cataractarum (assembly GCA_024703695.1). NCBI lineage: Eukaryota > Viridiplantae > Streptophyta > Magnoliopsida > Malpighiales > Erythroxylaceae > Erythroxylum > Erythroxylum cataractarum. Next base: position 12,567,843 of record JANJEY010000001.1, on the reverse strand, counting down.
GTGAGATCCTCTATCCTATTGTATGAAAGTTTTTTTTTTATAGAGGATCATGTTCTTAGTAAGTGTTAACATAGTTATCATTCTTGATCACTTCTCTCTAATTCTTCGCAGGCTATTTTTTTTGTTCTTACAGTCTTTATGTACAATCTTCTTGCATCTTCTCCCTAAAACTTCATGATGTCTCTTTCTAATATGTCTAAGTCATCTAAGTCTCGTCTCTTTTAATTTTCTATTAATATTAGTTACCTTTAACATATCCTTTATTATTATATTTTTGACCTTGTCTATTCCGGTAAGGATGCACTTTTAATGCTATGCTATTATTCTTATTTAAAAAAATAAATAAACTTTGTAAATTCTCTAAATTGGAGAGTTTAATTTTTTTGGTTATAAAATTAAGTGCTACACTTAAAAATTATAAAAAATAATTTTTTGTATATCATCACGTAAAGAAAGATTGATGGTCCCTTTAAAATGAGTAAAGATGATATAAATTTTTTAATTAAAAATTGTAACTTACAACTTGTTTTCATTAAAATGATCAACATATTGTGTAGAAGTTGTTTTCAAGTCAGTTGAATTACAGTAAAAAAAACCCCTATAAATTAATATTGTTAGGATCATGATATTTATTATTTTATAGAGACATTAATTAACCAATAAATTAATATTTATTAATTTAAAGAAATTTTTGTAATTGATTGAAGTTAAATTTTGATTACATTAAAAAGCATTGTATCTTAGAAAAATTCGTGTTTTATATTAATTGAATGAATGTAAAATATAGATTCATTGTACATAATATTAATGAAAACTAATAAATAACCTTCATTGTTTCTTAATAATTAAGTATTGTTCATTGTATTTTTACTAAAAACATTCAATATATATATGTATGTATGATGGAGATAAAAAATACTTTATAAACAAGATAGGAAAATTTTTTGAAACCACACTCAACAATAGCTCCTCATCTAAAAGGTGTCACGAAATCAACAATAACATATCAAATACGCAAATAATTATGTGAGTATAAGCGAAATCATTCAGCATGCACTCAAAAAGATTTGCAGTTGTGACTGGAAGAAAAATTTCATTTGAAAGTTAATCAGGTACAAACAACACTATAATCATATTTCACTAAACTATCTTAGTTATATTTGTGTAAATTTATATAATTATTAATGTATGATATTAATGGGATCCTATATTTACATAGGGGTATTTTGAAAATATATTATCTTATTATCTTATCAAAATTTGTTAAATTTTCAACTGACTCAAGTCGGGATTTAAAAAAAAAGAATCTTAGAGAGTTTATTAATTTACCGAGTATCAATTTAAAGTTATTCTACTGCAATTCCCCATTAAATAGAGTATGTAAATTTAATTGGAATCATGCCATTTTCAAATAATTTAAATATAATACAGGTGATATTTTCATCCATTGCAGTCAACAAAGTCTAAATTAGTAGTAAATAATCTAAAAAGATTAAAATTTGCGCTTACTTGACAAAACTCATTGTTAAACTATAGTTGGCATTAATTTTTAACTACCAAATTTTCAGTTTATAGTTGGCAGAACAAATTCAGAGACACCCATAATTTGCCAACAGATAAAAGAGAATCCGATCAGTGATTCGGTAAGAATGTAATTATGTAATTTGCCTCAAAAAATTCTTGAAAGTGGTTTCATCACGTATTAAGTTGTCCAATTATTCTAATATAAATTGTTGTTAAATATATAACTAGTCTTTAAGAACATTTTGATTAAAATAATTTAATAAATATTTTTTTTTAAAAAAAAAAAGACCAAGTGATGGAAGAAAAATCGTATCACAAAGGCTTAGAGTTTTCAGACTCGTCTTAGAGCATGAGAGAAATAAAGGTGATAAATAAGGTGAACAGAAATATCTTTGTATTGTGCTGAATTTCCATTGTCCAAGTTGGAAACTTCATGAACTATCAGAACAACATATGCCAAAATTGATATGAAATCATTATCCGTAAATTAAGATACGATGGCAAGAAGATCCTACAAAGAGTGATGATATAAAACTCTAAATATAGGAGAGAACACGAACGCTAAAAACCACCCCCCCACAAAACCATGATGCAAAACAAAGCTGATCAAAATGACCCAGAAAATTCCATTGTCATGCAATGTTAAAAGACAATACAAGCAAGCCTCTTGTTCCCATTAATTAATATCCAGCTACTCTTTTACTCAAATGTATCATCATCGTCATCTGGAAGAGGCTGAGCAGCCGCTACGGCAAGTTCTGCCTCATGCCTGTTAAATCACCATTATCACAACAAGAATGTTAAGAAACATGTCATGGAAAATTTTTATTGCAATAGAAGGAAACAATTCAACTTCCAAGAACTCATGCAGACAGTAATTTGACCACAGAGAAAGAGGAATTCTTAGGAGACGAAAATTTGCTTACGCACAAAGATAATGGAGTATGGTACAATCAACAGAATAATAGTTGTGACATACATTACATAAGCAATAGAAGAGGGTTAAGGGGGAAGGGTTATGGGTATGAATGTTTGAGTATTTCCAACGACTTTAATACTAAATAGGAAAGAATAGAGGAGAAAACGGAAATTTGTGTCAATAAAAACTTACTGTTGCTGTGCTACCAAATCAATCTGCACTTCAGGAGGAGCCAAAGCTGGAGACTCCACAAAATGCAAGTTAGGATCCCTACATTGGTGTGAGCAGTTATAAAATTAGACGATCCCACTTCAGAAAATAAAGGACAAAACATGCTTCTTAGTGAACACTGTTACCCACCCCGCGAGTTTTCTTGCGAGGTAGAGAAAAGGCTTTTCGAAGTTGTAATTGCTCTTTGCAGATATCTCATAGTACTGCAAGTTCTTCTTGCGGTGGAAAGTGACCTGCTTCGCCTTCACCTGCCTATTCTTCACATCTACCTTGTTTCCACAAAGAACAATGGGAATGTTTTCGCAGACTCTACCCAAAACAACGTAAGGTATTTAATACAAGTGAAAATAGAGATAGAACGCATTGTTAAAAGAACAAAAAGGAACCTGCAAAGATCCCGATGCCATGTAGGCACGTTCTTATATGTCAGACGAGCAGTAACATCAAACATGATGATGGCACACTGCCCATGAATGCTGCACAGATACCAATTTCATGTACATCAGTCTAGTCATAGCACAGAAGCACGAAAAGGAAGAAATTGGGGATGACATGGCAGAAAAATGCTTGAACATAATACCACAATTTGCAACTCCAAGACCAAACTTGCCATCATAAACTAGGCTTTTAAAATTGGAGGTTTTTTTATTAGCAAAGAACAAGAGAAAAATCAAAACACGGTGCACATAATAATTAATAAGGCCTTCAAATGACTCATGGATGAAGGACAACAAGCCACCAATACTCACTAATATCCATCTCGAAGACCACCAAACTTCTCTTGTCCAGCTGTGTCCCAGCAGTAGAATCGAATCTTCCCGCAGTTAGTGAAGAAGTCCAAGGGGTGAACTTCCACACCGATAGTAGCTGCAGTTAACACACAAGAAAATTCAGCTTACACACAAGACGGCCTCCGACAATCTTACAAAAATGCAATTATCGAGTTTTGCAAAGACGCCAAAATAAAGTAACAGTTGCAACTCACGCTCATATTTCTTCTCGAACTCGCCGGTAAGATGCCTTTTCACAAATGTCGTTTTCCCTGCATGGATCAAAATGAAATGTCAAGAACCAGATGGGAATCATCAAATCGACGACCAAAAACCAGAAGAAACAAAAGACCAGATCGTTTAAGTAAATTAGTTTTGAAACCCAAATACAATCTTAGAGAAGCAACCGCTTAGAACATTCGCAAACGAGAAGAGTAAAAGAAAATTAAAAAAAAAAAAGAAATTACCTGTACCGCCATCGCCGACAATCACAAGCTTGAAGCTTGGATAGTCAACAGTCTGCTGATTGGGCAAAGCCTGCAACCAAACACCAATTAAACCACTACCTAAATCGATAACAAAAATACGTAATCAAGCGTTTTTTTCATTTTACAAACGCAGATCGAGAGTGAGGACTAGGAGAATAATGAAATCAAAAGAAGGAGGGGCGGCGAACCATTTTATCCGAAAGCTTGCGAATTCCAAATTTGAATCTGGAGTTTTGAGAGAGTGTATGCGCTTTCAGCAAACGAAGGAGGTCCGCAAGGAGGCTTTATAAACGGTTGGATAGATTAGACCCTAAGCTGCTGTCTGTGCCTCTTCTCCTTATTTGCTATTCCTTCTTTTGAATTTGAATCTGCCCTGACGTCGTACAAAATCTGAGCACATCTAACGGCTTGAGGCAGGGATCCAGTTAGGTGAATGAGGAAGTGTGTGACAGGAGATTAGAGCCCCGTAGGTTTCAAACTTCTCACCTAGCTTAAAGATGACGCGATTGCCTTAACCGTCAGATCTTAGCAGTAAAGTGCCGGATCAAAATCGAGACGGCGTCGCGTCATCTCAATACCTTCTCATTTTGGGCTTTGATATATTTTTATTTGAGGTTCTTAAAAGGATGATGTACCTGGGCTTACGCCTTACTAAATTCATCCTCATCTTGCATTATTCCGTTTCCAATTTAATTTCCTCCTTATTTAGCCCTTTACGCTTATGCCAAAAATTCTCAATAAGGATATTCCTGTTATAAAAAATAGAAATAATATGGTGTACCACTAATTGTAGACGCACCATTTCATAGTCAGTGTATATATGGATTGGTTTGGTTTTACCTAACACAAGAATGAGGTAGATGATTATTGGTTAGGTTTTACCTAACACAAGAAT
>JANJEY010000001.1:12548088-12559280 GCA_024703695.1 Erythroxylum cataractarum | reverse complement strand
AACATTCAATTAGGGTTAAGTGAAATAAACCCTACAAGACAAGATGCTCAAGTTTCATGTTTTACGATTCAGGAGTCAGATTCCGGAAATGGGATCCGACATCAGTTGGGCTCTGAAAACGGGGTCCGACATTTGTGGTATCAAAGCAAGTGTGATAAGTGTAAGTTTCATGTAGTTGGGTCTCGGATCCAACAGTTGGGGTCCGGTCTCCGGGTCGGGTCCCAACAACACAAAGCATCATAACCTCTAATTTTAGTATTTAAGCCTATATCGATATCTTCCTTAAAACCAAGAGAGTCTACTAGAAAGTTAAAGAATCTTAATGTTTTAACTATAAATGTACGATGTAGTTTTAAGTAACACTCGACGAGTATAAGTCAATGCAATGAGGACTGTGATTATTAGTATTAACCATATTTCTATTATCTAATCTAAACAAATAAATGATTACATTTTAAAAGAAAACTAAACTAATCTAAATAATAAACAAGACTTAATTAACTAAGGAGATAATTAAGGATAAGCAATTAATAGATATATAAGACAATGACATGGAATCCCCCTTAAATTTCTCTATGATTGAATTTATATTGATTTAATGGTTAATACTAGTTATTTAGATCAAAAGGAATTCCTAATTCTCTCTTAAAGCCTATAATTAATTCTCTTTCTAATGAAAATCCCTAAGAATGCTTAACTCACCTAATGAATTCCTATTATATGTTTCACCCTAGCTTAGAATGACCATGTAGTTCTCTTTTCAGGTACCATATATAACCCCCATTACTATGTTGTGATGTAAGCACACAAATAATGTCTCAATCCTTATGTATGAATCTAATTATAGAATCTTCAACTCTCATTCTTTCAGTTTAACATAATGTATAAACATGAATAAATTTTTAGAAAATGATAATCTTTCACTAAACCAAAGCAATCAATTTAGAATATAACTCTAAGGTCCATTCATATAAATCTATATCCCATTTGATTAATTATAAAATAAAGGAAATCCATAAAAAATAAAAAGGAGGGATAAGAAATAGCACATGGTTTTTGAATTTTGATAATTTCCTTCTCTTTTTCCTCCTTTTGTTTCATAAAAATTGAGATTTTATATCGAATATGGTACCAACACATCCTTGTGTTTCCTTATATGCTATCAGAAACTTGGCTTTCATGAACTATAATGACATCATGGGTCAGTAATATAGTGCCATGTTAAACCTTTGTTAAGTTTGTCCTTATTTTGTTTCTTATTCGAGACTCCTCTTTTTTTAACACGAGTTGGATATTGTACCATATAGGTGTCATGTTAGTGAACAAAGAGATATCCAAATCATGTCCTTAAAAAAATTCAACAACAAAATTAATAACATCCCAGTAAAATTCTCGCTGAAACTTAAGGTTTGAAGATCCCCTATTTGTATATTGTCCTTAATGTGCAAATCATGTAGGAATAATGAAAAATATAAAACAATGGAAAGGATGTGAAGATAATTGGTACTCCACTGGAAATAAAATATTATTTTCCTCATCCAATTCCATCAATATCCATTATGGGCTAGTGAAATCTGATCTCCTTCTGGCCTTTAGGGTAATACTATGTTTATAATATACAAAACTCATTGAGTTGCATCTCAATAATAAAATCTAAATGATAAATCTAAAAATAACAAAAAATAAAAAGACATGTAATAAGAATTAAATACTAAACAAAACATTATAAAACTAAATCTAAAGAATCCTAAATCAACTAAATTGAAACCAAAAAATAGAAGCTGTTTAGTTTCTTTTAAACTAATGCTTCTTTTTAGGCCTTTTAGTTGGACTTTTGCTTAATTTTTTTATTAACTTGGATCTGTAATTAGAAACTTGCTTCCACCTATCTTCTTAAGTAAGGGCCCATTTTTCTTTAGTTATTCTACATGCTATAATAAAATTAGTTAAAATGGCATCAAATTAATAATACCTTGTAGATCCACTAATGCCCTTTTTATTAACAAACTATGAATATAGAAAGGAGTGATAAAACCCCATGGATATTTAATTAACAATGGCAATTTGTTCAATGGGATGTTAGAACGCTACATAATTAATAAGACTACCAAAAATCCCTTGAAAAACCTCCTTCTTAGCTTATATATTTATCTTCCTCTTCTTTTTGAACAACGACTTTCTCCTTCTCTTTAACCTGTAACTTCTACTCCTATTCCTTCTTTTTATCCTCCAACTCCTCTCCATTGATAAGATTATTATACCATACTAATTAAAAAATGATATGGTAACCTTTAGTATGTTTCGATTTATGGTATCAGCTAGTATTTGAAATACTAATTTTATATTGGATAGAATTTACAAAATACATTATTTATAGGATCAAACTACAAAAAGATGGAAACTTAAATCTGTGTACAAACCCTAACACAATAACATAACATTACTACAACAGATGCCCATTCTCCCTTTCCCTTTCACTCATTTGCATCTGTCATTCTCAACTCTTAGCAATCAGCACAATAGTCGCTCAGTCCACTATGTTGTCCATTCTTAAGTCCCACCATGGCCACTCGCTAGCTCTTAACCTCACTTAGTTGCTCTTCTTTGCCATCCAGCTATCACTAGTTCGTTCTTTAGCCTCGCCTCTAGCTCTATTGTTGTTGTCAAGTCTTGCTAGGCCTTCATTACCGTCGCTAGCTCCAAGCTCTATCCCAATGTTACTACTTAATAGCTCCCTACTCCACTTGGGTTGTACTTATTATTTTTTGGATAGATTTCAATTAGGGTTATAAAATATTTTGTTACTTTACTTATATAATGACTAATTACTTAATGATAATGAGGGTTATATTATATTTAATATTTGTTTATATATTATATTAATTATTTGTTTGGATTTTTGTGGAATTAAATTATGGAAAACATAAAAGTCCATATTAATTATATAATAAGTGAATGAATCTTCTTATTTTTTTTAGAAGGTCAATGTGCAATTTATATAAGAATCTTCTTATATTATGATATTATATATAGTGAATGAATCTTCTTATATTAATTATTTAGTCTCAAAAGGATTTAATATGCAATTTCTAATAAGCTTAAACATATTATATATATTCTTCTATGTTTCTTTCCTTTTAGGGGGACTAATTACATCCCTTAAACCATCTTTTCAAAATGTACAATACGAGAATCTATAACTCTTACCTAATATGTATACATATATACTTTTTCTTTTGTGGATAAAACAATATAGGTAAGGAGATATTGAAGGAACCTACAAATATAACATTTTTAATCTTAAAAGAGGTTATCCACCATTATTCCTTCAAACAATCCCTATTAGAGAAGATTAATACATATGTGTGTACATATATACACATATATTATTGCCAAATGATAGCTTTCAATAGCATTGGATTCTCTTCGTTAACCTAACATATACCTTTCAAAAGCAAGGAAGTAATCATTGATGTCTCCATCTAACAATATTGCTTTATCTAGATATTCTTGTTTTTTTTAAAGGAAGAACATCAATTTATATAAAATTATAGTTATACTAAAGTTACATATACAATAAATTTTATTTTAATATGAAATTATTAATTTAATTTTAACGTATGTCTTTTTTATTTTACAAATAAATGGAGGGAAGTTCAAGTATTCTTAACAATTTATCCTCTTCAAGTTTAGGAAGATTTGATGATCCATCTTGTACTTATGCTAGACTACTTCCTAAAATGAAGAACTAACCATTTTTTTATTCAACAATCATTTGAAAGGTGGATGAGTCAACAAATTAAAGAAGCATTAGTTGGGATCAAAGGTAATGTGGAGCCTTTATAAAAATTTAGCCATGATATGAAATAAAAAATGAAAACTTTGCTTAAAGAGCATTAACTTGAGAAAGATATAAGGCAAAGATTGAACTATAAAATTGGTAGTGGAAGCTCTTTTGATTATGGTATAACAATGAGGTGTTGAAAGTTTAAGGATTGTTACACCTGATGTGGGGAAAAGGAGAATGTAAGTGTCTTAATGTTTTTGCACTACGAATAACCTTCTATTCATAATGCCTTACAATCTAAAGAAGTAGCTTATAGTTGAGACATAGTAATGAGTAAATGGTGGTATGATGAAGGTGTATCATTTAAAGTTGTCCAATCTTATTATTACTAGCTTATGGTGGATGCTAATGCCTCTTACAGTCTAGGATATAAAGCTCCTTCAATTGGTGACTATATAGGTAATCTTCTGATTATATCTATATTTGAAATAGAAAGTTATTTTGATGAAAGAAGAATGACTTGGGTAGCTTACTAATTTTCAATTATATATAATGGATGGATAAATAGAATACATGAGCTTATTATCAAGTTTTTAGTTTATTTTGCCAAGGGGACAATGTTTTTAAATTCTATTGATGCCATATTAGAAATTTTATTAATTTGTTTAAGATATTTGATGAAGTTGTGAATGGAGTTGGGCTTAAAAATATTATATGGTTTATAACTGACAATGATTCTACTGATAAGGTAGTTGGAAAAAAAGTTTGCAAAGCATTTATAATCTTTTTATTGGACTTGTTGTACTACATATTGACCTGATGTTTGAAATTATAGGAGATGCTAGATACTTCCCTATCATTGATGAAACTATTTAAAAAGCAAGAAAAGTGACCAAGTTCATTTATAATTATACATGGGTCTTAAATTTGAAGAGAAAAGATTTCACCAATGGTAAAGATTTTTGTTGCCCTACTGTTACAAGATTTGCGACTAATTTCTTATCATTTTAGTGTTTTGTTCTAATGAAGAATGAGTTGAGACAAAGGTTTACAAGTGATAAATGTGTTGCATCTCAATCAGGTCTAATGTTGGAATCAGTTTCTAGAATTATAGTTGAAGATAATAAATTTTAGTCCCAATGTCAATTTATCATCCCTTTTTGTAAGCTTTTGGTGAGAGTACTTCATGTGGATAATAGTGATAAGAAGGCAAAAAAGGATTATTTTTATAATGCTATAGAAAGGGTGAAGGAATCTATCAAGACTAATCTAAAAAATAGGTCTTCTTTATATACACTTTACCTTATAGTCATCAATGAAAATGAGAAATATAACTTTACTCTTTGTTGTTTCCAGCTAAGGCATTTTTGAATTGTAGAGTCTATTTTATACCAGGTTTTACAAAGAAAGCTGGAGTTAATTAGGAGAGATGCTATTAACTATTACAACAATTGTTGTGTATGATATGATGTAAGATATCCTAAGCTCACAAATAGAGGTTTGCAAGGATGCTTCTAGTGATTTTGGGATACCCATTTCAATTCTATAAAGAGACATACTTAATCCAAGTGTATATTATCACTTTATTTTGTTTATATGGTTCCATTTATTTTCTTACATTTGTTTAGTGGGACTAATTCAGAAGTGGTGTTTCATAATTGTAAATGTTTGTAATTTGAATTCTAAGTCACTACATGAGTGCCATAGGGTTTGAAAGGAATTGAAGCATACATGAATTCATCCATTTCAAAAAAAGAAATAGATTGAAACATAAAAGATTGAAAAATTTAATCCTTTTTTGCCACAACTTGAAGCTTAAAGAAAGTTATGCTACTATCACTGTTGAGTTAAGTATAATTTCTTAATAATTTATTTATTTGTTTTCTAGGACTCTTAATAAGAAATAGTTCTATAGATCCAATTTGCCTTAATCATATATATCTTTTAGCATATTGGGTTTTGAGGAACCAAATTTGATAAATGAGAGTGACTTAGAAGATAATTCTTAGATGAGATGAATTTAAATAATGATGATAATGAGACTCCTCTTAATGATGAGGATTTTAGATTGAATAAAAGTTTGGGTCGATGTTATTTAAGAGGATATTCAATTGAATGAAGTTTCAGGTTTTTCATTTCTTCTCTTATCTTTTAATTTCACTTTTATTTGATACATATATATTAAATTTTATGAATAGAATATAAATATAAAACTTTAATTGCCATTGTTTTTATTTTAGGTTTCGTTTCTACTTAGTTGTATTCTTCCACATGAACTTTTACTGTAATACTTATAGAGTCATGGACTTTTATTACTCTTAGTATATAATGTTTTTATATAATTATTCTTTATTATGAGATGTAAATTATAACATTTTAAATATTTTACATTATTTTTAGTTTTATAGATGTAAGATAATTAAATAATATTTTTCTTAGACTAATTGTGATTATTATGTATATATGAAATAAGTGAAAAATAATATTAACAGAAATAAAGAGATAGTTATTATTTGAAATTTATATTATTATAATTTCCAGACACAAGAATGATGTGAAATTTAAAATTATATAGATAGCACATTAGGGGATTATTTTGCAAATTTAAAAAATTTAGGGCTTATTTTATACTTTTAAAAATTATCTAAAACGATACTCGATATTGACTGATACTAGCAAGTTACTATACTAGAACCAAATCTAGTACTGATATAGGTATGATATTCATAATATTACTCCTCTTCACTTCTCAAAGTTATCATATTCACTTACCTCCTTAGATTTGACTTGGTGTAGCTAGACAAAACACCTTGATGCCCATTGAAAACAAGCTTAACTAGCTATCCACTTAGAAGTCCTATTTTATGGATGGAGGCTAGATGCTCTTTAGGTCTTTGGACGTTATTCTTGAATGTAGCAATGAATTTTATAAGGATCTCCTTTAGACGTTGATCCTCCTCCTCCTCCTCATCATCATCATCATCACCCAGTCTGAAATTCTGCAATAAAGTAGGGTCTGGAGAGGTCTGATAGTACGCAGCCTTACGCCTACATAGTAGAAAGGTTGTTTCCGGTAGACCCACATGCAAATGAGACAAGATATGAATGATGCAAAGTACAGAGAAAAAAGTACAAAGTAGCATAGTAAATTAAAATAAAATAAAATAAATTTTTAACACTAAATATAGAAAAAACAAATAATAAATAATAATAAAATATAAAATATAGTAAAAATAATAAAATAATACTAATTTTTTGGGTGAAACTTGATCATTTCAAGCAAAATTAGGATAGTCGCTTCAAATTAGATTATAAGTATCTTCATAGTGGATGTTTTAAGGCTAATTCCACATGAAATTTGAAAGCTCGTATTATAGCCACCACCTATAGTTTAGTGCCTAAAATTCATGATTGAGGTGGCCACAACCACGAATGTTATACTTCTCCTTAGTGTGCTTTTTAAGAATCCTTAGCCTAAGGACTAATTTTTGGTTCTCCTAGACGTTTCACTCCCTTTCTATTCTCTTTTACCTCATTTTACTTCATAAAACTTAAGATTTTATATTGAACATAAGTTAAAAATGACCCTGTGTTGCCTTATGCTCTTATTTATTTCCTTTTCATTAAAAATTACCTTCAATATAGGTATAATATAGCTTTATGTTATCCTAATATAGCCTTGTACTGTTCCAATATGCCCCTATGTTGCATTGGCAAAAGACAAAAAGAGAAATAATGAAACAAAATTAAACACAACCTGAACATATGGTCTACATGCACCTTATTGGTCCCTTTATTTTAGATACTATCTTAACATAATGCTATGTTGGTTTGCCAGTTCTGGAACATAGCCCTACTACATCCCCATGTTGGTACCTTATTCTAATTCCTTTCTCTAAAATCATCCCAAGTTAACTCTGTAACACCCCCTATAAAGAACCTACAACCACCTACATATATATCAACCAAATTCCTATACATAAATTTATGGCATACATTTTTATTCATTTATAGGAACTGTCATCACACATTTGTCCATTCAATGATATACATATACATATTACAAAATTTCATATCACTTAACATTATCATTTAAGATTAGTGTTACATCTTTACATTTATATGATAATCTAAAAGAAATATTACACATAACTTAAATTTTTAGTTACATTTACCAAAAATATAAATTCCAAAAGTACATTTACTTCTAACAGTTGGCCTTAGTCCTCGTCGATATTCTTTGTGCCTCACTCCTATTACTTAGACCTACGCGGATTAACACCCGTACAAAGCTTGAAAGCTTAATGGAGAAAAACTTAGTTTGGATGACTTTTCATAGCAGTCATCTGCCAAGCACACACATATTCATGAATATCATAAACTTATATAAATAGTGATGACATAATTAATGAAGGTACATAATCCAAATATGCTTTAGTATATTATTCATATAACATAAATTCACATTTTAAAGCCAAATATTGATATTCAATGCTCCTTGATATAAATTATTCATGTTGTCATGCTCTATTTATTATTTATAACTGTTTAATTTACTTTCTGTGTTTGGCCTGCACATTCATATGGGTGTGAATAATAAGAGCTATAAATATCCAAAGATATTAAACTATAGATATCTAAAAGTATCTAAATATAGATAACTAAAGGTATCAGTTAACCGTACGAAACAAACTATGGATACCCAAAGGCATTAAAGTATAAAGACATTGTAGTCTCCAAATGAAGACATCATTAGTGTCAAACTATAGCAGCTGCAATGTAACCTTATAGGCATGCCTATCTATCTACCACTAAGACAATAAAGTAAGAACTAGAATATTTTCCTTTAACCATTTTCCAATATCATAATTAATATATTTACAAATCATATGATATTTATTTAAAATCATAAAATCGATATTTTAATTTCATACATGCATGTCATAACTTACCCCATTAGAATAGTATACAAATAAAAAAAATACTTGTATGATTTATTTAGTATATGTTTTATTCAGTTGTGTTTCTCTATGTACATTCACATAATTCTAGTATATAAATTCCTATACATCATTTACATATAAAACATGTTAAATTGTAATTAATTATAATCATACAATTAGAATATAAACTTATATAGTCATACTATACATATATAAGTATAAATATGCATTTAAATCATCTATATACATGTAAATTTCCTTCAACATGCTTTATGTTCAATCTTAAATTCAATTTTTAATCACCCAATTCAAATATGGTAAGTCATATTTCATTTATTTCTAGGTGTTTGCAAACTTTCATAAACATCTGAAAGGTTTGAATTTGATTCAATAAAAATCATAAGCAAAAAACTCAAAAGAGTGCAATTTAGATAGTTGTAGACTATATAATGTTTTAGTGGGTAGTTTAGTACGTGTTTAGTAGTTAAATTGAATTATTAATGCATGTTTAGGTTAGGTTTCGGTTATTTAGTTATATTTTTTTTAATGTTTTGAGGGTTAGAGAACACTTTTGAGCTTCAATTTTATGTTTTTGAGATGTCTTGATGTGTTTGTTAGTATTTCAGGGCAAATATAAAAGAACGGAGGAGATTAGAATAAAACTCGAAGGAGCAACTAGGCCTATGATCGTGGCTCAGAAGCTACAATCATGATGAAAGCATCAAGGAGGAGCCATGATTGTGACATAAGGCACATTTAGGGGCCACAATTATGGCTTGTGCGACAAAACACATGGACAACCTTCCCAACTTGAGTTTTTGAGGGACCTTTCAAACCTTTCAGACTCAAAAATGGCCCTAGGGTTGCCCAAATTAGAAAAACCTATAAAAGACTCTAAGAGGAGAGAAGAAGAAGAGAGGGAAAGAAGAATAGAGGAGAAAGAAGCACATTTTTGCAACTGCTACTTTCCCTAGGCTTCCCGATCCCTATTCCATATGTATTTCTTTCATCTTTGTTTTCATTTTCTTTGAATGTTAAGATTAATAAAAATATATTTATGGATTTAGGTTTGATTGAGATGTTCTAACTTTCTTTCAAGATTTTAACTTGAATTAATGTTAATCTATTTATTTTTTTTGATATTTTGATTAGGTATTGTGATTGATTGTTGTATCTTCATGCTTTGGTAACAAACCAAGAGGGTGAGTCGAATGTAAAATGATTGGGTTGGGTTAATGAGAGTTAGGTGATCCAATTGACCACGTAATCAATCCAGTCAATTATTATATGGAGAAAGATCTTGTGTCAAACCCAATTGTTTATTAGAGGGCTTAAGATCTAATTAGAATTATAGGTCTTTTGTTAATTGAGAGATTGTAGATTCTGTAATTCAATTAGGATTTATGAATTAGGGTTCAATGATTATAACTCGATAGAGAGTAATCCACCCTATAATAGTTTAGAATCGACACTATAATAACACATAATTGACTAGATTAGCATTGATGACAGGGAAAATCCCCTATCTCATAATTTGGTAACTCTTTTTGGTTAATTTCCATTGTGATTTTTGTGTTGCTCAATTTCAATTTCTTTTTGTGTTAAACTTGAGAATTAATTTCTTGATAATCACTTTCTTGTATTTACTTTTCTTTGCAATTATTATTTTCATTTTATTAATTTTTCGAGCCTTAGATAACATATGATTAGATTAGTTCACCTTCCTCGTGAGATCGACCCTTCACATACTACAAATCATGACCCATGCACTAACAATATTTTGAAGGCTATAAATTGTAAAGATTGCAAAATGATCAATAAGTTTTTGGCGTTATTTCCTGGGAGGTTTAGGATTAGTCTAATTCTTTTAGTCTAAATATTAGGGAAAACAAGAGACAAAAGTTTGCATGTAAGGTATAAGGCTGTTGGGCCCGGGTGCCGGATCCCTATTCCCGAGGTGGCCCTCGGGCTGCGCCAGCGACGAGCTCCCAAAAAATTCAAACCCGATCCCAACATCCATACAATTGCAATACAAACACATACTCAGACATTCCATCTATAAATTAAACACTCATAAACCAAGGGACTTCATGGCATTACAATCTGAGAATTTAAATAAGTATTCTCAATATAACACGATACATATGAAAGTTTAAATCCAAAATACAATACATGAGAATGTCCAATGATGTTATGCTTGGTGGGCTAAACAAAAATACTAACTTAATACAATGATCTTTAACTATTGCGGAGTTCTTCGATGCCTGGCAAGGATCAACTGATGTCTTGAGTTGCACCTGAGGAGTGGGAGATAATAGGGTGAGCTGCGAAACTCAGTGGCATATACATTTATAACCATTGGCAACGAGCCACAATCAAACATATATATGTATATACAAGCATAAACAAGTCAACATCTATCAATTTACAATCATCACAATAATATGTCATGTGATTTCACG
>JANJEY010000001.1:12489555-12506095 GCA_024703695.1 Erythroxylum cataractarum | reverse complement strand
GCGTAGGACTAATGGGACTCAAACAAAAACCTCATAACACCTATTCAAGAACTATATGCTACACGATAGAGCGCCTAACACCCATTGCTACAAACAATCCCTGAATTAGCCAGTCAGTCAATGAATTACTTTAAACGAGGCTTTGCAGATGGCACGGACCAGGGGCGCACGCACGTGGCACGCAGACGACACCACCACGGACGGTCGCACCAGCTACGGTGACCAGGGACGCACGCACGCAGAAGGCACCACCAGGCACCAAGGACACACCACGCGGAAGTACACACCAGGGACGCACCAACTGGAGGAGGCTGACCCACCAAGGGAGACGCACGACGGACCCTTGCGGAATGCGAAGCACACGCACCAATGGAGGAGGAACCGAGAAGGCAGAAGACGAACCAAGAAGGCGAGAAGAACCGAGAAGATGAACGTAGAAAGCAGAGGCGAGAAGGCAGAAGGCAGAACCGAGAGGCGGCCGAGAAGAGAAGGCGAGAAGAAGAATCGGGAAGTTAGGACTTAGGAAACCCTAATTTTAATTCAATTCAAACTAATAATATTAAAGAGAAAAACTTAATTCGGATAATCGGGTAATCGAGTAACTCGATTTTTTTTCGGAGTTACCCGTCCCTTACCCGAAATAATTCGGGTAATATTCGGGCCAGCCCGATTTATCATATTTTTATCATTTTGTTACCCGAATTAATTTGGACCGAGCCGAATAATAGGGCCGGCCCGAATAATACTCACCCATAGTCAAAAATAACACCGTTTTGATTAAAAAATGATATCATATTTTAATTTTTTAATATAAAATTGAATTGAGCCAAGTCGGGTTGACGGGGTACAACGATAATTTTGTGGTTTTGTTGATATTTTTATGAAACCATCCATTAAATAGTTCAAGTTCTAAACGGCAATTTCATTTTTGAATACAAGGATTCTTTCAGGCGACGGCGAAGTGCGATTGTGCCAACAAGTAGACCTAGCCCTCGGTCAGAACTCAGAAGTTGAATAAAGTGAAAGCCTTGGCTTGTTCCCCAGAAATGTCTTCGATCTTGGGAATGCTATTGGATCCGAGGAAGAACTGGTTCGCGAAAATGCACATGAAAGCTCTTTCCGGTCGCCTCCGCAAATTCGGTTGGTCTCCGAATCCCTAATTCAATTCCATCTTTTCATGTATATTTTTATTCATTTTTCGGTTGAATTTTGGTATTAGGCCTCCGATACGACGACCTCTACGATCCATATTACGATCTGGATATCAAGGAGGTCCTCAATCGGCTTCCCAGGGAGATCGTGGACGCGCGTAACCAGCGGCTCAAACGCGCTATGGATCTCTCAATGAAACACCAATACCTTCCCCATAATCTTCAGGTACATGTTGATTTGTAGACATCTTAATTGTTCTCTGCCTGCCCTCAAAATTTCTGGTTGTTTAGGGATTTTTCTTTGTGCAATTTTTTTGGCTATGCGTGATTTATTACATATCAATTGAAAGTGAAATAGGTAATTCAGGTGCTGATATTTGAATATAGGAAAAAACAAATATTTTGTAGGTTTAAGAAATCTTATTTTTTATTCTTTTACTTGTATCATAAGGAACTGTTCTACTCTACGATGTTCTTGTCTTTTCATGAAGCTTGTACCTTTGGCTACAAGTTCAGAGACAGCACTTACTTTGTTCTCAATGTTTTGAGTTTTGTGGTCGTTTGAAATGTTTCTTTATGGTTAAAATGTTTGTTTACTTGAGCTTTCCTTCTTTTTCTATTGTTTTTTTTCCCTCTGGCAGGCAATGCAAACGCCATTCAGGAGCTACCTTCAAGAAATGCTGGCTCTTGTAAGTCAGCCGTCCTTGCAACCTGATTTACCTATCTATATTAGAGTTATACACTATTACCGATCTGCCAAGGTTTAATTGACCTTTTTTTTTTTTGGAAAATTTAAATGAATTCATTGAATTCCCCTATAAAGAGCATTAGCAAAGTATTAGTACTGGGCTGTCCAGATACAAGTTGTTGAAAAACCATCAAACTGTTACAACCAATCATCAATGAAAGCTGCTCGTATATATGATGAAAAGATTATCCCAGATTCCATCTTCTTTTGAGTGAATTACTCAGACCATCTATTGCTTTGTGAGCTACACGAATTTTTCTAATCCAGTAGCAAGACTTGTAAGCAAGAGCATATTTCTCTTTTTTGCAATTCCTAAACAGTCTTTGATTCTTTTCACTCCAAATTGTATACACTGAGCAGTTCAGCCTTAGGCTAGCACATTTTCGGTCTTTCCCCATTCTTTTGTGCTGATTCTTAGCCCACACCAGCATGTTATCCCAGTCAGCAACTGGGCAGATCTGTTTCATGTTACGCTGCATTCTGGTCTAGATGGTGGCAGTGTAACTGGACTAGGAAAATAAGTGATTTATGGTTTCAGGTTCAAGACAGCATAAAGTGCATATTTGACCAATGCATAACCTTATTCTATCTCTGGTTTTTAATCTCCTCCTAATATTTAGCCTAGTAACAAAGGAAGCTTTGGGCATCAAGGATCCTTTCCATACAATTTTATACCATTGAATGATATGATTCTAAGGTGTGAAAGCTTTTAAAGAAAAGGTGTTAAAGAATTCACCACAGTTTTTGATTGTCCAGATTGCTTTATCCTTTCTCGTCGAGTTAGGATGATAATTGGGGAAATGATTCTGCAATCTATCAAAACCCCTGAAGATTGTAGACCATGCATCCTGTTCAATCACTTTCATAACTCGAGCTTGAAGTGGAATTCTAGTCGTAAGTGACGTAAGATACTCCCTTAAGATTAAAGGACTTTGAATTACCTAGTTATCAAACTGGAACCAAGAGTCTTGACCATTTCCCACCTGAATTCTGATAAAGGGTTAAATAGCTTGCCTAGTGCTGAGCAATCGGCTCAAAAACTAGTTTTATATGTTCCTCAATTGTGGGACAGTTGAGTTGTTGTTTCATTATGTTTTAAGACTTTTTTTTTTTCAATTTCCTTTCCATTGTTTGAATTGAGATGTGAAACATACTGTTAGTTTTCCTCTATTGGCATTAAAAAAGCAAAGTGATTTTTCCTAGTCTAATGTCAGATAGTAAGAATATATGGTGCAAACGAACAAGGGGTAATTTCAACATATAGATTAATTTGTGAGATAAATTTAACTTTTTAACCTATATGAATAAGGTGCCTGTAATACCATATTCTAAAGCACGAAGCCACTACTTTACTTGTGAACACATTTTACACCTTTTGGATTTACGAGCTAATGGAAGAGTGATTAAATTAATTATTTCTATCCAAGAAATTGGTGCTGCCTCTTGTTCACCATGTTGCTTGATCGTAATCTTCCTGATATTTTTTCAACTTTTTCTCCCCTTTATTTTCTTTGCTTTTATATTGCTTTTTCTCTCACTTTTTTTAACAATATGTGGACTTCTAGTAAAGATAGCAGTAGGAATTGATGCATCTATTGTTAGAAAATGAAGACATGCATATATAAGTGAAGCAATTGGAGTTCCTTGTGTTTTGTTATTGGTAGTTACTGTTGATGTTTTCTAAAGAATAAGAAAATAATTAACATGTTTGTTTGGGATATTTTTGAAGTGTTCGATGCTGAATGACTTTTTGTGATGTATGAGACAAAAGTTTTGCTCAATTAGTCCTGCATAATTTTGCAGGTGAAAAAGGAGAGGGCAGAACGTGAGGCTCTGGGCGCTTTACCTCTCTATCAGCGGACTATTCCTTGAGCATTTTAGTTTTGCGGTAGTATTGAATTTGATCATCGATTTTGCCTTTTGAGTGTGTGAAGCAGGAAATGGTTATGTTTTCACCCGATTTTTTTTCCTGAATGGTCAATCTGGCCAATGGATAGTGTTTACTGCTTTTGTGGCCATGTGATAATCCTCTGGAATCCAACTATCTGACTTCCATTTCATGTTAAACGCTAATGGGGAGCTCATTCTCGACAGCTTGTAATGTTTCTTTCTTCTATTAACTGTTTAATACTTGTTTCCCAAGCAGCCGGTTGTTATCAAATCGTTGGCTATATTCTGAAATTGAGAAAAAAAGAAAGGAAATTAAATCGTTGATCTTCATATTATATTGAAAGATGACCGTGGAACTACAACACCCTTGGTCGGTTGGCCAAGTATCAAAATCTCTCTTTACATTATTACTTGGCTCTTCCAATTTTTACCGTATTGTCATGTTTCTTTCTACCATTAATTGTTATCAACCTTTTTAGCATACCATTAACTCTTTATTTATGCGGAGTTTTATGGTTTTCAAATAGTTATAATTTGCACTTTAATGTTTTATAAAAAGTCTTAAAGTAAAATTTTGTCATTTTTTTAGTCACTTTATACCTTAACATGATTAAGATAGTATTTATTGTATCTTGAATAAGTGGCAACATTAATAACATCTTTAACTAATATATAAAGAAATGATTTTTGATGTTAAATCAATGTTAATTGGTCTACATTGCCTAGTTAGATGATTTATATATTATAAATTATCATACATTTATTTTTTTATAATTATTTTGGGTATTATAAGTATTATTTTGGAAAAGTTAAGGTGTAACGTGTTGCTAATTCTACCCCATTTAGCTTTTAAAGGGGAGAGTATGTACTTAAAGTCAACATGGCCTGACTATGCCTGTATTGATGATTGTGATGTCCTCCCATAATCTTGCTCTTTGGAACATGAAATTAGAAACATATATAATTGACATATCAAAATATGAATTAGTACCTTGATTTTTGTAGTTTAGATGCACAATTCGGTTAGATTCCCAAGTCGGTTGTATAAAAAATTTGTCTGAATTATAAGCAAAGATGATCCTGCTATTGTAATAGTGAGTATAATTTGAGTATATTTTCCATTTTGCGGCCAAAAATCTAAGACACTTATGTAAATGAGGCATCTTTATTTTTGTTTCAATCATACCCATAACTAGTGGCTTCTTCTTTAGGATAACCTCTTTTATAGATTGTCATTTAGCCCTCTTACATTCCATATTAGATTTTTCATGAGATCAAACGAGAGGTTGAGAACCCAGTCTGCTTTTCCCTTTCTTTCTACCTAATCTTCTTTTGTCGCTTAAGGTTGGTTCCATTTCCTTTTCTTTTTGGTTTGCAATTTCCTCAGTTTCTTCTTCACTGAAGAGGCTAGTAGTATCATTCTACTTTTCTCCCACTTGTGTATTTTTTGTCTGTTCTAGGAGTTGTTTTTGCTCTTTTAGGATTCTCCATTATAGTCTCTTGTATTGGTGCATAAGCTTCCTTATTCATTTGGTCTTTGGTCATATCATTCAAAGTGTTAATGTTAGGAGGGTTATCTAGCCTTATTAACTCAGCGTATCTGCCTGTGCTGAATGTTTTCGACTTCCATATATTGTTGAATTTTTTAGTTTCCACGGATAGGAGATGGATATTTCCATTCTTACTAGTTTAGCATCCTCTCCTAGCTTCATGACAGGGATAGTCTCTGGCAATTCAACATTCTTTTGACTTCATGTTAGCGCTAGATAGCTCACTTTCTTGGGAGATCATTATCATGAGCCTAATGAGGGAATATAATCATAGGCTTGACATCATACTCTAAGGCATGCTTCATTGATGCATTTTAGCATTATTATCTCCTGTCCCTTTTTACTCCAATTTTTCACAGCACATGTTTGCACTAGTGGAAAAGGTGGCCCTGGGCTCAAGGAAAAACCAAACTGATGCTCCAGCCTTAAGTAGATCCACAGGTGGAGTGAGTCACCAATCCACCACAACTCCATCCTAATGCTTGAGTTTGTACTTAGTTTCCGGAGTAACTAGTATGTCCTTCCATGCACCTAGAAGTGAGCAGGGGATTTAGCTTGTCCGGTACTATGCCTAATTGTTAAGGCTTGTATACATACGAACCTATATGTTTACATCTCAGAATAAATTGTTTTTGGTCAATGTCCATGATAACTACTGAAAATCGTGGTGATGCTGACTCCATAGCTATTTCGGTTATAATGGAAGCTTGAAGCGGGTGGTCTGATAGATTCAATTTCTTTTCTAGGAGTCAATTTACTTGTCAAATATTCTCTTCCGAAATTCTTGGAAGGAAAATTGGCCCATATAATATTTACTTTAAAAAAGGTTGGTGGATCATAGTCTTTAGCTTTTAAGGAAGACATGATTTGAGAACGACAAAAAGTTGCAGAAAACTACAGTAAAATTGATGGGTAAAAGGGAAAGGGAAAGGGGAAGGTAGGAAAAAGAAAACATTGATTTTGAAGGTAGCGTGCCAAGCGTCCTATCTTATACTGCAAAAAGAAAACAATGATTTTGAAGGGAACTTGCCAAGCGTCCTCCTGCTTTCTGAGAGTCACATCAGATACCACATACAATGATTTTGAAGGGAACTTGCCAAGCGTCCTGATGCCTTTTGAGAGTCACATCGGATACCCCATACTTAGATAGCTGCATGCACAAGTGTTGGAGGAGTTTTTCTCGGATGTAAAGGTTTTTTTTTTTGACCAAGAAAATGAGTTATATATTTCCGAAAATAAGCAATTAGGGATCCTGCTAAGTCGTACCATTTGTTTCCTCGGAAGGAACATTGACTCTTCATTTTCGGTTTTTTTACAAGAAACAGAATTGCATATGTTTTTCTGAACCGAAATAAGGGATTTGATTTGCTTAAATTATACCCCCTCTCTTTTACAATAAGAATCGTTTTAGATGTATTTTAATTATTCAAAATAAATGTCATTCTTAATTTTGTATGCATGTTTATAATTTTTTTTTCAAAATTAACCTTTCATTTCTCTCTCATCTTAATTATACATATCACAATTTCAAAACAATTTCTCTCACAATTTTATTTAAGATGCTGATTACCGATGTAATTTTATTGAAGTATTAATAAGAATATAAAAATAATTTTATTAACTTTTTTAATAAGCATGTATTTTTTTAAAACGACTCTTATTATGAAACTGAAGAGTAATCTTTTTAGTAACAAATGGTCCGTACAATATGTATCTTACGTAGAGTGGTTGGTGGCGCGACGGAAGGAACGCTGCATGAAAGTTGCGAGGGCACAATGGTAATTGAACAGCACGAAACTATAGGAGAGACGAAGAGAGGGAAGCGGCTTCTGTTCTGCTTCTGCCACTGAAACGGAAGGAGAGGCGCAGCAAATAGGGAGAACAGCTTTTCGTCATCAAATCTTTTTCTCTCGTCTTGTCCCTTTTATGTTTGGTTTGGTATGTATAATATTGGTAAGGGCTTTATAGATAGATATAGAGATAGAGCGAAGCTCTAGATATCTCAAACTTGAGGGCTTTACCTTACGACGACAGAGGTAGCGATCTCTATAGCATCGATCTGAAATCTTAATAACCTGACGAGACAGCGACGTCTTAAAATAAATGAAGACGCAAAATATGAGGGTTGAAGACAGACGTGTAGAGCAATACTCGTTAGACGATGGAAGCAGTTTTAGTCTCACCGGAGAAGTTCTGCCCTCTCTCGGCGCCTCTAACAGCACTCGCCGCCTCAAACTCCGTCCATGGATTGTTTCTCCTTATGACGCTCGTTACAGGTTTTCTTCCTCCTCCTCCTCTTCTCTTCTCTTCTCTTCTCTTTTCTCAAATTACCTTTTTTAATTCTGGATTGTCGGTTGTAGAATGTGGGAGACATTTCTGGTGTTTTTGGTGTTCTATACGACGTGGGTGTCTCCGTTTGAGTTTGGATATCTTGAAAAACCACCCTTCGGTCTCTCTGTAGCTGATAACATTGTCAATGGACTTTTTGCTATTGACATTGTTTTGACTTTTTTTGTTGCATATCTTGATAAATCTTCATATCTCCTTATCGATGATCAAGCCAAGATTGCCAAGAGGTACCTACTTTCCTGGTTCATCTTGGATGTCATCTCCTCAGTCCCATCTGAAGTTATCAGGCTTATATTACCTGATAATTTACAGTCCTATGGATATGTCAGCATGCTTCGTCTATGGCGGCTTCGCAGAGTTAGTCGTTTTTTCTCAAGGTTGATTTTGCTTATCCTTTCAATGTTCCAGCAATTTTTGTTGCTTATAGTAATAATTTGTTCTTGCTCATGGCTATTGTGTATCTGTTGTGCCTTGGTAGACTGGAAAAACATAGGGATTTCAGCTACTTTTGGGTTCGATGCTCCAAGCTTATATGTGTGAGTATATATTTGCGCTAAATATTTCGCGAAATGATGTCCCTTTTTACTATTAAAACAATCTAGCTTTGTTTTTAATGTTCTTGCAGGTCACTCTTTTTGTAGTGCACATGGCTGGCTGCTTCTACTATCGCCTTGCTTCACATTATCACGATCCGAAAAAGACATGGATTGGTTCTGTATGGGAGGATTTTCACGAAGAAAAATTATCTGTCCGTTATGTGACTTCCATCTACTGGTCTATAACCACGCTTACTACAACTGGCTATGGTGATTTACATGCTGTGAATCAAGGGGAGATGATATTTGTCATGGTGTACATGATGTTTAATCTTGGACTCACATCTTATTTGATTGGTAACATGACCAACCTGGTTGTCCATTCAACGAGCCGAACAAGGCAATTCGTGAGTTGTCTTCTTAAATTGATTTCTTACACTATTTTTGGAGATCTCAACTTCCACATTTTACTATACGCTTGTGGTTTTTTTACTAACATCTTAAACAGAGCCTTCCCATGTTACTTTCCCTTTGGACACTCATGGCTGGAATATTTAAATGAACCATAAAATTATATGAACAAATATATACGTGAAGCTTGTTATTCAACTGAAAACATCACATTTCGCTTTACATATTTACATATCTATATATATATATATATATATAACATGCTGTTCCTGAATATAAAATGCCTCTCTTGAGCGTTACAAGTTGGTTTAGGATAACCAGACTACAGGTACCATTTTTCCTATTGTCCCAATTTGAGCAATATTGAAATTTATGGTACCAGAGCATGCATCTTCAGATTTTTGTCAATCAAAGTGGTTGTTAAGTGCTTTCTAAAGATTTTTTTATCTTAATCTTTTCTGGGAAATCACAGAGAGATACAATCCAAGCTGCCTCAAGTTTCGCACAAAGGAACAAGCTACCTATGCGCTTGCAAGATCAGATGCTTGCTCATTTAAGTTTGAAGTACAAAGCTGGGGCAGAAGGACTCCAGCAGCAAGAGACTCTTGATTCCCTACCCAAAGCCATACGATCAAGCATTTCCAGTTATCTCTTTTATTCACTTGTGGATAAGGTGTATTTGTTCCTTGGGGTATCAAATGATTTGCTCTTCCAGCTGGTAATTCATCTTCTATTATATTTCTGAAAAAGAGCTGAGTTTTTTTTTGATCTTGAACCTAGGAATTCCATAATAGGTAATGAGCAAAGATTCTGCATTCGGGTCTTTAGAAATGCCAACCTAATTCTGTTGTGCAGTTATTTAATATCCAAGGTTCCTTACAAATTTCCAACATATTAAAGTCTAGCTATGTTGAAGAAAATTTTTCTCTTGGCCTATAAATTAAGAATTGAAGTTCTAAATTACTCAAATTTGTGTGAATCAGGTTTAG
This sequence comes from Erythroxylum cataractarum, assembly GCA_024703695.1. Classification (NCBI taxonomy): domain Eukaryota; kingdom Viridiplantae; phylum Streptophyta; class Magnoliopsida; order Malpighiales; family Erythroxylaceae; genus Erythroxylum; species Erythroxylum cataractarum. The sequence goes on along the minus strand of JANJEY010000001.1, from coordinate 12,496,471 downwards.
AATTTGTTGCAAACCTAAACATTAGAGTTATGTTCTCATGCAACTTTATATGCGTTAGAGTTTTTCAATTTCATTATTACAAGAACCTTGTTTTGAATCCAAAAAGCTATTTTTCTGGAGAAAGTTGCCTTACAGCTGGGTTTGAGAAACAAAACCTATATTTCTGGAGAGCATTGCCTACCATTTCCATCCTTTATCACTTTTTAATTTGATCTTTGCTTGATCTCCACATGTTAAATTCTTCAAGGTCTCAGAGATGAAGGCTGAGTACTTTCCTCCTAGAGAAGATGTGATTTTGCAGAATGAAGCACCCACAGACTTGTACATATTAGTCAGTGGTACCGTGGTATGATTTTAACATCATCTGTCCCATTTTCTTGTCATTGCTCCTTGCATGCATGTCTGGCTATGAATACAAGGAACTTAAAAGATCTATTTGAAAATTCAAAGGATTCCATACTTAAAAACCAAGATTAATTGGGCAAGAAATGTTTTTTGCCTCTCCAGTCATTACGCAAAGAAGGGGGAGCAAAGAAGTTTTTATCACAATTACCTTTAGGTAGAATGACAGACCAAAAAATATTTTCTTCCTTTTATCTTAGCTTTTGTTACTTGGAAGTCAAATGCTCATGTTCTGGGGGTCATAGTTGCTTATTCATAGCTATACTTTTCAGGAATTCATCATGCAAAGGAATGGAATAGAACAGGCAAGTTTAAGGATTTCAAATTTGTGTCAGTAGGTTGGCTTAAGTTTTTGCTAACTGTAGCTTGTATACGGTAGATTACTGATTTTCTGGCTTTAACCAAAGATTTCAGGTGGTTGCTGATGCTAAGACTGGAGACATCATAGGTGAAATCGGTGTGCTTTGTTACAGACCACAAATATTCACAGTTCGCACTAAACGGTTGAGTCAACTGTTGCGTCTCAACCGTACTGTTTTCTTAAACATCGTTCAGGCCAATGTAGGAGATGGAACAATCATAATGAACAATCTTCTTCAGGTAAAAATGACTGTTTAATGAACATTCTACCATTGTTATAACAATCATCTGTTGATTAAAATATAATTCTTCAAGCAATATGCCTAGTGAACAAAGTTCTATTTGGAACGTCATTTCTCTGTTTATGAGCAAATTTTATCATTTGCAAAAATCTGAAAACGAGGTTTACCTGTGATAATAGTTGATTTGGTTGTTTAATTCTCGTCAAGCAATTAATTGTTTGGTAAATAGGAATGCAATATGTCGACGCTGTATTTCCTACAAGATATAACTCCACCTGATACATTTAGCATGAATTTACCGTGTTTTAGTAGGCAAAAGCACACGAGAAATCGTTTTTTGGTGAAAGAGAAATATGACTTATCCTGGGACTGGTGTGTTCTATCTGGGATTGATTCTTCAAACTTATAGACTAGTAAAACAATACCCCGGATGTACTTTCCAGAGTGCAGATTCTGATGCGCAAGTCAGCTTTCTATGGTAGGATTAAAAAGTGAAATGCGATCATTCCTTCCCCCTTTCTATAGGAGTGACTGTGATTCAATATCTTGGCATAGATTTTTGGTGCATCATTTTATATGCTTGTCCTTCCCTTGAATGCTTGTCCCCTCTTATGGGGTCTTACGAGGATTAATGTCTTCAACGCCATAGTTAGATGCTTCAGTTATGTCTTGTTTCAGTTAGGTCCCACAGATTCATTTGCCGAGAGGCTGAACTGTATACTATTTGCAAAATAGTAGTAATATAGAAGTGGCATACAAATCACTACATTACAACAATTTTAACTCATTTTACGGCAATCTGCTGTAACTGGAACTTTTAACAGATAACAGCCACATATGTTAAGGAAGTTTGATGGAGAAACCTCTCTTTTTATGATAGTTTGAAAGATAATTTTAACAACTCGATAATTCTTGTGGTTGCTGCAGCATCTGAAAGAAATGAAGGATCCTACGATGCAAGCAATTTTGGCAGACACGGAGCAGATGCTGGCCCGGGGCAGAATGGATTTACCTCTTACTTTATGTTTTGCAGCGATGAGAGGCGATGATCTAATGTTGCAGCAATTGCTGAGACGGGGGTCAGATCCAAATGAATTGGATAACAATGGGCGGACAGCATTGGTGCGTAATGACTAATTGCATTTGTAGTTTGTCAGTATATGTATCTTAAATATATGCACTACCTCTCCTTAAAGAACATATTGATGTGCCTATTATTTTCCATTCAACAGCATATTGCTGCTTCAAGTGGGAGTGAGCATTGTATAGTTCTACTTCTCGAATATGGAGCAGATCCTAATGCAAGAGGTACTTCTAGCAAATCATTGAGTCTATTATTGAGTTATGTGGAAATGATATACAAGTAGTTTCATCATCATGTACACTTTCGGTCCCAAAGAAGCTTCTATCTAACCTGTTGAAATTTCAGTTTGTAATTTCAACAAATAGGTAATTGTTTCTGCTCCATGGATGGCTATGGAATATAGTTTATTGCTGCAGTTTTATGCAAGTAACACGTGTTCTCTCCCATCATGTTTGTGATGAGGTTATTGTTTCTTGTTGTGCAGTAATTATTTCATCCGGTTAAGTAATGGCATGGTTCTGTACGGGATGCAGCTTCCTTTGTAGCTACATAGCTATGCCCCATGCAGTGCTGCTAGTAGCAATCATGCATTTTAGTTCTGAAAATTTCGACACAAATAGTCTACAATGTGTTGATCCTTGGTCTAGATTAGCTCTCTTGCGTGAATATGCAGTTTGTTGTATGAAAGTTGCAATTACTTTTTGATTCTTGACCTATATAGCATTATAAAGAATTTGATATCAAAACCCTGCATATTTGACGTTAGTAGATTAGATCTCAGTTTTTGCAGAAGTTCAAATGAACGATTTAGATTTCTCCTGCTACTAAAATGCGTCCTGTTGTTGACCAATTGGTAATTGGCCTTCTATTAAACCCTAGTTCGTGAAAATTGATGCATTTGCAATATATCGAAAATATGCTGATTTTGGTTGTCATAATTGTGTTCAACTCTACAATAATATAATAAAAGAAGCTTACTAGTTCAGGATTCTAATCAGACATATTTCTCAGTATAGTATTGATCATGTTGAATTTTATCTTCTTAATATCATGCCTAGTAACATGCAACTCGAGTTATTGATTTCTGACATCTCATGTCCTAATTTGTGATGAACGCAAGCTTTCTTTAAAAGAAATTATATTTTCTTCATCATTGCTGTTATATGTTTATCACTTCAAGCTTCTTTCAACCTTGGATTGTGTTGATTGAAGAAGAAGAGAAAAAAGAAAAAAAAAAACGGGAGAGGGAAAGGGTTCACTATTTTGTACTTATGCAGATTCAGAAGGCATCGTTCCTCTATGGGAAGCATTGGTTGGGGAGTACAACTCTATAGCTAAACTTCTGGTTGACAATGGTGCGACTTTATCTTCTGGGGATGTGGGTCAATTTGCGTACACAGCTGCGGAACAGAACAATCTGAATTTACTGAAGAAGATTGTTGAGTATGGTGGGGATGTTACATTGCCTTCGGTTGGTGGAACCACAGCACTTCATGCAGCAATATCTGAAGGAAACAGCAAAATGGTTCAGTTCCTTTTAGATCAAGGAGCTGATATTGATAGGCCAGATGCTCATGGATGGACCCCAAGGGCTTTAGCAGAGTATCAGGGCCATGAAGATATTAAAATTTTGATTGAAGGTCGACAAGAGATGAGAAAAATTTCTATTCCATTAAGCCCCCAAAAGGAGGGAGAGTCACCTTTGAAGCCTCTTCCGAAGTACAGCAGTGAACCTTCTATAACTCCATATTTACATCATGATACAATGCCGCGTATTCCTGAAGTAACATGGTCAGCAACTCATCAAAGACGAAGGGTTAACGATTTTAGTAACTCACTTTTTGCCATAATGTCAGCGGCTAACACTGGTGAGAATTTCTCTGCTTTTCAAGTCCTTCCAGACCATGTTCTTTGTTTTAAGGATTACCTTATACTTTGAGGTTAAAAGACCGTAGTGGTAGGACACGTAATTTATCTTTTGAATAACAACATATCATCAACCAGAATGTCTTAGCAAATTTGTTATCTGTATAGTAATAGTTCTATTACATTGTTAGATTTTTACGCCAGAAGAAATTTACTTTTCAGGAGCTGCTGAGAATGATCCAATTAGATATGCCAGTCGCAATTCGGGTTTCAGAAATTTGAGCTCACCTTGCAGAGTGACTCTTAGTTGCCCTGAGAAAGGTGAAGTTGCTGGAAAGCTTGTTTTATTGCCGAAGACTCTTCAAGAAGTGTTTGACATGGGTGCCCAAAAGTTTGGAATCTACCCCAAGAAAATTCTATCCAAAGATGGAGCTGAAGTTGAGAGTATAGATGTTATTAGAGATGGTGATCACCTTGTTCTCGTTAGTGACGCTGGTAGTTGATTTGAAAGTAAACATACGACACCACTGGATATTTTATAGAAATTATAAAGTTTAAACAAACTTGATCAAACAGTGTGATAAATGGTCTCTCTAACGCTGAGGATGGCTCAGGTTAGATTTTTGAGAGTCTTCATCTTCATTACCTTGTGTACATCATTCACTGAATTTGAAAGCCGGTGATAATTTTCCTGTCTATTGTGGAGTACAAACGTGATGGATTGTTTTTTTTTTTCTTTTTTAAATTATCGAAAGATCGTAAACTGAAGATCTTGAATTATGAATGGGACTACATTGGAGTTATATTGCAAGTGTGTGCTTAGATGTCTTAACAATGATTTCTTTTGAGTTTTCTTCTTCTTTGATCGAATTCGGTTGCTATGTTATTTTATGATTTTGAGAAGTTACGATTATGATGTTCTAGTTTAAGGTTATTCAAATACAAATAATTATGTTCTATAAAATCTAATTATTTTTTATGAAAATAACTTCTCATCTATCCAAGTTAAACTCTTTTCTAATTTAGTTATAAATTTACTTTTAAGAAATGCAATAACAACATAAAAGTGTATCTTGGAACCCAATGGTTGCATCAATCTCCCGGTTTGCTTGCTGGAAATATTAGTAACTGGTTTTCCTTTATTCTTTATTGTATGGGCTTCTCCCTCTTTGCTAATAGATTCCTTCTTTCTACACTTTACTTGTGTCTCTAATCCCGACCCTACCTACTCCAAATGCTGCTCTCCTTTCTTATATGATCCTCTTAATCTTAACCCCAATTAGGATTCCTCTGCTGCTATATGGTTGTAAAGCCCATAAAACCCAACACAGCCCATAAAAATAAGATAGAAGAGCATATATATAAAGAGAGGACAAAGGTAAGTTGGAATAAAACTAATGAAAATAACTTATTCTTATTCTCCATATTTGCAGCTGGTAAGTGTACACCAACACTATCTTTCTCCTACATATGAAGCTTTTCTCATGTATTTTTTTAATTTTGTTTCTCTCGTAGTAGATTAAAGAGGAAAATTTGAAGATTAACAATCCAAAAATCTATTGAAAACGTATAGAACTTCATATAGGTAAGATTTTTAACAAAAATTTATCCCTTTTATTAGTGATTTTCAATCATCTTAAATTAGTTTCTTGTTGAAGGCATAATTTTTCCTACTATTTCTCCTATTATATTGCTTGAACAAATCTTGAGCTAAGCTATATTATCTCCAATGTGTCTATTAGTAATGTATGCACATTGAGTAAGATCAATTAGTGCAGGAAGGGTGTATTTCGACGTCTTTGCAATTAATTTAGATATGATTTTAAAAATTGAAGAATAACATGAAATAGGCTTGAAATCTATTAAGGACTTGTTCTTTTTACCCTTGGGAATTAGAGTGATGAATGTATGGTTGATCTCATTAAGGAGTTTTTTTTTTTTTTATAAAAAGGAACTCCTAAACCGCTTCTATAAAAGTTTTCCTTAGGATGTCCTAATTTTCTAAAATGAATAGGATTTTGAAACCATCAAGATCAAGAGCTTTACATTGAGCCGACATTTTCAATTTTAGTTGTTACAAAGACAGATAAAGATTCTCCTTAACATTAGCATTTAGCTTCTGCTGAATAATCTACTCTATCGATCTTAAAGATGAAGAAGTGGTGGAGGAAGTACGAAGCAATTGAGTGAAATAACTTTGAACCTCAAATATAAATTAAAGTTAATTGTGAAGAATTGATCCATTTGATGCTAGGGTGACTATTTTGTTAGAGGCCTTTTTAGTTAACACAAATACGTGAAAGAATAAAGTATTTTTATCTCCACCTTGTATTTTTAATTAAAGTTAGCAGTCTAGATGAAGTTGCTCAAAGACTTTTTTCTACTTTTTAGAAAGAGAAGTTGTTAGGGTTAAGTTATAAGTTAGTTTGGGCTTTCTCAAGGTTTAATTTTACAATGTTTAGGAGATGATGGAGGTTCCATCATTGGCTTTATGGAAAGCCTTGAGTTCATCATAAATACGAATAAGTTTTTTTGTTAGCATTGAATTGTTAGTGCCTCTGAAGTTAAAGCTAAGCCTTCTCATAATTACTTCCTTAAAACCTAGAAATTCTATAAGGAAGTTGTTAAAGTGAAACAGATGTCAAATCTGAGACTGTAAAATGTAATACCCTATTACCCATGTTAAGGCTAGAATAGTATAAATGAGAAATTACTGAGACATTAGGAAATGCATATCATGTTTAAGTTAAATATGACATGCACATTTTTACACATTAAAATATGAATTGTGGATTATTTGTGGTAAAAATTTATTTTGAGAATATTATGATTATTTCAAAATTTTTGGTGAATTTTAGGAAAAATATTGAAATTTGGACCAATCTTTGTAACATCCCGTTACCGAAGTGACGGGTATACCTGTAAACTGGATCGGGTCAGGTTAAAGTACAGGCTAATGTGA
>JANJEY010000001.1:12456260-12480341 GCA_024703695.1 Erythroxylum cataractarum | reverse complement strand
GAGAAAGCCAAAGACACGGGCCACGCGCTCCCCTCTCCTTCGTAATGTCCCCATCTTCCACAGCGACTGGGTCCTCCTCCACCCACGCCTGAACCGAAGCCGGGGCCACCTCGGACGAAGGCCCGGCCACCGCGGCACTGTACGTCGGTTTCGGAGGGAGCGATTCATCGTCCCTTTTTCTCGTCCGTCCCTTCTTGGACGGCTGACCCTCGGGGTCTGTGGAGGCCATAACCTCCGGTAAGGAGTCGTAAAACCAGCACAATACACAAACAAAGCACCTGAAGCACAACACCCAACAGCGCCGGGGCTGCGAGAATCACAAAGTCACCGTTTTTGTTCGAGGTACTGTAGCAATTCGTTTTTACTGTAGCAGCTAGTCTTTTATGTCAGCTTACTTTTACCATGCTTTGATTTTCTCATTGTTGGCAGATGCATTTCTTCAAAATGGATCTATCATGGGCTCTTGTCCAGGAGCTTACTTCCTATGCTTTGATTTTCTAAAAAAATCTAGATACTGAAGTCTAGGGACCATTGTAATCTATTTTTTTCATAGTGACGTCGACTTTTGAAGTTGTCCATCAATTCCAGGTGCATCATGCTGATCTGAAGGGGTTTTGGCATCCAGAAATTCCCTTGAAGAGTTCAGTATTCATGTGACGACTCACTAATTGCCTGTTTCCTTTTGATGAGATTTTGAAAACTATTGGTTTCAACCTACCATCCAAATGTATTTTTTGTTCTATTTTTGGAGTGTAATAGAGCTCAGCACTTATGGCATTATTTTTTCAACATTATGGATGTCCCACTGAAGGATGAGCTCTGGGATTGTTTCCATTTTTGCTGGCAAACCAGTCGCCATAATCACCATTTCCCAAATTACTTCCTTGTGGCATTTGTTGGGTCCTATGAAGATAATCCACAAGCCACTCCTAGTCTCTTAGATAAGATTGATGATGTATAAGCTTAATTCGGATGGATCATCCATAAGGAATCCGGGTAGCACACGGTGGAATCCTAGTGGCTAGTTCACAATTTTTGGGTCATTGTATGAGCATAGAAGCTGAGATTAGGGCACTGTTGGGGGATCTACTCTTGTGTACTGCCATGCGAATTCAGCTGTTGACTTATTGGCCAGGCATGCTGCAATAAATCAACTTTCATGTGATTTTTTGTTTGTAACTCTCCTGTGGGAAATTCGAGGTTTGGTCATATTGGACCAACAGGAGTGTCCCTTTGTGTGGTACTCCTTATGATTGTAATTTGACATTTTCCAGAATTATTAATAAAAGGGGTCACTTAAGTACCCAACAGCCACACTGGCTGCTTAAAAAAATATACAAAGTATAAGAACAACAAAAAATTAGAAAATAAGCAAAAAGAGGGAAATTAGGACTCCTAGTAATAAAAGAATGTCAAGCTTGTCTAATGCATCAATAATCATTGATCTTCAATTTGTCACTAGGGCTCCTCAACTGTTGGCTTACTCTCTAAAGACATGTAAAGATGTTTTTAACTAAAAGAAAAATATGGATCCATGTTGGATGTTGTATTACCTCTATGGCCTATAAAACTTTACGAAATCTTACCCAGTGTAAGGTAATCTCAACCCAATAATTGAAAGAACATTAAAATATACTTAAATTCATGACTTTAAAAATGCTTTTAACTTAAAACACATGCAAAAAAGTTAACATAAATCAAAGCTATACTAGAACTAATGCTAAAGATCTTACGAGCTACCAAATTGAAACAAAGACACCTAAATCATTGGATTGCCTCCCAAAAAGTGCTTTTTATAAGTCTTTTAGTTGGAGTTCTTCACCCCGGTGGATCTTTAAATGGAGGCTTAATTATAATCTTCTTTAATTTCTCGTTCTCCTCAATTTCCTCTTCTTACTCATAGGCTCGTTACCTTCCAAATATACTGCATTATCTATTATAATTGGGTTATCCATCTCCCCTTCTTCTCTCTGCATGATACAAGTCTCCAATAATGGTTTTGCAAATTTTTTCAGTATAACATGAAAAACTTTGTTATCAATGACAGTAGCATACAAACAAGTATTATCTTTGTAAAGGTAGTGTCTTATAGTTTCAAATATTTTAAAAGCTACTTCTTCATTCCCTACCCTTAAGATTAATTTCTCATTATGCACATCTACAATAGCTTTAAAAATAGTTAGGAAAGGTTATTCTAAGATAAAGTAAAACTCTACATCATCCTATATATCCGACAACCACAAAATTAACATGAATGATGAATTTTCAATCTTAACCAAAAATATCTTTTATAATGCTCCTTGAATACTTATTGACCAATTGGATAATTAAATTATCATCATAGTTAGTTTAGGTTCACCTAATCCTAATCTCTTAAAAATGTCATACGATATCCAATTAATATATCTCCCAAATTCAATAATGCCTTTTTTATTAACAAACTACCAATATTACAAGGAATAGTAAACAAACCTAGATTTATTTTAATTTTCTAGGGTAAATTATTTTACAAGATGGCTTAGCAATCCTCACTTAAAGTAACCATCAACTCCTCAAGCCTCTTTTTGCTAAAAAGGAGATCGTTTAAGTACATGATAAAATTTGGAATTTATGAAAGAGCTTTAATAAAAGGAATATTAAGATGTAATTATCTAAAAATTTATGAAAACTTACCAAATTTATCTTTCTTTCTATCTTTCTTAAGCTTACTCAAGTATGGAGTTTCTAGTTGGTATTCTTTAACTGCTTCCTTCTTTGGCTTCTCTTCTTTCTCTTCCTCCTTCTCTTTATCTTTCTTTTCTTATACAAACTTCTCCTTCTTTTCTTTCTCTTTTTCTTTAAATATTTGCTCCTTTCTACTCCTCATAGTCACTTCATTCACTTTCTTCTCATATTTTAATTATCATTTCCAAACAAAGTACTTTGCTGCCTTTTAAAGATAAGCTTAACAAATTGTCCAATATGAATTTCTAAGTTATGGATGGAGGATTATTGATTTCAAATAGGTACTTTAGTACTCTAAAAGTGAGACTCAAATGTAGTAATGATTTTTTCTATAAGCTCCTTAAGACTCAGCTTCTCTGGTAATTGTTGTTATTGCTATAATTAGATGAAGAACCTTGTCCTTATATCCTTGATTATTCCATATATAGTTAGGATGGTTTCTTAACCTTGGATTATAAGTGTTAATATAAGGATTACTTTGAGATTGGTTTCTCACAAAAATAACTCGCTTAGTCAACTGTCCCATACTGTAGAGAGAAAATGTCATAACTTTTCACTTATGTTAATTAACCTATCAATCCCATATTATCGACCTTTCTACTAAAAACTTCTAACTTCATCTCTAATATTTTCATGACATCTACATTATGTATATCACCTAATTTTGGCTTGAAATTTGAATTTTCCCACTAGCAATTATTTATAGAAATATTTTAATAAGCTTTTGTAGTTATTTAGGAGTTATAAAGCTAGTAGTTCCACCAAAAGATGCATCGATCAACTACTTGGATGGATAATTCAACCTACTAAATAGTGTTTACATTTGCAACCTCAAATTGAGTCTATTGCATGGGCACTTTCTTTATAGCTCCTTCCATCTTTCACATGTCTTCTATAATGTCTCACTCTCTAATTATTGAAAGTAGTAGATATAATTCTTGTGTCTTGCTATTCTTGTTAGAGGAAAATATCTAGCTAAAAATGTCTCAACAAGCCAATTCCAAGTGATAATATATTTAGGAGGCAAAGACTTCAACCATGATTTTGCTCTATCCTTCAATATAAAAAGGGACCACATTAACCAAATAACACCCTCTAAAACTTCATTAATCTTAAATGTATCATTAATCTCTAAAAAGTTGGTGATGTGTGCATTTAGATTCTCATTAGCCAAACATCAAATTGCATAAGTTATTAAACCATTTGAATCTTGTTAAGTTTAATCTCAAAATTGTTAGCCTGCACTCATGGCATAATATGTTAGATTTTGTCTTTATAAGTCATGGTCTAGTTTAATTCGCCATAGTTTTGTGTCTTGACATTAGGTTTGGTAATTGTAACATCAAGTACATAAATTTTGAAATTCAGTAAACAAATAAAAGATTTAAAAAAGAGAATTCTAAAATAAATATATACAAAAAGAAAAGAGTAATTAGATTAATAAAAAATTAAATATTCTTAATATCCTAGTATATGAACCAAAATAATATTAAAGATCCTCTAAGTAAGCACACATATCATTCTTATAGTATAATCTAGTGTATGAGTATTAATTACATGCGAACTATAAGTACTAATACTAACTCACTTTTTATTATCTAATATCATAAAATAAATGATTGAATTAAAAGAAAACAATAACGAAAGTAAAGTTACTAACCTAATATAACAACCACATTAATAAATAAGAATGAACCAAATGATTGATAATCAAGATCCAAATGAAGAATCCCCTAGAACCTTTCTATGCCTAAATTTATCTCAAATCAATAATTAACCCTAGTTTCTTCAATTGATAGAAAATTCAAAGTTACAACTATAATCTTTATTAAGCAATACAACGTTTATTCTTAAGTTGATTGATTCAAGGTTCTTTATAATCAAAACCATAAGAACACATTAACTCTTTCTATGAATTCCCTTGATATATTTAACTTTAACCTATAAGATTCATATGGTCCTATCTTTCTAATTCCATTCAATTTTATTATTCATATTGTATATATAAGATATCAATTCCTATATATGAAATCTAAAATTGAATCAAAATACTAGTATATTCCAATTCAATGCAAGATATAATTATAAATAATTCATAAGAAAATTTGGATATTTCATTAAATCAAGGAATCAATCTAAACAAATAGTTCTAGTCATCCCCTATAGATCTATCCCAATTTAGTTCACACTAAGTTAAAGAAATCCAATAACATTTAAGAAAGAAAATAAGATAAAATAAACCATTCTCAGATTTTTGACATCTTGAAGTACTTTAGTTAAATTTGATGGAATCTCCTTTTTTTATCTCTAAATTTACTACTTTTACGTCCAAGGATGCTTTGATTTGGATCTTTCTAGCTACATCTAATGATTGCTCTTATCCCTTTTGATTTATTTTAGTATAAAACCCTAGAATTTTCATAAAAGTTACCATTGATGTGAGACCTAACATATGTTTGTGTTATGTCAATGTTAGTTTAGTCACTCAATAATCAAACTCTAAATCATATATATAAGGGTTTATCTTAAGAACACGGTTATGAAGGAATGAATATAGGTCTATATTTCAATTGTATTTGTTCATGTAGTAAATTCTTAAAGAAATAGAATGACCTAATAGCTTACACAGGTAAAACACAGGTATATATTTGACCTATATTCCTCTAACATCATATTAAAACTTCTTAAACTTGGATCCTACTTGTTCAAATTCATTCATTTTTTATTAGAGATAAATTAGGGCTTATAAATAAAATATAAGCTACATTGAGTATCAAATACAATAAAAACTATCTAAACATAAGCAAAATGTTCTCAAAATCATGCTAAAATCATAACCTACTTAACACTTATTAGTTTATTTAACATCATATATATTCAGTCATCTATTTAAAAAGAGTTAAACAGTTTTGTGAAAGTAGAGAGCTTTAAGTAGGAAGTTCTTAACTGTTCCTTTATAGAGAACTTTAGGTTTAAAGGTTCTCAAGTTTCCTGTGTATTGTTAATTATAAATAACTTAATAAAAGTTTAACTTTCACACTATTGTCCATTTCTTTTAGTTGAATTATGCATAAACGTGTTTTAAGGTTGTGTATAAACTTATTTTAAAGGTGTATAAAACATCTAAAGAAGAGTGCAAGTGAAGTTTCCAAAAACTTATATAGAAATTAGTCAATGACAAAAAAGAAAGCTTAGTTAAATTTTGACATATGTAAATTTCATTATTTTATAAGGATTTTAGCTATGTTATTCTCATTTAGTTGCACCCCTAAAAGAATCCCTATGAAAACATGGTTAATATGTAAGATGAAATAAAAAAATATTTAACATAAATGTAATAGAAGTATTATTATTTGGTAATAAAACGTTAGAATAAAGTGACATGAGCATATGTAGATAAGGCCTACATATAGATAGAGCCTACCACTAAGAGGATGCATAGATAATATATAGAGAAAAAAGGTGAGATAATTACAATTGGAACATGGAAAGAAGAAACATAATTGTGTCTTAACAAAAGCAGCAAAAATAACAACATAAAAAGGAATTTTGTTAGCATAACAACAAATAGACAACATATTGATTGAGATGGATGATCATGTTATTCGAGCTTTAAAAATTTTAAGCCCTAAAATACTACAACACGGGTTGTGATTGTAGTATAAGAGGTGTTGATCCCACGAGGAGGAAACTAATCTAATCCTAAAATCTAAGGCAAAAAATATATGAAACTCAAAATAAACAATGCAACAGAAAGTAATCACAAGAATTGAATTCAATGACTTAAATAAAAAATTAAACACGAAGGAATTAATAATTGAGCAATATATAATCACAATAAAAATCAACCTAAGGAATTTATCAGTTTAGGAGGAAGGGGATTTTACTTATCACTAATGCTAACCTAGCCAATTATGTGTCGATAGAGTGTCGGTTCTAGACTGTCCTAGGCTTGATTACTCTCTCTCGAGTTATAACCATTAAACCCTAAATTATAAACTCTAATCAGATTATGGAATTTGCAATCTCTTAATTCATAAATTATCCAAAACCTAATTAGATTTGAAGCACTCTAATAATTATTGAAAAATCACACGAGATCTCTCCCTGCACAATTACCAATATGATTTATTATGGTTTCTACTAAATTGCCTAACTCTCATTATTCCGATTTAATTATTTTTCATTCAATTCACCCTCTTAGTTTACTACCGAATTATGTAATAACTTAATTAAATCACACCATTCATCTAAATAACACATTTAACTAAATTATCATTAAATGAAAATAAAATCCCAAAGGAAAGTTTAGAACATCATCAATATTCCAAATCCTATCATCATACTATCCATATCAATCTATACATCAATAAAATCGAAATGACAAGGAAATACAATTGAAATAGATGATGGATGACGACAATGTTAGAAAACCTCCTAATCTAGGAAGCACTTCAAGTAAGCTTCGTCTTCATCTTCCTTCTTCTCTTTCTCTCTATCAGTATTCTCACTTAGGATTTCAATGGTGGCTGCCAAAATGTAACATCCCATCACTGATGAGAAAGGGTAAATTAGTCATTTGGGATGGGTTAGATGTGTGTATGCATATTTTGGCTTGAGCATGCATTATATAACCTCTATATATTTAGATAAATGGAAATTGTTGCACATGCATATAAGTGTACATGCATTCATGACATTTTCTGGCATATGTGTGTATATATGAAATTACTGTGGCAAATGTTTTATTTGTATTGGAAAGTTGAATTGGAGTGAAAAATGAGATATAGGGGTTTGAAACATTGAATTTGAATGAATGATCGTGTGTTTTACATTTTTTGGGACTTTTAGAAAATTTTCTGAAATTTCTGGGAGATAATGTTTAGACCGGAAAATTACTAAATGATAGACTGATGGGCTTTCCAGTATCGATAATGACTGTCCAATGACACTGAAAAATTAGATGCATGATTTAGGATTTTTTACTTTGAGCCATTGGAACTTGGGAGAAAATTAGAATAATAATTGGAGATAGGGCATAAGAAGTGGACAAGAGGCAAGTGACATAAGTCACTTGCCAAACATGGCTCTAAGCCCATTTTCTTTTTAAAAAACCCTTCTTTCCTTTATTGATTGCCCCAGTTTCTTCTCCTTTGAAACCAAATTTCTTTCATATTTAGCTCCTCCTCTTTTCTTCTTCGTGAGCCTTCAACTTCCTTGTTCATCTCTTCTCTCTTAATTTCTTCTTACTTGCTCCTCCTTCCTACATATACAAAACCAACCATAAGTTTTGTGTTGATGATGATTGATGTGGGTGTGAGTGATGGTCGTAGGTGTTTGTAAGAGACAGAAAGTTGGACTAATTTGAAGAGTTTGAAGTTAAATCAAGTAAGTTTTGCTTTTCATGTTATAGATAGTTCAATTGGGGATTAACTTGAGTATTCTGATGATTGATTTGTGTAAAGATTATCCATATGTCTTGGATGATGCAAATTCATGTCTATATCTTGTTTTGTTTGTGTGGGATGAGTGATAATTGGTATATGGTGAATTAGAGGTTGATGATGAGATGTTTGAGTGTTTTAAGTGGTTTTGAAGTGTTTTAAATGATGTTAGATGGATTCTATGTTGAAAAACTGGAAAGATTATTGTTGAAGATGATGAAAAATTTGGTTTCGAGATGTCTTCTGGGTTCGCAAGTCGCGGCGCGCGCAAGCAGGCACGCATGCGTACAGCTCGCGGCGTATGCTCGTGCTCTCTCCACGGCGAGTGTCTTTCTGCCGCAGCGAGGACCCATTCTTCTATACGGACATGCTTTGATTCTTTACCATAAGTTTTGATGTAGAAGTCCAAATGAGTTGGTTTTTAATTTATTGCAAACTAGAGACAAAGATTTATAAGTTTTATGAAAAAAAAGAAAGTTTTGAATCAATCTTTAAAGATCTCAAACTTTGGATGACAATTGAGTATAGAATTTAGTTTCGTCATAAGGATAGCCCTATATGTTTGGAGTATAATTTTAGGAATTTTGAAATGAGTTAAAATGATTTGGTGTCTATGAGTTCCTATTATTTAGTGGAAAAAGGGTTGTAACAGGAAGTTTAAGATTAGTGCCGGAAATGTCACGAACATGCATTGTACGCATTTTAAATTGCTACATGTGTATATATATATATTTTTGGTGTACATTTGGTGATGTTTATATACTTTGACTGTTATAGAGGCACATTTGGAGCGTCGATCCACCGACGTTGCTGAGACTTCCAGGCATTAGATCGGAAGTTATAGGTGAGTAACCTAGACGGTTCCTCAATATTTATTTGGTTAAAATTTTGCACTCATTGCCTTGTGGAGATAATGGCGGGTTTGTGTATTACTTATGATTTGGATTTCGAACCAATGGTGTCCGACGTATAGGGAGACTATGCCATAGAAGTGTTATCTGTTTGTGAATCTATGACTTACTTATTTTTGATGTGATACGTGAATTGATTGTGATAACGTACTGCCAAATTGTGACATGTGGTATAATTGTACTGTATTACTGTTAAATTGGGATGTATACATGTCATACATGAAATGCATGATTAGATAATGACAGTTGTGACCGGAGCAGCCACCGAGAGCTTAGAGCTCAACCTATTAGGGCCTCGAGCCCACCGTATTTCAGAGCCTCAGGCTCATCGATTAATGCGCCCATTTTGGAACAGCTCAGGTGCTCAGTCACAACACCGAAATAAAATGGAAAAGTGTCTCATACGCATTTCATATGCATTTAATTGAATATTTGGATTGGGTGAAAGGCGAAGTGTTGGAACCCCTCCCTGGTGTGACACGTGTCCGACATCCTGCGTGACATCGGACGCGCATCCCACGAGAAAGCGATTCCTCACCACAAAAGAATCCTCAAACTGGACTTATTTTCACTTTACCCGAATAAAGTTGGAAAGGGAGAGAGGAAGAAGTTTTTAGAAACTTCTATATTGATGCTTAGTCATCACTTCATTAAATGCATAAAAAGACAAAATGAAAAGATGAAGAAATAAGGTGATGCTCGTTCATGTGAGGGAGATTGACGATGCTCCATTCTTCATGGTCTTTGAGAAAGACTAAGGAAGAAATGAATGGAAGAGCATCATCGTGGGATTGCAAGGAAGAAGGGAAAAGGTTTTTCATTCTTCAAGCTTTCCATCATCTTCTTCATCTTCTTCTCTTCCTCCAAGCATGCTCCAACTTGGTTTCCAAGCTCTCCAGGACAGAGGTAGGGTCTAGCAGCCTTTAATCTGTTCTAGCTATTCCCGGGTCAAAAGAGTTTGATCCGGTTAGATTTTCTGATCTCTGCGTGGATTACCTTTAGAGATAGTCTCTTTTGGCTATTTAGGTTGATGTCTTCATACGGATACCTGGATCCTGGGGTTCGGGAAAGTCCCGGGAACAAAAATTTTGTTTTTCCGCTGCCTGTACATATGATGTACCTCCCGGGATGTTCCTACACTTGCTTTACTCTTTGTTGTCAATAAATAAGATAAATAATTGGTGGGAAGGCTTTTCATAATCAGAACAGACCAAAAGGGTCTTAATCACTTGCTGGAATAATTCATCACTACACCCATACAACAGATATGGTTAGCTAAATTAATAATATTTGACTATGAAATTCAATACAAAAAGGGTACAAAAAACTATGATATGGATGCTCTCTCTAGGGTACAAGAAAGTGAGATATTATGTATGGATTTATATGGAATAACTTCTAATTAAAGAGTAAAATGTAGATAGATAGATTCAAGGCCAAAATTTGTAAGTTCTAATCATACAATTTCAGAAGTATCCTCACACACACCCTCATTACATGTAGTTAGCTAGTGAAATGAGGAGGAGAAAGTTGGTACTAGGCAATAATAATATGTCATAGGAATAAACCAAACAATGTTATATATCCAGGTCTTCTTTAACCTTTAAATATCCTTTGACAATCCTAGATTGATATTTAAGTGGACTTCACTGAAGATTTCACTCCTTTTATGGGTAAATCAATTATCTTAGTAGTGGTTAACAAACTCACAAAATACTCTCACTTTATGGCTCTTTTACAACCTATATATTGCTTTAACTATGGCTTAATTGTTCATGGACACAGTCTTTAAGCTATATAGATTACTTGAGAACGTAGTAAGTGACAAGGATTCTACATTTATAAGTGAATTTTGGGAGGAATTGTCTACTATATAAAGAGTGGACCTATTAATGTCATTAGCCTATCATCATCTGATAGATGGGTAAACTTACGTAGTTAATAGGTGTTTGCAGACAGATTTAAGGTGTATGTGTAGTAATAGTCTAAATACTTAAAGTAAATGGCTCAGTCTTATCGAGTGGTGGTATACCACCAACCACCACACTTCTATACAAACCAACCCCTTTGTATCCTTGTATGACTATACCTTACCACTTCATATGTCCTACCTGCCTAGTGACTCGAACAATAAAGTAGTCCATGGAAGTTTGGAAGAAAAAAAGAAATGATTAAGCTCTTGTAATGACAATTTTAGAGAGCGTAAAATAGGATGATCACTTAAGCTAATATATATAGGAATGATTGATAGTTTATGATTGGTGATTAAGTCTACCTCAAATTATAGTCATATAGATAGGCTTGTATGGTAACTAGAGGAAATTTAAAGTTGAGCTCCAAATTTTATATACTTATTAGGTTATTGACAAGATAGTGTTAGTGGCTTATAAGCTCTAATTACCTTCCTATTCCATGATACATCTAATATTCCATGTCTCATAACTAAAGAGATGCTTTAATAATAAAAATGCTACTATTGGTATACCTACATTCATATTGGATTCTAATTATACTTTAAAGCATGAAGCCATAATTGAGAGATGTTGTACCCAAATAAGTTCTAAAAATATCTAGGTTATCATACTTGCAAGTATACGAGGTAGATGTAGTTGATTACCCAGGGTCGTCTCCCACGAAGGTGAAATTGGTCCACTCAAATTAACCTTGAACAAAATTAAAAACAAATGCAATCCTAAACATTCTATGTCAATTTGTTGAGTGAAGGCTTTAAAGAAAATCACAAAAAAATAAATTGAGAAGTAAACTAATTTAACTGGAAGCAAAACGAATAGGTTAACCGAATTAGGAAACTCTTCAGAATTAATTTCACTAATTTAATCTCCTATGAATGACTAAGGGGAAATGATTGGGTCATCGTCTTACTAAAATTAACAGTTAGGTTATAAGATCAACTCGAATAATAAAATAAGTCTAACTTTCATAGTTGACAAGTTATCATCCGAATTAATTATGGAAACCTGACTATTAATTACCACTTAATATATTTCTAGTTATTAACCTAGGCGTCTATAGTTTCTCATTCCATATTAAACTTCTTCTTTTATTCCATTTTTTAATACGAAAATGATGCAAAGTTTGGTCATGCTATTGCATCCATTCAGTTCAGAAACTATAGCAAACATTAGACAACAACATAGTCCTGCAGTTATGCATATTTAACTAAAATAACTACATTAATCCTCAAGAAAAAGAGATCAGCTTGTCATGGAAATAACAAGATTCATCATATTCAAATACTTCAATCCCATGTTTATCAGTATAAGAGAAGTATTTAAGAAATAAACTAAGTAAATAACCAAATGAACTATCAAAAGATAACAACGGATTAATCAGTTAAGCTAACAGGGTAGTAGGTTCAGTAAACAACATAAAGTAAAACACAAAAAATAATGCAACAAATGAAGAATAGAACAAGCAAACGAAGATTAGATGAAGGTGTTATAGTGGTCTCTTGCACTCTCAGGCTCTTTACATTAGCTCTTACCTTCTGTTCCTGCTTGGTTCTCACCCAAATGATCAGATGCTCAAGCTATTTCCACCTCCCTCCTGTTCTTCTTCTTCTTCATCTTCACCTAACCCGATTGGTCTCTACTTTCTCTCTTATTTTTTCCGCCTTCTTTTTCTCTATCCATTTTTGTGTCCCCAGAACGTCCTAGTATGTCTCGGATATGAAGAATAAGTAGAATGATGGAATGATAGAATATGTTGTCGTCCTCCTCTCGTCTTTTTATTTGTAGTCTCACTTTAAGTCTAGGTTTTCAAGCCTTTAACCTGCAGATGCCACATAATAAATAAACAAATTAAAGAAAAGACATGTCATGGAGGTGACTTTGTTTGTCACCCCCGTGAGGGCTGGTCACCACTATGACACTTAGTCACCGCTATGACTAAACTTGTCACGGTGGTGACAAGTCCTTTAGTCACCACCTTCCTTTATTATTATTTTTCTTTTCATGCAAAATTTAATTGAACTTTCATCTTTCATGCAAAATTCATAAAACATACCCTTCAACTTTCATGTAATATTCACACCATTTTCACTCAATTCATCCCACATTTGGGTCAAAACATAAGTATTTGTAACCACAATCAAGATATTAAGGAAAAAAAAAGTTAATTGAAATTAGAAACAACAATTCCTCCACACTTAAGCTATGTTTGTCCCCAAACAAAATAAAGAACACTAGATTATAAAAGAACAAACAATAAAAACAATTCTAACAAATAATAGTCAAAGATATCCATGATCATTTCAATAAACACAACCTAAGAAAACTCATCATATTCCATAAACAAACTATTCTCCACATGATTAGACAAAATCAACAAGTACTCCAATTCAAAGAACCATCAACAAGTGTGATAGACACTCACTCCATTCTCTATCATCTCAAGCATTCAAAGGTAGGATATATTCACTCATAATTCATTTCATGTAAGGCATCTACCATAGGATTGTTTACTAATATAATCTCCACCACTCATATCAAACACAATCATCAATCTAAAGGTCTTGATTTTGGTTGTAATGAGGTCGGGCTAAGGGTAGGAAAAAGGAAAATCATAGTTTAAAATCATAGAACAAATTGAGCATTTAAAGTAATACAAACAATGAAGCATAAAAAACTCAATTATTTCCTTTCAAGTTAACAAGATTTTTTTGGATAAGTTAGCACTCCCCTTTTTATGTCTCTCATTTTTCTTTTCATTTTTTTATTATCTTCTCTTCCTTTCTTTTCTTTTATATTCCCTTTTCTCTCTTTTTCTTCTTTTTCTCTTTCCTCTTTTTTATTTTATTTTTGTATTAAGAACAAGATCAAGTTCAGAAGAGGTAAATTGTAGAGGAGAGATACAAATTATTACAACCATACCCATTCCTAACTCAAAAACTAACTATATCCTATGATTCCTCGACACTTATTCAAACAGTTATTCCCTAAACCTAATCATACCCATTCAAATGCTTAATTTGTCCTTATTGTAGGTATGATGAAAAAGTTAAATAATCGAGGTTGAGGGTCGCATATTGGGTTTAAAGAAGAAATGGTTCATGTTAAGCTTAAGTAGGGCTCACTAAGGGTAAATTTACGGTGGCTTTTTAAGCAAAAAGGGTATATCCTAATTGCATTCTTCATTTCAATGTTTACATAAGACTGTGTGATCTTGAATAATATTTGCAAGCAAGTTCTAAAGTTCCTTAATTATGAAAGCACACTGTCAACAATTGAATTTGGTGTTAAATATTGCAAAAGAGCTCAAATTCTTACCGAATGAAAAGTGTCATTCATCTATCACAATAAGTTAATGTCCCTTTAATTGAAATCCAAGTTAATCATCCTAAACAAGCAAGTATACTCATTCACTTATATTATGTATTTCTAATCCAAATCGAGTTCATTTGATGACCATGCATCTCTAACTATTAAATGAAAAAAACAAATAATCACAAAAAATAATATTTTTAACTAATACTCTCCTCTCCCCACTTAAACATCACATTGTTCCTAATGTGATACAAAAAAGTAAACGAAGGATCTAAAACACAAATTATCAGGAACAAGGATAAGCATTAAAACTAAAAGACATTAAACTAGTTAGCATTAAAAATAATAAAAAGAAGAGGGATAGAAATATGATACAAAACTGTGGGTGGTAGTTGCATCGATGCAGTGTGAAGTATAGCAATAAGCATGACATACTACATTATGGAGTGAGAATAACAGCAAGGAAGACAAATAGAAGAGATTGAAAAGTAGGCTTGTGCACACAAAGAAAACAGATTAAGTTGAGTTTCACTAAAAAAGAATAATAAACAAATAAGTGTAAAACAAAACATAAATTATATGGGTTGCCTCCCATTTAACACTTCTTTAATGTCTTTTAGCTAGACACCTCAACCGTCATGCTTAAGGTGGATCATACAAAGTGACTTACTCCACTGTTTTCTTCTCTTCATTGGAATTTTTCTCCAAGAATTTGCCAACCTCTCCATTAGTTGGCTCATCTAACAATTGATAGCACTTAACAATTTCTTTCACCAAGCCCAGCTTCTTTTCTTCTCCTTCCTGCAATGTAAAATCAAGGTCTGCAGAATTAAATTGATCAACAAGAGAGCATTCTTCACCAACAGTAGTCGTAAAAATGTGTTTAACATTAAAGATTGAAAATTATACTATTTCTCCCAAAACAATCATGCCCAATTCCTATTTTTCACATCAATTAAGGTATTGGTAGTGGCCATAAAAATCCTCCCTAGGACTATCATGTGCTCCTTCCCTTGCTTCTTAACCTAGTCTATAGGAACAATCAATCCTCCAACCTTTACTAACACATTTTCCATTATTCCTTTCAGATAACGGATTGGCCTATCAGCTAATTGTAAGCACATATTGGTAAGTCTTAACTATTCTAGATCCAGTTTGCTATAAATAGATTAAGGCAATAGGTTTATAATCACTCAAAGGTCAAGCATACCCTTAACCTCATCACCATTACCCATTGATACTTGCACAAGAAAACTCCCTAAGTATTCAATTTGGGGGGTAATTGCTGTTGAAGCACTAAACTTGCAACCTCTGAAACTATCACCTTCTTGTTTGGCTCAAACTTCCATTTTTTTGTGCTTAGTTCTTTGAAGAAATTTACATAAGTTGGAATGTTTCTAATCACACATAACAAAGGTAGATTAATATTAACTTTAGAAAACATGTTATATAGATTAGAAAATTACTTATCTTATTTCTAGTCCTTAAGGCAGCTCAGATATGGAATAGATGGTTTATAAGGATTTGTCACCTTATGCAGTCTTAGTTCTTCATTACAGTCGATTGCATGCCCTAGTTTTTCACCTTTCTAAAAGTGACTTGAAAAGTTGTCATGCCCATTGCTTTCTTCATTTTGCTCAACCTTTTCATTGGTGAGGCTCTCCTTCTCTTGATTACCTGTAATAGAAAAATTAGAAGGGATCTCAACATGATTTTCAATCACCTTACCAATTCTCAGAATAGTAACTGCTTGTGCTTGCTCAGGTTAATTGGGCAATTTCCCTTTTTGATTGTTGTGCATTTGAGAAATGAGTTGCCCTACTTGGATCTCAATCCTCTTCACAAATGCCTCCAAAGAATCGAATCTTTTATTGTTTGTTTCCTATTTTTAGTTTTGACTTAAATAAATGCATTCAAGCTTTTCTAAAAAAGGCTTACTTTGTAGGTTTTGAATTGCGGATTGCCCTTGGTAATAATTTGCCATTTAAAAATTTTGGTAATGTAGTTGGGGTTATATTGGTGAATTATTGGTCTTCCAACTCTTCTTCCCTTCGTGCTCTTTCATTGAGAATTGACCCCAACATTTCGAAGATTTTATACATTTATTTGACCGTCTTCTCTCCCACAGCTCCTCCTACTGCATTGTCCACTGTGTACTGACACTGTTGCATTAATCCATCACAGAAGAACTGATTATGCATGTGAAGTAGAAAATGATGGTTTGGACACTATATTAGTAGAAGTTTGAAGCATTCCCATGACTCATAGAATGGCTCTCTCTCTATCCGATTAAAGGTAGCTATCTTTTTCTACAACTCATAAGTCTTTTAACTGGAAATAGAATTTTCCCTTGAATTTGTTGTATACTTCCTCCCATGAAGTTTATGAATTAGATGGAAACGTCATCAACCATGCCCTGGTCCAATCCTTTAATATGTATGGGAAGCACCTCATCCTGAGTTGATCTTCATTGAGTCCATCCAACAAGAATGTCTGGAGAGTGGTATAAAATTCCTGAATAAAATTTAAAGGGACTTCTTTAGGAACCCCAAACAAAGATGGCAACATGTTGTAATGGATGCTCGTCAATTCATAGTTTCTGACTGCCTCTCCTAAATGTATGCACGAAGTGACAAAACCAATTATTGGTCTAACGTACTCCTTCATTACTGGCTGCCTTCCACCCATCTCTTGATCTTCAGGCTTGGGTTCCTCGAGATTGTCTTCAAAGTCCCTTTGAATCTGATGTATGTTGTTAATAAATAGAGCAAGTTAACTTTCCTAAGACCTCCTTTCTTACATAAACCAAATAAAAACAATAGTGAATTAATAAGAAAATTACTAAAACAACTCATTGAAATAAAACGATAAAAATGCATGCATGAATAGATAAAAAAATTGACAAAAAAATCAAAATTAAATTAAGTGTAAATACTAAACAACTCCCCAGAAATGGCGTAAAAAACTTGTTATACCCAAAATAAGTTCTAAAAATATCTAGGCTATCCTACTCGCAAGTATACGAGGTAGTTGTAGTTGATTACCCAAGGTCGACTCCCACAAAGGTGAAATTGGTCCACTAAAATTAACCTTGGACAAAAATAAAAACTTATGCAATCCTAATTTGTTGAGTGAAGGATTTAAATAAAATTACAAAATTAAAATGAGAATTAAACTAATTTAACTTGAAACAAAAAAGAATAGATTAATCGAATTATGAAAATCTTAACAAATAACTTCACTAATTTAATCTCTTATGCATGACTAAGGGAAAATAATTGGTTAGTCGTCTTCCTAAAGGTTCTAAGATCAACTCGAATAATAAACAAAGTCTAACTTTTGTATTTAACAAGTTATCATCCGAATTAATTATGAAAACTCGACTGCTAATTACCACATAAGTTAATATATTTCTAATTCTTAACCTAAGCGTCTATAGTTTCTCATTCTATATTAAACTTCTTCTCTCGATCCTTCGTCTAATACCAAAATGATGCAAAGTTTGGTCATGCTATATTGGATCCTGAACTTTTCTTAGAAGACTAGAACTAATAAATGAGAAATGTGGATATATTCATGTTCTGCTTTGGTGTTTCTGGTGGATAAGAGATTTTGAAATGAGAAGAATTAAAGAGAAAGTTAGAAGTATAATGAAAGCAAAAATGAAGTCGAATTTATGTAGTAAATTAATGAAGAATATGTATATATGTGTACATTCTGTTGTTGGTGTTCATGATTAATCATGAACTATATTTTCTTTATAGATGATATTGATTTGAAATGGAGTTGAGAATGAGGAGTAAAATAAGTAGAAAAGGGTGATCTTAGTATGATTTGTGTTAAGGAAAGATTGTGAAACAAAATGGATAGTTGATCTGGAAAATATTTATGGAGTATGCTTCAGTATTTTAACCACAACTTTTTCTCTATTTATCCAAATGAGATGATTCTTGATTTTGATTAAATTATAAACATAGGGATACATTTCTTATGAAGGAATCAAATTTAAATTCTGTATTTAAGAATCTCAAAATTTTTCATGAAGTTGAGAACTGGGTATAGTACATTGGTTGATGAATGTAAATTCGTATTCTAAATTTGAGGGCGATTCTGGATCGATCTAGGCTAGATTAGAGAAAGTTTTCTTCTGAAAATTTGTAGATCTTCTAGATTAGAGAAAGTTTTCTTCTGAAAATTTGTAGATCTTTCTTTTAGATTTCCAACAATGTATAGTATGAAATTTTTGGACTTCTAGACTAAAATTTTTTCACTTCTTTTATGTTTTGTATCTTCTATGTTTTGCTTCTTCTGTGTTTTGTTTCTTCTACCTTTTGCTTCTTCCGTGTTTTGTTTCTTCTGCCTTTTCGCTTCTTTTGTGATGATATCATCTTCTTCTGTGTTTCTTCTATGATGATGTTATCTTTTTCTGTGTTTTGCTTCTTCTGTGATGACGTCATCTTCTTCTATGTTTTTTTTCTTTTGTATTTTGTTTCTTTTGTGTTTTGCTATCTTCTGTCTTTTTGCTTCTTCTGTTTTTTTGTTTCTTCTGTGTTTTGTTATCTTCTGTGTTTTACTTCTTCTGTCTTTTGCTTCTTTTGCCTTTTGCTATATTCTGGTTTATTTTTGACCCTTCAAAAGATAGAATATGTCTTTGAGGTCTTCATGAAAGTTGTAGATCTTGAAGTCTTATTTAAAACCATATGAAGAACATCTTAATCTGATATCTTTAGGGAAAGTTATAGCAATTTTCCCACTTCTTCTATCTTTTTCCATTCTTCTGCTTTTTCATTTGACTTCATTTGTACCTATTTTTTGTTCCATTTTTGACCCTTCAAAAGATAGAATATGTCTTTGAGGTCTTCATGAAAGTTGTAGATATTGAAGTCTTATTTAGAACCATATAAAGAACATCTTAATCTGATATCTGTGAGTAACGTTATAACAATTTTTCCACTTTTTCTTTCTTTTTCCATTCTTATGCTTTTTCATTTGACTTCATCTGTACCTATCTTCTGTTCCATTTTCCTTTAGAAGATAGAATTTGCCTTTGAGGTCTCATGAAAGTTGTAGTTATTGAAGTCTTATTTAAAACCATATAAAGAACATCTCAATCCTATATCTTTAGGGAAAGTTATAACAATTTTTTCACTTTTTCTGTCTTTTTCCATTCTTTTGCTTTTTCATTTGACTTCATCCTTATCTATTTTTTGTTCCATTTTTAACCCTACATAAGATAGAATTTGTCTTCGAGGTCTCATAAAAGTTATAGATCTTGAAGTTTTCTTTAAAATCATTGGAAAAATATCTTAATCCGATATCTTTAGGGAAAGTTATAGCAATTTTCTCACTTCTTCTGTCTTTTTCTATTCTTCTGCTTTTTCATTTGAATTCATCTGTACCTATTGTCTGGTCCATTTTGACAATTCAAATGATAAAATTCGACCTCAAGGTCTTCTTCAAAGTTGTATATATCAAAATTATCTTTGTAATCATCCCAAGATAATCTTAATCCAACATCTCTAGTGAGAGTTATGCTATTTATCCCGAGTTCAATATAATTGAGGACCAAATCTTGTTTAACTCTTTCGGCCATAATTTTGCTATCCGACTTCCAAATGAAGTGATTCTTGAACCCTTAGATTCCTAACACTTTTATTTTTACATCTCCATGAAAGGTTATAGATTTTGGTATTGATGTGAAAAAGAGGTATTAATCAAGTAAGGGTATCGATTGGAAGAGTAGGAATTGGATATTTTACTGAACATGCTTCAGTATTTTGATGATTTTTTTATCAGTAGAGCTCTGAATAAGATGATTTTTATTTCAAGATAAACTAGAGGCATGGAGATACAAATGGTATGAAGAAGTTGAAATTTAATTCATTTTTTAAGATGTTTAAATTTTGGATAGAATTTGTGCATAGTATACTGATTTGGACAAGAGTAGTTTAAAAATGTTTGAAGTGTATCTTTCGAATTACTGAACCAAATGGATTGATTTTGGTGTCATTGGAAACCTAAGACAAGGGAGAACACTTTTGAAGAAAGAGTTATGACAGAATATTCAAGGGTACTTTTGACAAGACACTTAAGTATAAAAGACATAAGGCATAAATGGAAGGGAAAATGGGACATTTCTCGATCATTAAAGGTATAATTGGAAGAAGAAGTGTTGTCTTGCTTATAAATGAAGAAGAAAAACATGAATGGAAGGTTAAGCAGAAGAACAAAAATTTAAGAGAAAAGAGAGAATGTCATGAAAAAGAGAGAGAAATACAAAGAAAAGAAGAGAATGAGAGAAAGAAGAGAAAACAAACTAGGGTTTCAACTGTGCTAACCTTCAAGAGAGATTTTGGAGTCGTTCAAGAAAGGAAAAAGGAAGAGAAAGAGAAGAGCTTCCCTTTAAGCTAAAGATCTCTTCAATTGGTGAAATATCAAGGTAAGACCATTTTGGATCTTTTGGATTTTTGGAAGGATTTTAGTTCATAGAGTCTAGAAAATACTTGGGTTTAAGCATTCTAGAATCAATTTTTAGTGATTTTGCATTATGAGATTTTCTATTGGTTTTCTATTGAATGAAACTTGGTTTGTTTTAGGAAACCAAGAGAATCCTACCTAAAAGCAAGGAGAAAGACAACCTTGACTTGGATTTTTGCAAGCGAACTAGGTGAGTAATGTATTTATAATTATTGTGTGATTAGACAAATTCTTGCCTAAGTGTGGATATGTGTTAAATTGTTTGAAATTCATTTGAAGAAAATACAAGATGATTTTTTTTTTCATACTGTGGAAGAAGTATGATATGTGATATAAATAAATTGTGTTTTTGATCAATGTTATGCTTTGATATTTTTCATGGAATTTTGTATAAATGAAAAGTATGAAAGCATTTGATAAAATGACTTGAGCATGTTTATGTTCTTTTGTTTGGGTGAGAATGGTACCATTCTGTTCGTCACGTGCACGTTGACAAGAACCTTCTCCCGATTGCCCGCTTGTGATATATGAGCTCTAAAAAACTGAACTTATTTTATTCATGGGGTAAACTTCGATCTCCTCATTCTGTTTCATGGAATCCTTGAGTCATTTGTTGTGCATTGCATTTTTTTAAATTGTCAAGTATGAAGCATATTGAATGTTATGTGTTATGAGTGATTATATGATTTGAACTAAATTTTATGAATGTTTAATTTGTTTGAATAAAGTATGAATGCTAGATATACATATATACATACACATGCTTGACTTTGGGTCAATGGCTATAGATATATTAGCCATTGAGTTGTGTAGCTCACCCCACGCTTCCCTCCTTAGGTGCACAAAGAGAAGATTAGCGATCCTTACAAGGCATTGGAACTCCAAAATAGTTAAAGACTTCTGTAATTAAGTTAGTTCGGGAACTTTTTGTATTTGGAATCATTCTAAGCATAAGCATTCAATGGTATCACATGTAAAGATATTGTGAAAACAAACATCGTGTTCTGTAATGGGCGCAAGTTATTACTGAAACTCTGATGTGTGTAATAATGTTTGCAGCTTTGTGACTGAAATGGTTTTAAATAAATCGGGCTGATTTGATTATCGATTTTCCGCATGCGTTTTAATTGTTAAAAAAATTTACAATGTGATTTGAATGTTAATTGTTTCCGAATGCTGGGCTCCGAAAGCGGGGTCCAGCATTGTCTGGTATCAGAGCTTAGGCTTTTTCCTAGGCTTAGAATGCATTATGGGATGAATTGTGTGCTATGTGATTTATTGTTGTATTGTGAATTGATTTGTTGCATTAATTGACATGCATATCATGCATACATATAGGAAATAAGATTAGAATGAAAGTAAGCTAAAAGATGGTGTCTTAGCAAAGGAATAAAATGCCACCTCTTAAAAGATATGTGGAGTTTTGCAAGGATCTACTGCATCTGATTCCTCACCATTTAACAAGGGTGTTGATGAGTATATAATCCCATTAATTGCAACCATATGAGTTGCATGCATGAACTTCTGTTAAGAGTTTAGACTAGTTGAAACGATAAGAAGAATGGTGTTTGGTTAGAGTGTAAGATAAGGGAAGTTTGTGGATATTTATAAATAAGAAATATGGCGTAGTATGATATGTTAGATATAGATGTAGTATCTGTGGTTGTGTCAGTGGATAAAGTAACAGAATTTCTTGAGGATGTGTACTTGAATTGATACGGATGTGAAAATATTTCCATGACTTGACTTAAGAAGAGATAAAGACAGGGTGAAAATGACGAGATTTAAGGTATACAAACAAAGTGGAATTGAAAGGTTGAACTCAGAATTTATGATCAAGTATATGATTGTATTAGTGAATTTGAGATTTGAATCTCAAGATGGCTATATGTTTATGCTCCTAAATTGATTAAGAATGTATGTATGGAAAGTGAAACAAAGGATAATGATATATGTAGAGGTTCTAAAGGTTATGTCGACTAGTTATTGTGAGTACATATTTGATAATGTGGTTAAATTGGTGAATAATATGATTGAGTACATATGAGACCTATATGTGCATATGGATAGGAGATAATCAATGATCCCTATAGTTAAAGATTATAAGATGAATCAGAGTAACGAGATGGAAGTATAGTATAGATGATTGTAGCAAGAAATCTTCTTCCGAAGAAGAAATTTTTGAAGTAGGTTAAGCAGATCAGGTAGTTTATATGAAGTATGATTAATAAAAGAACCAATCAAAGATGAATATGTAATGAATTAGAAGTAAATGTTAGAGTTCTATCCCTAGTGGAGACTCAAGCATAACAGGTAGAGTATGCTACTGAGAATGTATGTATTTTTTTGATGAAAAGTATCCAACTAAAAAAGTGGATTTTAGGAAATTGAGAAAATACTATTGATATGTGAGGAAAAACGAGTATGAATGAGCAAACATTAGAATAAGCCAATGTGAAATATGAGTAAATCTAAAGAATGGAGAAGGTCATTTTAGAAAGGTGAGTCAATTGGGAAATTGAAAATAACGCGAGATAATGCTACCTCATCGAGGAATTAGTTATTTAAGGAATTAGGAGAGCTAATCATGGACATATGGAGTTTGATAATAATTGTTTGAGTTAATAATTGCCCCGATAGTACCATAGTATTGAAGATTAGAGTGATCCAAGCGAAATTTGATGATGTATTAAACATATTTGAAATTTTGAAAAGAATAGTAGGATGCTTGAAGAAAAATGTATAAAGCGTATGGGTAATGAAAATAAAGAAAATTTTGAAGAATTATACTGATATTAATTATATCGTATGAATTTGGAGATTTTATAGTATGCAATGATATTATATAAGAGATTTAGATAAATCCAATGCAGCAACATAAAGTGATTTCATATGTATGGAGACAACTAAAGTCCTATGAGTTGATTATTCAATACATCATTTAGAGTTACTATAGTTATGGTTGCTTTGAAAGTTTGGAGATAGTATATGTAAAGGAATATCTGGGATGTATATATACAAGTACAGATCATAAAAGTTTGATGCAATCACTCAATTGAGAGAATTGAATATGAGATCAAGAAGATTGATATAAATACCGAAAGACCATGATTGTACAAGTGAGAAATTCCAAGTAAAGTTACATGTTATATCAGATACCTTAAGCAGAAACTCGATAATGAGGATTATCAGAACTAGAGTAAAAAGAAACATAGAATGTGGGGCTTGGTTTATCCTAAA
>JANJEY010000001.1:12405971-12424465 GCA_024703695.1 Erythroxylum cataractarum | reverse complement strand
CACCCACTTACTCTTTTTAATTCTACCAACTTATTAAAATTCTAATTTTAACTAAATTCCACCAATTAATTTCTATTCACTAAGTACTAAAACTCCCAAATTATTCTAATTAAAAACAATTAATCAATCTCAACCTCCAAATAAATCAAATATGCTTAAAGCGAATCGGGGCCCAACATATTAGACGACATTTCTCTCTTTATCCAACATATCAACACCAATTGTATTCCAGTTTTCTAGAATTCAACTTTTCTGATGCTATATCACTTCATAATGAGTCAACTACCATATTGAGTGCATCTACTCTTCTCATTTGATTTTTCATCATTTTCTTAATCTCGTTCATGTATAAAATCCTATCTTATACGCACTTTTAACTTTCCCCATACTACATATCCTTTCGTTCATCTCATGCAAAGTCATTTATGTCTATTTCATTTCCCTTTCTCTATTTCCACATTTCTGTCTCATTTCCCTATTATCATTCATTTCTTCTTCCACATATATATCCTCAATCAATTCAAAATTATCGATGCATAATCATTATAAAATTCTGATCTCAAGTCTATTAATATCTTCTTACTGCAGATCATAACTCTTGTCACATTAATTGAATAACCACTTCGATTCCAATTTCCTCTTCTTAAGATCATAACAAGGTTATGTTTTCAT
The DNA here is from genome assembly GCA_024703695.1 of Erythroxylum cataractarum. NCBI lineage: Eukaryota > Viridiplantae > Streptophyta > Magnoliopsida > Malpighiales > Erythroxylaceae > Erythroxylum > Erythroxylum cataractarum. Next base: position 12,423,793 of record JANJEY010000001.1, on the reverse strand, counting down.
TGCATTCTGCTTATACACTCTAATCTCATCATGCATACTTATATCCCTATATTCCTTAAACAATCCATAACAATACATTCGTATCAATATCACTTTCGAAAATATATCACCACAGTACAATATTGGTGTCATAGTCAATAATACATCCTCTAATATAGTTGCATTGAATCATTAATTATGATATCTAACCACATACTATTTCCCATTTCTATTTATCCACAACTTTCATTTTCCCATATCATGAAAGAGTATCATCATTTTCTCACTAATCCTATCAACTCAAACTCTTAACAATTGCTCATGCATGTAATTCATACATATGTGTTTATGTAAGATCCTAATTCCAGCGCTCTGATACCAAACATGTTGGACCACGTTTTTGGAGTCCAACATCAAAGGTCACAATATATGAGCTTATTACCATGAAAATCTCCTTAGGTTAATTCCAATAAAAACTTTACGGTGTCTGCAGGAGGATTTTGCCGCGGCAATAGGATGTTCACTGTGGCGAACCGTTGGTAGAAAATTATTCGTTGCGAAAACTAAATTTCACCGCGGCGAAAATGCTAAAGCACTTTCCCCTGAATCTTCAGGACAAGTTCACCACAACAAACTCTTGACTTCACCGAGGTGAAAGTGGTCAACTTAATACAACGAAATTCCTTCCATCTTTCCTAGCCTTAATTTCAGTCTAAGTTGTCCCCAATTCACTTCCTTTGACGCAACATCATTTCATAACAATTCCACTACCAATATTAACTCATCAAACTCTCTATGCTCTTTTCATTTAATTCATTACTTATAACTAATTCTCATTCTTCAAAATTTCATATCTTTCTTTTTCCATAACATCTCACTTGTATATACAACAACAATTTGCATTCAATAACCTCAAAAGGAAGGAGTTTTACAAACCTTTAGTCACTTATAAAAATGACATCATTCGCTTAATACAAATTACACATGGATGCTTATGTTTGATACACCACTAAAGCTACTCAAAAATCAAACTAACTTATTATAAAAGCTAATTATCTTGTAGTTGCCAAATGCCTTTATGCTCTTGATCACTTGCCCTCTTACTCATTACCTAAAGTTGGGGAGGAAAGAGGGGTGAGCTTGAAGCTTGTGGGTAACAAGTTTATAATGAAGAATAAACAAAATCTTTGAAATGTTCATTTGTCATAGAAATTTCATATTGAATGCACAAAACGTAAAATTTTCAAATTCTCAACGAAATATCCTCACATAAACATAACATATACATGTAACCATCAAAGCATAACACTCAATTATGCACCATTTATGACTATGAAAAGATGCAATGCACAAACAAACAACTCGAGAGTTCCATGGAACAAAATAGATAAACTGAAGTTTTTACTATGAACAAAATGAATCCGATTTCTCAGGATCTCGTAGCCTCAAGCAGGAAACCGGGAGAAGGCTATATGTTAACGTGCACTTGACTAACGAAACGTTCCTCTGTTGCCCAAACACATTCAAATTTATGCTCAAATCATTTCATCAAATGCTCATACTTTCGAGTTTTTTTTATCTTTTCATTCATATAAAATGCCATGACATGTTTCAATGGCATAACTTGATCTTAATTCATAAATCTCAATGCATTTTCAATAATCACAATAATTCTAATCCAATCAATTAAGCATATACACACATAAGCAAATTCTTTAAATTGTTTAAAAACAATATTTGAAGTGATTGAAATCATTCTTGATTTGGAAGAAAATATTAATGGATCATTACTAAATTATAAACATGAAACCCACCTTAATATCTTTGCTTATAACTTGCTCAAAGATGCCTCTCCTCTTGCCTTCCTTGAGTCCCTTTAACAATAGCCAAAATGCCATTAATAAGAATTCCAATTTATGATCAAGTAAATGAAGAAATTTGATAATACTTTCTTCTAGAAAAATATTCTCCATTGTCTTTATTTTCTAATGACTCTAAAATAATTGAATTTGGTTCAACACTTTAAAAGTTATACTAAAAATATTTCCAGGATGTTCTTATTCTAAAACAACATTCTATACTCCAGTTCCATCCAAAATTTGAAATCCTTAGAGACTGAATTTGAACTCAATTTCTTCATTCAATTTGTATCCCTATGTCTCTAGTTTACACAAAATAAAAAATCACTCTATTTGGATAACTACACAAAACGCTATGCTCAAAATATCAAAACATGTTCAATGCTGAAAAGTTTGCCGCAGCGAACTTTTATGGAAACTCATACCGGAGACATGTTTTTCAACATTCTTCATCTTTTTACTTCCCATCTTTTACATGTAACCCATCTAAACACTAAACCATCACTTTTACTTCATTTTCAACTTCATTCCAACCCAATATCATTGACAAAAACATCAAAATCTATCTTTGATCATTAACCCTAAAAACTAAACATATGCATTTACCCATTCTCAACCACTTCCTACACATATTCATCTCTTAGGTAACATCAAAACATCTTTAGTTAATCTAATCAAGAAGAATGATGCTTATACTTACTTCATTTAGCTTCAAAATCTTCAAACTCTTCAAGAATCTCCAAACCCTAAATTTTCTCTTCTTTTCTTCTCTTCTTCTCTTCACCCACGATTTCTTCTTCTTCAAAATACAAGACAACTTCTTTTTTTTAAACCCTTAATGAGTGTGCAATGTTCATTTTGCCCCTTGCCTAATGCCTTATGTCTTATACCCTTAAGTGAACTTACAACAATGCCCTTCATTCATTCTTAAAACATTAATACTTCAATTCAATTAACATATATCATAAAATCTCACCAACATTAACATACTAATTAACTCCAAAATTTAATCCATCAACAACTCATAATTCATTTAAATCATGCTTAATATATAAAAAAATTGGGGACCAACATATACTTACAACTGCCATAGGTGTATGAATAGGATGTTAATATTTTGATTGATGTGTATATTCAATTTAAAGAACTTAAACATGAAAGGAATAAGCTAGTGTGTTGGCACATTTTGAGTAACTGGAGTTTGATTTTAAGTTAATTTCATAAGATTTGATATCATTGTATCATTATTGTAGTGTTGCATGATTTATGTTTATCTATTTACGTGTTTTGTTGTTTTTGTTTTAAGTTTTGCTTAATGGACAAGCAAAGGTTTAAGTATAAGGATGTTGATAGGTATAGATTATATCATGTTTTAAGGTGTTTAAGTGTGTTTTTAAAAGTAGTTTTTAGATTATTCTCATATGTATAAGCTTAGAATTATGATATTATTAATGTTTTTATGTATTCTAAGTGTTTCGTTTGGTTTAAAGCATGAATTAGATCTTAGTTCTATTATTCAAGAGGTGTTTGATGTGTTTGTGAGTATTTGGAGTCAGGAAATTGAAGAATGAGGAAGATCGAATAAGCTTAAAGGTGTCACGATTGTGCACAATTGAGCATGATCATGATAGAGATGATAAACCTAAAAGCAGAATCATGACTCTTATGTCATAATCGTGGTAGGGACTTTCCATATGTTAGTTTTTTCAACTATTTTAAGGTTTTTTGGCATTTTTGGAACCGATCAAAGTGGGAAAACCCATTTACACCCCAAGACCCTAACATACTATTTAAGAACGTGAAATTCACCAAAAAAAAGGTGGCAACCATTGCATAAAAGTGAATGAAAAGTGGGAGATCAAGAAGAACATCAAAAAATTCTAACATTCCAGATTAACGTGTTAAATAATTTTTTTCTCTTTTTTTTATTTCTTTCATTATCCTTTGTGTCTAATCTGATTTCCATAATGTTAAACATGTTTATAGAGTTCTAAAATCATATTAGGAATTATTCTAGATTTATTTTGTGACTTTATTCATTGTTGATTTCAATACATACTTAGATGTTTATGATAATTATTCATGCATAAACTTAGCAAATATTGAGAGAGTGAGTCCAAAGTAATTAGCATTAGATTGTACAATGAGAGTTAACAATTTAATAGACCCAAAATTATCAAATTAACAATCATTCAAAGAGAGATCTTGTTTAAGAAATTAATTATCCAATATATAGCTTTAGATCTAATTAAAATGTTAGGGAAAGTTTTATAAATCGAGAGGTAGCAAAACAAGCATTTTCATATTCAATTAAGGTTAATTGATTAGATCTTGAGATAGAGTAATCAATACCTTGGGAAATTTAGGATGAAACATATAATTGAATCAAAAATAGTAAAGGAAACAAAATAAGGAAAGAATAAATCCTAAGTATTCAATCTTGATCGAAACCCTAATTTTAATTGGTAGCTCATTTATTATTTGATTTATTTACTTTATTTTATTATTTTTTCAATTTATGTTATTTATTTTTATTCAAATCACATTATGAATACCTTAGACAAAGTTAGGTTCAAATTGGTAACCTTGTATAATCCTTCTAGGAACGATAACCTTATATACTACAAGTTATGATTCATATAATTGTCTTGTATTAAAGGTTTTATTAGATCTTTAATTACTATTGTAACATCTCATCCCCAGATTTTGGGTTAGAACCCAGATTTCAAACAGAGAGAATAGCAATGTGAGAGTTAGGGAAAATTTTTTGCATTTCATGCCCAGCAGCGTGTTAGCATACATGTATGTGAATTTGAATCTTCGCACATACAAAACTAAGTGTACATGCATTCATTGACAACTTCGAGGTATGATTGTTTTAAATGTGATTTTTATTGAAAATGAGAAGTATAGGGAGTGATCTTGGTATGAGTTGTGATAAGGAAAGATTTGGAAACAAAAGTGGTGGTTGATCTGGAAAATGTTCACTGAGTGTACTTCAGTTTGTTAACCACAACTTTTTCTCTATTTATCCAAATAAGAAGATTTTTTGTTTGGATTAAACTAGAAACATATGGCTATATTTCTTATGAAGATATCTAATTTCAATTCTGTCTCTAAGAGTCTCAAAAGTTGTCATGAAGTGAGAATTGAGCGTAGTACTTTGGTGGATGAATGTAATATTTGTCTTCGGACTTTAAAGAAAATTTGGGATTGATTTACATAGATTTTGGCAAAGTTGCCTTCTTTTCTGTTATATTTTCAACAGTATATAGTATGAAATTTTTAGACATCATAGTCAAAAGTTATGACCCTTATAAGTGGAGATGCTCAGGAGTGTAGTATGTTTCTTCTTATTTTGATCTTCGGCTTCTTCTTTTCAAGTTGACTTTTGTTCTTCTTATGTTGACCTTTAGCTTCTTCTTAGTTTTGTTCCTTTTGAGTTTTGTTTCTTATTAATGAATATTTATGAACTTCTTATTAGTCATGAACTTCTTCTTAGTGACTATTTATAAACTTCTTCTTAGTCATGAACTTCTTCTTAGTGACTGTTCATGAACTTCTTTTTAGTCATGTACTTCTTCTTAGTTATGAACTTCTTCTTAGTGACTATTCATGAACTTCTTCTTAGTGACTGTTTATGAATATCTCTTAGTGACTGTTCATGAACTTTTTCTTAGTTACTGTTCATGTTATATCTTATGTTCCATTTTTGATCCTTCAGAAGATGGAATCTATCTTCTAGGTCTTCATAAGAGTTGTAGATCTTAAAGTCCTCTTTCAAACCATATAAAGAACTTCTAAATCCGATATCTCTATAGAAAGTTATACTAATTGTCCCATGATAGGTTCAATATGATCGAGGATAAAACCAGATTGGATTCTTTTTGCCATAACTTCTTCTCTAGATACTCAAATGAATTGATTCTTAAACCATTGGACTCTTAAGACAATGCTATACATCTCCACCAAAAATATTAGTCATATAAAATGAGGTGAGAGAGATTGAGTGAAAAACGTGGGACTGGTACAGTGAGTGTACTTTTAAATACTATGAATTGGTGTTATTCTACTGAATATACTTCAATATTTTGATGATTTTTGGATCGATAGAGTTCCAAATGAGATGATTTCTGATTTTTGGTAAACTACAGACATGAAGCTACAAATGGTATGAAGAAATTGGAATCTAATTCAGTCTCTATGATGTTTAAAATGTGGATAGAATTTGTGCCTAGTATAATGATTTCGATAAGAGCAGTCCAAAAGTTTTTGAAATGTATCTTTTGAATCATTGATCCGAATAGAATGATTTTTGTTTCATTAGAAACTTAAGACAATGAAGTACATTTTTTTGGAAAAAAAATGTTAAGTTAGAATGTTCAAGTGTACTGTTGGCAAGACACTTAAGTATAACAGACATAAGGCATAAATGGAAGGAAAAATGGGACAATTTTTAATCATTAAGGGCATAATTGGAAGAAGAAGTGTTGTCTTGCTTATAAATGAAGAAGAAAAACGTGAATGGAAGGATAAGCAGAGGAGAAGAATGAAAATTTAAGAGAAAAGAGAGAATGTCATGAAAAAGAGAGAGAAATACAAAGAGAAGAAGAGAATGAGAGAAAGAAGAGAAAATAAGTTAGGGTTTCAATTGTGTTAACCTTTAAGAGAGATTTTGGAGTTGTTCAATAAAGGAAAAAGGAAGTAGAAGAGAAGAGCTTCCCTTTGAGATAAAGATCTCTTCAATTGGTGAAGAATCAAGGTAAGACCATTTTGGATCTTTTGAATTTTTGGAAGGATTTTAGTTAATGGAGTCTATAAAATGTTTGGGTTTAATCATTCTAGAATTAATTTTTAGTGATTTTGCATTGTGGGATTTTCTATTAGATTCCTATTGAATGAAACTTGGTTTGTTTTAGGGAACCAAGAGAATCCTACACAGGAGCAAGGGAAAAGACAACCTTGACTTGGATTTTTGCAAGCGAACTAGGAGGTAATGTATTTATAGTTATTGTGTGATTAGGCAAATTTTTACCTATGTGTGGATATGTGTTAAATTGTTTGAAATTAACTTGAAAAAAATACATGATGATTTTTTTTTTTGATTTTGCCATATTGTGGAAGAAGTATGATATATGATATAAATACATTGTGTTTTGATCAATGTTATGCCTTGATATTTGTCATGGAATTTTGTATAAATGAAAAGTATGAAAGCATTTGATAAAATGATTTGAGCATGTTTATGTGCTTCTGCTTGGGTGAGAGTGGAACCATTCTATTCGTCACGTGCACGTTGACAAGAGCCTTCTCCCGGTTGCCCGCTTGTGGCATATGAGCTCCAAAAAATGGACTCATTCTTTTCATGGGGTAAACTTCAGTTTCCTCATTCTGTTTCATGGAACCTTCGAGCCATTTGTTGTGCATTGCATTTTTTTAAATTGTCAAGTATGAAGCATATTGAGTGCTATGTGTTATGAGCGGTTATGTGATTTGAGCTAAATTTGATGAATGTTTAATTTGCTTGAATAAAGTATGAATGCTAGATATACATACACATGTTTGACTTTGGGTCAATTGCCAATGACTATAAATATATTAGCCACTGAGCTGTGTAACTCACCCCAGGCTTCCCTCCTCAGGTGCAGAAAGAGAAGATTAGCGATCTTTGCAAGGCATTGGAATTCCAAGATAGTTAAAGACTTTTGTAATTAAGCTAGTTCAGGAATTTTTTGTATTTTCAAATCATTCTAAGCATAAGCATTCAATGGTATCACGTGTAGTTTGTATTTTGTATTTGGTATTTGTAATAAAGCAAAAGGGGTTATTTTTGAAATGTAAAGATATTATGAAAACAAACATCGTGTTCTGTAATGAGCCCAAGTGATTACTGAAACTCTAATGTGTGTAATAATGTTTGCATCTTTGTGACTGAAATTTTTTTAAATAAATTGGGCCTATTTGATTATCGATTTTTCGCATACGCTTTAATTGTTTTAAAAAAATTTTGCAATGTGATTTAAGTGTTAATTGTCTTCGAATGCTGGGCTTCGGAAGTAGAGTCCAACATACTATTACATCCATTTAGTTTAGAAACCGTAGCAAACATAAGATAATAACATAGTCCCTCAATCATGCATATTTGACTAAAATAACTATATTAATCCTCAAGAAAAAGAGATCAACCCATTATGGAAATAACACGATTCATCATATTCAAATACTTCAATCTCATCTTTATCAGTATAAGAGAAGTGTTTAAGCAATAATCCAAGTAAATAACCAAATGAATTATTAAAAGATAACAGAGTATCAATTGGTTAAGTTAACAGGTATTAACTTTAGTAAACAACATAAAAGTAAAACATAGAGAAATATGCAAAAAAATGAAGAACAAAACAAGCAGACAATGATCAGATAAAGGAGTTGGAGTGGTCTCTTGCACTCTCAAGCTCTCTACATTGGCTCTCGTCTTTTGATCCTTCTTGGTTCTCACCTAGATGATCAGATGCTCAAGCGGTTTCCACCTCTTTGTTATTTTCTTCTTCACCTCACCTAACTGGTCTCTGCTTTCTCTCCTCTCTTATCCACCTTCTTCTTCACTATCTATTTTTGTGTCCCCTGAATGTCCTAGTGTGTCTCGGATGTGAGAATAATTCAAATGATAGAATGTGTTGCCACCCTTCTCTCTTCTTTCTATTTGTAGTCTCATTTTAGGTCTAAATTTTCAAGCCTTCAACCTGCAGATACCACTTAATAAGTAGATGAATTAAAGGAAAGACATGTAATGGGGTGACTTTGTTTGTCACCCTTGTGAGGGTTGGTCAAGTGTCACCATCATAATTAAACTTGTCACGGTGATGACAAGTCCTTTAGTCCCCCTTCCCTTTATTTTTTTCGTTTCTTGTAAAACTTAAGTGAACTTTCGTTTTTCATGCAAAATTCACAAAACATGCAATATTCACACCATTTTCACTCAATTTATCTTACATTTGGATCAAAACACAATGATTTGTAATCAAAATCAAGATATTAAGGCAAGTAAAGTCAATAGAAATTATACACAATAAGAGACAACTAGTTCAGAGGGATAGAACTACTACCACCAGTGTTAATTAAATGGAAGAATAGGCCTCTAAAACATTATACATAGGAGTATTATTATGATTTGATGAAGAAATAACCTTATTTTCATCCTTAAGGACAAAGATCTTAAAGGGAAGGCAATTATGTTATAGATAATTGCTTGACAATTAGAGGGTGATATCAATAAAAGGAAAGTTCTACAGGAGTTTGTTAGGAGATTTGGACATTTGTGTTGATACAAATTTCTTTTCATGTTTTTCAATTTTTGTCATTTTTGTCTTGTATCGAGCTAGATAAGCCACTAGCGGGGATGTCTAGGATTCATTCAAAAAATCTATGCAAAATTCCTTCCTTAGTTTTTTAATCTCTTTGACACTTAATTGTATTATGTCAAGATTCAGTGATAATCAAATCATTGGCTCAACTTAAATTGTAATTCCTTTCAACTTTGTGTTGATTATTTCCCTTAATCCTTGAAATTTTTTGTTAAATATCTAAATTTAATAACTTCTTACAGGAATTTTAAGATTCAGAAACTTTTTAAGAAGAAGTCATTTCTTAGTTAGAGCTAATTACTGACTTTAAGAGGGAGAAGTCCCAACTAGCTCTAACCACAAACTGTATGTATTCAAACATCTTACACGAGATTAAAAAAAAATCCTCTTATCAAAGGATTACATAGTAAAAGCATTAGAGGTTCCTAATTAAGTTATGTACGCATTAGAGAGAACAATGCTAGGTTTTTAAGTTAGAAACAAAAATAAGGGCTAGATTTTAAGATTTCATTGTTTTTTTTAAATTTTCAATGTTTAATTTTATGTGACACTAACAAATCATGTGTCAGGCACGAATTGAATAGGTTTGCCATCGTGATATTCTACATCAATACTATTTACCTTAAGGCTAATGGCAAATTGTTTTTGTAAAATATTAAACGTTGACATATTTTATGGCCATTTTAAAAGTTTAAGTTAATATTATAAAATTAAGTAAAAAAATAGTTTTTTTTTTAAATTTGTCCTAAAATAAACGAATAAGAGAAAGGGTGTTATTCAGCCATCATATTTAGACCAAATTCATTTCGGAATGTGGAAATTACTAATAATATATTTTTAATTGTTGACATTACTCGTCTATTTATTTGTGTTTAAGCACTTAAAAGAAAAATATCATGCAATTGCTCCGTCGTACGGACCGCCTCTTTGACCAAAAATATAAAAAATAGAAGACTCTCCGTTTTACGGTTTGGCCATCCCTCCTCAATTCTCTCTCTTTCTTTCAGGAGGCGGAAAAAGGCCTTTCTTCTTCTTCTTCTTTTTCCGTACCACCACCACCCCAACGACCGCTTTGCGCCGCCTTCTCTTCCTCTTCCTTCACCTCAAGTCCATCACATTTCCGATTTTTCTTTTATGTTTTCTATCCTCTCTTTTATATTTCTCTCCTCGTTCACTATCGCCATCAACATATAGGTGAGGTTCAGGTTAGCCATTCTTCCAACGAGAACAGGTTATCTTTGTGACAATAATTATACCAAGTTTTCATTGTGATATTTTCATTTTTTTCATTTTACATACGGGTTTTCATCGTGGTTATGGCGGAGAAATGTGTATACATTATGGTGATGGTGATACTTTAGTTGTTTACGTGCATGGTATTGAACAAATGCTATCGTTTGGCTGTTATGTTTTTCATGTGAATCGACTTTTATTGATTTGGAAATTGTCATTTCCAAGTTTCATCCAACGCTCCGCATCTTAACAGCAAGTAGTTCTTGATTAATCTAGTTAACCTATAAAGGGGTGTATTCTTTTTTCTTTTTCAGTTTGCCTTGTAAGAAATGCAGAGCATAAGGTCTCCGTTTAAGGGAATTATCAAGGACTTGAAAGGTAGAGCGGCTTGTTATAAGAATGATTGGGATGGAACTCTTTGTTGTGGAATCAGGTACGCAACTCTTATGCATTGTGCAACTATTTTCTTAATAGCCGACAAACTGGTTGTCATCTAAATGAATCTGAAAATATTCACACCAGGATAATGGCCCCAACAACCTATATCTTCTTTGCTTCTGCGCTTCCGGTTATTGCGTTCGGGGAGCAATTGAGTAGGGACACAGGTAAAAGCATCTACTAAGATGATTCTCTTAAATAATATAAAATTTTACCTATTAGGGTAGGTAAAAGGAATTGCTGCTTATACATGTTTTGTTCATGTACAGCTTACGGCATATATATATGTATATATATTGACACACATGTATAAATTGAACTTGAAAATTATGTTTGTTCCTGTGTCAGATGGGAGCCTAAGCACAGTCGATACGTTAGCTTCTACAGCAATTTGTGGAATAATACATTCAATTTTTGGAGGACAGCCATTGTTAATACTAGGAGTTGCCGAACCCACTGTTATAATGTATAGCTACATGTACAGTTTCAGCAAAGGAAGGCTCGAGTTGGGGCGTCAATTGTATTTAGCCTGGGCAGGGTGGTGAGTTATATAATTAGAGCGTAGTGTGTGGGCTTTTTGATTTTACTCAAGAAATGTATTATCACGGAAGCATTGTTTTCTTAATACAGGGTCTGTGTCTGGACAGCCCTCATGCTCTTGCTTCTTGCTATTTTTAATGCGGGATATATCATTACAAAATTCACAAGAGTTGCAGGGGAGCTTTTTGGCATGTTGATTGCAGTTCTTTTCCTTAAAGAGGCCATTTCGGTATAAGAATCTCGGGATCAAATCCCCTGTCCAAGTTACCCTGTCCCTACTCTGTCCAGTAGGGTGGATACCGTCCATTTATGTGGGGTTCACTGGGGTCCACATAAATAGACGACATCCACCTCACTGGACAGAGTAAGGACATGGTAACTTGGACAGAGGATTGGATTTGAAGAATCTCTTACTTCTTACTTTTTTTTTAGTCGTTGGTGTTTTTGATGTTGTATTGTAAATTGCAGCTGATTTACCAGTGCGGGTAGTCATGTTTACTTTTGAATTATAGGGGCTAGTTGATGAGTTCCGTATTCCTAAAGACAAAAACCCAACGTTGGAAAAGTATCAGTTTCAATGGGTATATACCAATGGTTTGCTTGCTATCATTTTCTCGTTTGGTCTGCTATTTACTGCCATTAAGAGCAGGAAGGCAAGATCATGGCGATATGGCACAGGTGAATGAACTGACAACAGTATGTGACAATTCTTAACACCCAAAAAATGTATATGTGGCAATTTATAGAAGCTTATTTATTTGTTTCGAATTTCAAGTACTTTTCATCTTTATTTTTTGTGCCTTCTATAACAGGGTGGTTCCGTAGTTTTACGGCGGATTATGGTGTTCCCCTAATGGTCCTGGTCTGGACAACATTGTCTTACTGTGTACCCAGCAAAGTTCCTACCGGAGTTCCCAGAAGGCTGGATTCTCCACTTTTCTGGGACTCTGAGTCACTGTATCATTGGACAGTTGTCAAGGTTATAGTCAGATGCAAAACACATTTGTTATTTAATATTTGATAACTGTTGTGTAATGAACATAGTGGATAAGTTTCGTGTGGCGTAATTGCTAGAAATGATTGGTATTACATGTTGACATGGCTAATTGGATCTCAGAATTTAAGTTTGACCTCAAATAGTACTCATGAGTGTAGACTTAGCATGCAGGATATGGGGAAGGTTCCAGTGGCTTATATCTTTGCTGCCCTTGTACCGGCCATTATGATTGCTGGCCTATACTTCTTCGATCACAGTGTAGCTTCACAATTGGCACAACAAAAGGAATTTAATCTCAAAAATCCATCTGCTTATCATTATGATATCCTGTTGCTTGGATTTATGGTATACTACTCATGATGGGGAAATTTATTTTTTTCCATCCGTGATTTTATTCATTTCAGGCCTAACATTTGAATTTTATTTTCTTTTGCAAACTCAAGACTTTAATCTGTGGATTGCTTGGACTCCCTCCATCAAATGGTGTCCTCCCCCAGTCACCCATGCACACGAAAAGTCTTGCACTTCTCAAAAGACAGGTGCGGGACAAGAGCTAATGATGTTAAATTTCATTTTATTAGTCAGAATTAAAAGCTTTATTATTATTCTTATACGTATAACCGCGACGTATAGCTTATTCGGAAGAAGATGATAAAAAGTGCCAAGGAATGCATAGGAAGAAGAGCTAGCATTTCAGAAATTTACGGGAGAATGCATGATGTGTTTATAGAAATGGATCGATCTTCTCCTGTAAGTGATCAATGCTTGCAGGTTATTTGTCGCAAATGAAAATTTGGGTGTGCGTGAGTACGTGCCGACTATTTTTAATGGGAATCTTGCTGCAGGCCTCTTCAGTAGATAAAGAGTTGGAGGAGTTGAAAGCAGCTGTAATGAAATCGAATGATGGGGATGATTCCAATTGCAAATTTGATCCTGACAAACACGTTGATGTTTATTTGCCTGTAAGAGTAAATGAACAAAGAATAAGCAACCTGTTGCAGTCAATCTTTGTTGGGTTAGCCGTATTTCTCGTTCCTGTACTCAGAATGATACCCACTTCTGTTCTCTGGGGATATTTTGCTTATATGGCAATAGATAGTCTTCCGGGGAATCAATTTTGGGAAAGGATGCTGTTGCTCTTCATTACTCCTAGTAGACGTTACAGGTAAGTCACATGCCTAAAAATTAGCATGGAAACAAGTATAATATACCGTGGGAGCCTCTGTGTTCTGCAATTTTACTTTCTCCAGAAGCATGGATTTATAGAACGTTCTTTATGGCATTTTCTGAACAGAGTGAAATGTTCCGCCTTATGGGATTTCACTTTCTCCATACGTTGAAGAGTCAAATAATCCGTCAAGTATCATTAAACTGGAAATACAACCCGTAGCTTATGAACTAGGGCGTAACTGATATAAGATGACATTAACTTATTATAAACGCAACACTCAATATCTTTTCCTTTTTGTTTGAACAGAGTCCTGAAAGGCGTGCATGCTTCATTCTTGGAATCGGTGCCATTCAAGCGCATTGCTTTCTTCACAATCTTACAATTCATATACCTCTTGGTTTGTTTTGGAATTACATGCATACCCATTGCTGGAATCTTGTTCCCGCTGCCATTTTTCTTTCTCATTATCATAAGACAACACTTCCTTCCCAAGATATTCCATCCTAACCACCTTCGAGTATTGGATGCTGCTGAATATGAAGAAATTGCTGGTGGTTCACCACGAAATTTGTCTTTATCACCCACTGTATGTTATCTATCCTTCGTGCTGCCGATATAATCGTAGGTAACTGTATACTTGTTCAATTAACAAGTAGCACCATATGGTATTACCTTCCAGACTATGAGATGAAAAGATATAGAATCTATACTATACAATTTTGCATGAAATTTCTTCCATTTAACTGTGAATTGATGAGGTTAATGGAGCTCTTCTTTAATCACATGTAGTGTAGGGAATTCATGGTTATGACTGGCATACGTGATGCCAAAATGGAGATGTTGTTAATTTGCACTCCGAATTTATACTCAAGTTCGTCTATTTCTTTTTGATGAACTGAGGAATACATATCATTCACGTACTGGAAAATTTTGCACCCGAAATGGGACAGTATATATTAGAACTCCATAAATTTTCCTTAGTTTTCTAGCTTTCTTTGTATGCATAAGCGTTCTTGTACTTACAAACATGATGCAGGAAGGAGAACCAGTTGATTCGATGACCGAAGAGAGTCAAGATGATTCCTACAGTGCTGAAATATTAGATGAGATGACAACCAGCAGAGGAGAGCTCAAGGTTAGAACTTCAAGCTTGAAGGATGAAAAGTTGTACCAGGCAAGAAATTTCAGCTTATCCTTCATGCTTGCGTTTCAACTAGTTATATAGGTTCATACTTTTTGTTAGAGCTTTAAAATTGTTGACAGGTTCATCATCACGACGATAATCGGGTACAATGAGAGCCATTTTCAAAAGCTTGGAACATACATATCGTGGTGCGGTAACTCTTTATGATCCTCTGTATGAGCAAAAAGAATGAGCATTGTTACAAAATTTAATAGAAATGGCCTTCTGAGCGAGGAAGACTTTTGCAGATGTGTAGATCTGTTCTCATAAAGAGGAACTCTAACAAAGAAAGCGATGACAAAATCAATGAGCATACACAACCATGGTCTTAAAGATGAGGAAAAGAAGGAATAACTTGAACAATTTCTTGCATCTTTTTTTCTTCCAAGAAGATTATATTACTAGAATTTCAACAATGACGGTTAGCCAGCTTTCCATCATCAGAGACGTATTACCCACCAAATTAACCAACACTAAGGGGAAAAAAAAAGCTAAGTGGATTGACTTCCGAGAAAGAATTTGAACACATGCACTATTCCAGTCGCTGAACGGAAGGAAATATTATTTTGTAAGGAGAAACTGTGTACGAATGGGTAAACATTAATGTTTTCATTTCCCTTTAGCTTGATTAATCTGTGACAATATATTCTCTTTAATATTATCCTGTTTTATTCTATCTTATAAAATTTCAGTAATTTATTTTGTGAAATTTATGCTGGATTCACGCGAGACCTACATAAGACTCACATAAATAAATAGCTGAGATTTATTAAATACAATAAAATATCATGATATTAGACAAGAAATTTGGATTCGATTCCTTGGGCCTTTGGTTGTTTATTATCCTACTTTTTGATGAGTCCAGATTTCCTGTCCAATATTATGGTGTCCTATACTGTCCAATGAATCTCAGCCATTTATTTATATGGGTCTCGCGTAAATTACACGTGGGTCTCGCGTAGGTCCTACAAAATAAATGGTTGAGATTTCATTGGATATAATAAGACAGAATAATACTGGACAGAGAATCTTGTCGCTTTTTTGATAGTATTGATATTATGCTCCGAAGTAGATTTTACACTTGCATTGGGAATTATACCGTTGGGCTCAGAGCCAACTTTGGCAATGTTGACAGATTGCCAGGTAAGTAACACGCTCTATCAACAAGTTGAGCCTCCACTAAAATGTATAATTCAAATATAATAAGCGACGAACAATTTCATCTATTTAAAATATGGTCCGATTATATAGCCAGCTTGGAGTGGCCATTCGTGGTCACTCACGTGCTAACTAAGCTGTTTAAATTTAAATATATTATAAAGGTGATTTGAGTAATTTATTTTTAAAAGGATAATTCTTGAAATTTCTCTTTTTCTTACACACCGTGATTCCTACTTTTTTTTGAAAATTATCAATTTGGAAAGAGAATTAAGAGAGTGTTTGTTTCTCTTTTTAAAACTTTTTGTTTTGATTTTGAAAAGAAATATTTTATAAAAATATATTATCTTAATATTACAAGTGAATCTATCGGAAACAACCTCTCTACTTAGTATTAGTGTTGTTCCAAAATTTGGAACATTTCTTTTTCTTTAATTTGTGTCCCACGTTGAAAGAATACGAGAGTTTCACCTAGTTTATATACTATAATGTTTTGTGAAACTTTGAATTGTCTTTTGAGGAGGGTAAGGATATTGTACACTTGTGCACACGACTCGCCTAGCCCAGTTGTGACGTGTCATCATTGCACTTAGGACATAAACACTTTTGGGACCCACTCGGTTTTGTTACCCTATAATGTTCCTTTTATTAATTCCCTACGGATCCCCTTTTATTACCAAAACGTTCATAATGTTATTACCTTGTAATTATTACCATAACGTTCATAACATTATTACCTTATAATTACCCAGTAACGTTATATGTTTATTCCTATTATTATTATTAACGTTCCTTTATTTTTTATATAAATCTCCTCTGAAAGACAAACATATATCTGCTTTTTTCATCTCACTTGCGTCTTGTATTCTCTCTTTCTAATGCAAGCATCTTTTTCTACAGACAGTCGCCTTACGCCCATATATTCTTCCGTATTTTATTGCACACATGTATGCTTTATTTTGCATTTTCTACTTTTCTTCTTCATTCATAGAGACAGTTCCTAACTCTATATCCTTTGGAGTGCACCGAAGTTGGTAGAGAAGGTGTTAACCTTAGGATCGAATCATGTAGTCCTGCTGCATCTTAGAAGGAAAATTTCCGATTTAGGGCAGTAGTTTCATGATGCCTTGAATTTAGATAAGTTGTTTTGATTTAATTATTTATTTTATTTTTGCTAACACTCGGTAGGGGTAAGGCTAGTCTTATCGGACCTCCTCAGACCCCGCGTCTCAGTGGGACTTCAGTTGAATGTTAATGATGATGATGGTTGGTTAGGCCGGTTGTGTTAGGCCCAGGTCCAGGTCCACGCGTCCACGGCCCATTCGCAGGTGGAAACCTTTCATACATACGTAAAGACCTAAGCCTAGCATCTATTCCATATATAAGGTACTACTTTGCCATGATACAGGTACGACATTCAGGATCCTGACTTTCTTTGTTTACAGCAACCAAAACCCTCACAAAAAGACTAACTTGAACGTCGGAGGGGCCTGCCGGCTATCAACCCCCGGCGTGCCTTGTGCTGTTTTGCAGGTATTCTCTTGCTAAAGACAACCAGTCTCATGGATCCAAACGGCAATGCTGAGCCTCACCAGAATCAAGCAGAACCAATTGACGCCCACTGTGAGGCCCGACATCAGGGCACCACATCCAGAACCACCTAGATCAGTCAGGCGAAAGCAGCCAACCCCGATATAGCTGCTGTTGCGGCACTTGCACTACAACGGATGAGTTTACAGTTGCCTGCCACTCTCCCGCCGACACATCATGATTCCCGCACACAATCTTCGCATCCTAATGATTAACCACCACCTCAGAACCCAAATCAAGAAGAACCGAGCGTAGCCTTGGAGGACAATGCTGAGACCAATACGCATCCAAATTTCCAGCACTCCCTAGATGC
>JANJEY010000001.1:12368453-12378725 GCA_024703695.1 Erythroxylum cataractarum | reverse complement strand
CATGAATTAGGAGTCAACAAGTACATAATCACGTAAGAAATTAGGGCCAATTTATAGTATAAATTTGGTCCAATCAATAAGTAATACAGTGGGTAATATCGAATATAGTTATCTAAATTATGATTTGTTATGTATATATTATTCTATTAATACATGGTAGTTTGTTAGTAGTTTTTCATTAATTTTGTTATTAAAGAGTGTGGTTATAAGGGTTCATCTAGGAAGGTAGATAATGGATTTTATGTTTATGGTGAGTAATGTTAGCATTTTTGGCTTTAACATTGTTGATTAAAAATGTTCTAGAAGCCTTAAATGTTATATTAGATTGTGATTAGGTAGACTAATCCAAATGTTAGATGAAAACTTACATAAATCCTTATCCTTTGTTAACTTCTCGCAAGCTTTTCTCAAGTATGCAAGAAATATTTGGAAGGACTTGGATGTTGTCATTAATGTACGCCTAATTAGCTTCATAAATGTATCTTATTGTGGGATTTTTTCATCCTTGTAATTTATAGTAATCACTTGTTGCTTTGCTGCATCTCTGAGGAAATAATATATATTATGATATTTCACTCTAATCATAAGGAGGATGATGTTAGAAAGAACCTGGGTAAAGCATTAGTTTATAGCAACATATTATATGCATAGTCTATGAAAATATAAAGATTATTGTGTTATGTATAATATCATGAAATGTTCTTCTAGGGATGCAGGAATGCATCTTAAGAAAAGTGTTGGTATATTTTTGCAATGTAAGGATAAAGTTTTGCAGTTTATATTTCCTATCTCATTTGTAAAAGAATTCTTAAGGAAACATAATAAGTAAGATTAATATGTTGTTTTAAAAGTGGTACTATTTTTCCCAATTATATACATTAGTATAAGGTTGACTATACTACTAATTGACCAATATTTTGAATATATTTTTAATTGATAACATTTAGCGATGACTGTGGGATTTAAATATGTTATGTGTTAAAATTTTAGTCTAGGGATTGACACCCAAAATCATCTGTTATAGTAGGTTGATGTTTATATGTTTTGTGTACCTTGTAACTTGCAATATAGTATTAGTCCTACATATGACATATGAGTTGTAGTGGAAAGATTTGAAGGAGATTTGCAAGAACATATATAAGCAAGTGATGTTTATTAATTTTACTCTTTGTCTAACCTATATCAACCTTTAATAATAAAATTACGGATTAAAACATGCATATGAATAAATGGATAGTCGATTTATTCATATTGTAATGATTGAGTTAGATTATGTATAGATACTTTATTAGTAATTAGATCAGCAAATTTAATTCTTAATTACAATTATTGGTGACTAATTTTTCATTTTTTTATGATTATTTTTTACATAGATATAACTATTTTATATATAGTTAAGCAACGTCTTCGAAAAAATAAATCATTCACTTCCCTTTTATTATCAATTACCACCATTTTATAAAGGAAAAGACTTAATTTAAGAATGTGGGAAAAGAACGGGATAACTAAACCATGATTATAGTTGGGATATTCAAACCATATGAGAAAACTCTAAGGAAGTTAAGCTTAGATAGTATTAATTTTCAAAATCTATCTCAAAAACAAAGTGATTCATCAAATTCTCTATATCTCAATTATTTTGTTCAATAGAGGTGATGACGGTAAAGGATGGCTATTGATACAAATTCAATAATAATATAAGAACCACTATAAATGCCAACAACTCCTATTACCACTTCTTTATTACACATAAAAAGTTGAAGGAGAATTGTTTATGGATTAATAATATTAAACCTTTTTTAAATTTTAATAAAAATGAATGATTTATCATCTAAAAGGATAGTTTATGTATATATAGATATAGATTACAAAAGCAAACTTAACCTGAGAACTATATAGTAATTGATTAATCAAGTTTAGCTAGTTGGTCTAGTTTGGTTTTGACATCATTATTTTAATTAACCAACACCTTTTTCCACAAGATTGCCAGACAATATGACAATGTATTTGTTATGTTTTGTAATTTTCCCAACATATAGTACGAAACAATTTTGTTGGGAAGTTAAAAAATTTTCAGAATTAGGTGAATTTTTAGTTGTTAGTGCATTTTTTTATAAAAATGATTGGCACATTGAAAAGGGCTTAATTTTTCATATTTTTAGGTTTATATTTAAAGCATTTCCTTTTTTAATTCAAGTTTTTAGATTGTAATTCACTTATTTGGACTATAGGAACAAATTGGGGTATGTTTAGGGCCAATTTGTAGTTATTTTGACTAAGTTAGAAAGATGTCAAAAAAGTACACAGGCACCAAAATGCCTATGTATTTCAATATGGCCCTGTTTCATGTAAGAAAAGTGGTTTTAAAGTTCCAAATAATTACACGACTAGCAACACGCCTACGTTGGAGATCATCATGCCTATATTGATGATTATAGTCACATTTTGAGCATATTTTACCATAAATTTGAGGGTTATAGGATTTTTTTTTGAAAAAATAAGAATCGTATTAAGCCTTAGAAGGAAAAAAATGAATATTCAAAGATAAAAACAAGGTCACTAAAGCTTAGTGACTGTCAGTCATTGCAAGGACTAAAGACAAAAAGGAAACTAGACATTCCATAAGTAGAGAAGATAATGTAGATTATAAAATTTCTATTTTTGTATATTAATTTAGAGCCTGATGTGCTATATTAGATGCTTGCAAAATTGATGATAAGGAAGTTCCTTGTTATGAAAGATTTTGCTATTGCTTTCATCCCATATAGCTGTAACTATAGATGATAAAACTAACCAGAAGCACTGATATACATCCTTGTTTAAAAATCTATTTAGAAAAATACCAAGCTTTAATGCTTCTCAAGTTAGATAACTCCTCATTAATCAAGCATCATCTCATTAATTTCTCCCATATACTTTTGTTATAAGTGCAGTTGAAGAAAAGATGTTTCTGAATTCTCCTTTGTTTTTTTACAGAGTGAGCATCAATTGGTTTGAGTATTTTACAATCTTATCAACAGTTTGTAATTTTTCCTTCATTACAAGCCAAAGAATTATAGTAGCTCAAGGGTTAAGGTAACTATCCCACACTGCTTTTGTCCAAGGCATAAGAGAAGGATTCCTAAAGATAAGCTTTTTACAAGATAGATTATTGAACTTACCATCAGTGGTACCAGATGTATCTATATTCTTTAAAATTCATGAAAATCTAGAAAATCTCAATTTTAAAATGTTGGAAAGAGATGATTGTTTAAAAATCTCCTTATCATTAAGTAATATTGTAACTGAAGTAATTGTATTATGTTCCTAAGAGTTGAGGCTTCATTCATATTGATAAGTTGACCAACAGATAGCCAATTTTCATACTAAAAGTTAGTGGATCCCTCCACTCCCAATTTGGGCTATGAAATCAGTTTTAAATTTGTCTCTCAGCCTCAAGATAGTTCTTAGTGTTGGACCCCGTTTTCGAAGCCCAACTCTGAAACCATCATACGTGAGTGTAATCCAATGAAATCTCCTTAACCATCTTTAATTCATTTTCATGCTTTGATACCACAACTATTCGACCCCTGGGTCATGGTGGGCGGGTTCGCCACGACAAACTTTATTTTTTGTCGTGACGAACGAAGGAGAACTTCTGTGGAGAATGGTATCAAAGTATGAAGATGAATCGATGACGGTTAAGGAGATTTCATTGGATTGCGCTCACGTATGATGGTTCCGGAGTTGGCTCAAAAAAGGGGGTCCAACAGTTGTGGTATCAGAGCATGAAGATTAATCAATGATAGTTAAGGAGATTTCATTAGATTATGCTCATGTATGATGGTTTTGGAGTTAGGCTCCAAAAATGGGGTCCAATAATTGTGGTATCAGAGCGCCTATGTTTAGTATCTACATGGGCATTTTATGATATGAGAAAATGAAAGTTTGTGATTAGTTAGAATTAAGAGATATCACGTAGTCTGATATGTTAAGCACAGATTCAACATTTGTGGTTATGTTAGTGAATTTGGTGACAGAATGTTGTTGTGGATATGTACTTGAATTGACATGGATGTGAAAGTATTTTCATGAACTTACAGAAAAAGAAATAGAGATAGGGGTGGAAATGACAAGATTTAAGATGTATAAGCAAAACAGAATCAAAAAGTTGAAATTGGAATTTATAATCTGATATAAGATTGTGCTAGTGAATTTGAGATCAGAATTTTAGGATGGCTATATGTCTATAATTCTAAATTGATTAAAAACGTACATATGAAAAATGAAACAAATGATAGTGATATATGTAGAAGTCCTTAAGGTTATGTCGACCAGTTATTATGAGTACATATCCGATAATATGGTTACATTGGTGAATAATGTAGTTGAGTACATACGAGATCTATATTTGAATATGGTATAGGAGATAATTTATGATCCCTATAGTTAAAATTATAAGATGAATCACAGTAACGCAATAGAAGTATGGTATAGGTGATTATGCTGAAAAGGTAACTAGTATGGATGAGTAATTTTTGAATAGTTGTATAGTACTCAGAGGTTGTTCAGAATCAATTGCGATTGATGTATCATTAGCATGAGATATGAATTGGTGACCTGCCAAAATTAATTTATATATGAGATGTAATGATCTTGATGGTACATAACAAAATATAAGAGTAAACAAATATGCCTCTATTTCATTAAGTTTTATTATAAGGAATATTTTGATCATGTAAATTGTGACATAAATTGAAATTATTGAAATATCATGAACATTTGAAATTGGTCTTCTAGAGGTATTAAAAATGGCTAATAATGTGATGATGATAACAATTGATTGATAAACATTGCATGAACAGTATAAATGATAGTAGCAAAAGATCTTCTTTCGAAGAAGAGCTTCATTGAATAAGGATTAACAGATCATATAGTTTATATTAAGGATGATCAATGAAAGAACAAATCAGAAATGAATATGTAATGAGTTAAAAGTGAATATTGGAGTCATATCCCTAGTGGAGACTCAAGTATAAGAGGTAAAGTATGCTACCGAGAATGTATGTATTGTTTTTATGTAAAGTATCCAACTATATGAGTGGATTCCTTAAATTGAGGAGACATTAATTATTAATATGGGGAGTATATAGGTCCCTATTATATTCTGTGTAAATATGTTTGGGAGATACAAATTTAGCCTAATGAATGTGTTACAAACATAGGAAGTTAAGATTGAAAATAAATTGAAATGTGTGGAGAAACTATTATGAATGAATAGATAGTAGAGTAAGTCCATGTGAAATTAGAGGAAATCAAATAAATTTAGAAAAATCATTTCTTAGTCTTGAGAGAGATTTGGAAGTTGTTCAAGAAGAGAAAAAGGAAGACGGAGAGAAGAGCTTCTAATTGAGCCAAAGATTTCTTCATTTGGTGAAGAATCAAGGTAAGATCATTTTGAATCTTTTGAATTTTTAGAAGGGTTTTAGTCCATAGAGTTAGAAAATACATGGGTTTAATTATTCTAGAACCAATTTTTAGTGATTGTGCTTTGTGGGATTTTTCAATATGAAAATCCTATTGAGTTGAGATTTGAGAGTTTAATGAAGTCATTTTGGTAGCTGAATGGTTATGTTCAGGACATTTCAAGTTTTCATAGTGCAAAATTTCAAGTCTTCCTTAGGGCTAAATTTTGTGTTATGATTTCAGGGAAAAATATGGATTGATCTAGGCTAAATTATACAAAGTTTAATTCTAGAAATTTGTATCTTATCTTTCTAGCTTTCCAACAGTATATAGTATAAGATTTTTAGAAATTTGAGTCAAAAGTTATGGTCCTTATAAGTGGAGATGCTCAAGAGTATAGATTGTATTGTTTGATGATGACGTGTCGTCTAGTGATGACGTGTCATCTGGTGATGACTTGTTGTTTGGTGATTACGAATCGTCTGGTGATGATGTGTTATCTGGTGCTGACGAATCGTCTTGTTGGACCCCGAACTTTTCTTAGAATTGCGAGTTAAAAATTTGACATGAAATGAGAAATTGGTGGTGAATTAGTCAGCTGTAAAAGAAAAGAAATTTGTGATTTTGAATGATTATGTGTAATGTTCTATGTGACCAAATTCTAGTTTGAACAAATTGAAATGATATTTTGAGGTTAATACATGAAATGAGTGTTTTTGAGTTTAATGAAATTGATGTGAGGTTGGGAAAATTTGTATGTGTTATGAAATTGATTAGTGAAAGTGTTAGAATTTGGAGAATTGTAAGTTTGACATTGTTTGAGGGTGAAAAGTAGCAGAAAATGCCAAATTAGATCTGAAATTTTATAAATTTTTATGGCTGGATCTAGGCAGTTTTTGATAAAATGATCTTCATAAAAGTTGTAGCTCTTGTTAAAAGTTTTCTATTGCCATAAGGGATGACATTTTTTGATATCGGGATTGAAAGTTCTGATTATTCGAAATTAAGTGTATTTTGCTTTGCTTTTGAAAAATGTCCATTTAGTGTAGGATTGTGTATCATGCTTTGAGGCAAATTCTGGACTAATATGTTTTGAATTGGATCAAGTAGCCTTACTGAAAGTTGTAGAGGAAGTTTATAGCTTTACAATGATGTATAATGTGCAATTTTTGATTGTGGAAATTGGAAGATATGAAAATGTGTAGATTGGATGTGATATAGGATGACAAATTTCTGGGCAGAAGCTTTGATTGAATAATTGACCTAATTAGAGGTTGAAATTGTCTTTAAGTGTTTCATGAAAGTTTTAGATTATGTTTTGACTTTTTCCATTGATGTGAAGTATGCAAATTTTTGGACCATGGAATGTGAAGTTATGAATTTTAGAAAATGGAGGGTCGGAAGAAGAGGAGTAGCGCCCCCTCGTAATGGCGAGCGACCGCACCTGCTCGCGTGTCCTGCCGAGCGACCTGATCACCTCTCTGCCGAGCGACCTGTTCACATGTTTTTTCGAGCAATTTGCTCGCGCATCCTGCTGAGCGACCTGCTCGCCATCGCCCTCTCTGCCGAGCGACCCGCTCATGCGCTCTCAAGAGAGCGTCTGATTTGAAATTTTCCTTACCGACCTCTCTCCATTCTTTTAGCCATATCTTTTCCGTCCGACATCCGATTGACTTGGTTTTTGAAGAGTTGGACTCCTAAGACATCCCTCTATCTGCCTATGGAAAAATATGTAGATTTTTTTATTAAATTGAGGATGATTGATTTAGTCAAAGTGAGTTAGATAGTTTTCTAAACATGGTTCAGTCTTTTAAGAAATTCTTGATCTGTGGAGATCCGATTGATCTGATTATTGTTGAAAAATAAAATAGAGACATGGAACTACAAGTCATATGAAGGAATTGAATTTCAATTTAGCCCCTAAGAGTTTCAAGTTTTGGATGGAAGTAAAGTGCTGGAAAATGTTTTAGCATAAGCATTGTCCTAATTGTTTGAGGTGTAACTTTTGGAGTAGTGAACCAAATTAAATGATTTTGGTGGCCTTATGAAATTGAGACAATTAGGAATATTTCTCTAAAAGGAAGTATTAGCAAATTCCTTCAATTCGATGATTTAAAAAATGTCCTAAGTTAAGCATGATTTGATGAATTTTGAGACTTTGTTATATTTTATGATTTTGAGGACTTAATTAGCATGCTAATGTTATTAATTAGCATGTTAAATTGAGTAAGAACATATGGGATGAATTGATTGGATTAATTAAATTAAGGTGTTAGAAATTAAAATGTTAAACTTGCATAAGGGCAAAATTGGAAGAGTACTTAAGGTTTTAAGGTTTTAGGCTTATATGGAAAGGTAAAATGGTCATTTGGCTTTCATTAAATGAAAGAATGAAGTGGCTGTCATTTAAGAGGAGAAAAGCACGACTTTGAGAGAAAGAAAAGAAGAAAGGAAAGAAGAGGGAAAGGAAAGAGTGAAGCATTCGGTGAGAAAGAAGGAAGAAGAGAAAAAAATAGCTAGGGTTTTGATTTTTTGGGGGGTTCCAAGTAGAAATTAAGATGATTCAAGAAGAAAAAGGTGGAAGAGCATGAGAGCTTCCTATGGAGCTAAGAAAATCCAAAAATGGTGAAGAATTGAGGTAAGAGAAATTTTTGACTTGTTAGATTTTAAAGAAGTTTTGGTTTTTATAGCTTGGATATTGTAAGGGTTTGTGATTGCTAAGCTCAATTTTGGAGTTTGCATGGTTTAGATTGCTCAATTTTGGATGGTTTATGAATTAGGATTTTTGTCTTACATTAGGGAATTGAAGTGAGGCTTTGGACAAATTAATGCTTTGGACAAGCTACAAGCATGGAATTGAGGTGGGTAATATGTTTATATTTCGAATTATAAGCTAAATTTGTGTTTTTGAAAAATCAAGAAGAGAAATGTTTTGAAAATTATTATTTTTGAATGATTAAATTCATTGATTTTGAAATGATTTAAGAAATTGATAGTGGATTGTTTTCGAATGATTGAATAAATTGCTAAAATTTATTTGAATGATTTTGATCAAAATTGATACAATTTTCGCATTCATTGTGTTTTAAATGATTTGATAATTTTGATAATATTGAAATTCTTTGTTTTCGAATGATTTTGAATAATTTGATGATGTTGCTAAAATATTGCATTCATTGTGTTTGTATGATTAAGAATGTGTTAAGTGAATTGGTTTGCTTTTGTAAATTTTTGAATGTGAATGAGTATGAAATATGATATGATATGAAAGTTTAAAATTTTGAAACATGCCTTCGGGCAATTCGACTTTCAAGTATGAATTATGTGCTATGTGGGTTTGGGTAGGTCCCATAAGTTTGAGTCAAGTGCACTTGTCTCGTTTTAATAGGCTTCGCCCGCCTGCCCGCTAGTGGCACTGGAGCTCCGATTTCGGACTCCCATAAGTTCACGGCTACACTGGGCTGTTATGCAAGAAAGTGTAGTACGTTTTGTTCACGGCTGCACAGGACCACTATGCGGGAATGTGCAGTACGTTTTATTTTGGACCGACCCAAACCATTCTGATGTGTTTGTGTGTTTTTGATTTTGTTTATATTTGTGATGTATACATGTTTGAAATTTGTTCGTGAATTGTGAAGAATTTGATGATTTCTACCGTGAAATTATTTTGAAATTGATTATGACTGATTTGAAAAGTTTGAAAAATAAGCTTTCGATGAATTTTCTACTGTGATATTTGTTTATAAAATGGAAAAAGTTTTAGAAAATGATTTTTGCTTATCTTTCGATTTATAAACATGTTATTTACGAGCTGTCAAGCTCACCCTCCTTTCATCCCCATCTCTAGGTTTCACGCAGGAGATTGGATGAAAGAATGTCAAGACATCTGTTCGTTTTTGCTTATCTTATGTTTTGTGTCTTTTGGACTTTGGTATGGTTTGTATATGGCTTGAAAATGCCATTAAAGTTTGTAGTGTATTTATTTTGGAATGTAATTGAATTCTGAACTTGTGTATGAAATTGAGATATAAATTTAAGTATGATTATGAGATATGAATTGTGATTGTATATGAATATGATTGGTTTGGGTTTGGATTGAATTATTGATAAGTCATTTTAAATGCATATGTTTTGGACTTAATTTTGATTGATTTGTGAAATTGGTACTCAAATATTAATGGAATTGTTTGTTAAATATTCACAGATGGTTTTCAATGCTGTAAAGACGAAAAAGGATTAAAAAGAAGAAAAATATGGCAAGAAGTTCGAAAATTCCAGATCGGTCGAAATTCAAAGATTAGGCGTGGGCACGCCTAAGGTCAAGATCCTAATATTGCAGATTTTTTAGAAGATTGTCTTCAATTAGAACAAAATCGCCGAAGATCTTCTGGAGTCCTTTTCAAGAAGTTTCCCACCTAAATTAGAAGATTATCTATTCGAGACGAAATCCAATCAAGATATGGAGAGATTCACGTCAAATAGGGAATTTGGGAGCTTGCAGTGGATATAAATACATGTATAGGGGTTAGAGGGGGATCATCGAGTCTGAGTATTTCCTTTGGACTGCCGCATACTGATTTCCTTGGGTTTTATAGTTTATTCTTCTGTAGTTTCCAAGTGGTTTTAATCGTAGTCTTAGTAATTTCTAGGCTGCTGCACTTCTCTTGTCCTATTATTTACGTTTCTACAGATTCAATTAGGGATTTTAATTATTTTCGTTAAAGATCAGTTATGGAGACTATTTCATTTGTTATTTCTTTTGATTTCAATTCAAGTATGATTAACTAATTTTCTTGTCTTGGTTGAGGGATCCATGTTCCATGTTAT
>JANJEY010000001.1:12321173-12342582 GCA_024703695.1 Erythroxylum cataractarum | reverse complement strand
ACAGTTGTATAATATATCAATATGGACTATTTTGCAATTTTTAAAAAATTTAGGGACTATTTTATAAATTTAAAAAATATCTCGAAACGGTACCCGGTACCGACTAGTTCCGGTACCGTTCCGTTTCAGAGCCCAATCCGATACCGAATCCGGTACAGTATTCATAACATTGCCTACAGGTAAGTTGACGTTTAACTCTTATTTTACTTTAAAAGATTGATAGTGAATTAGTAATATTGCATAACTTATAGGAATCAAAACATGAAGTTGGGCCCTTCTCATAATGAGCCCTAGGCAGGTGCTCTACTGGCCCTTGCCCAGCGCCGGCACTGAGTGCATTGATCATGTTTCTTCCTTTAGGATAAAATTTCTTTCTTATAAGCAAAGTGTCCTTCTTTCTCGAGTTGTTCTCTTTATTCATCTTATGTTTATGTAAGTGCACTGATTAGAGTTAGTTAATTTCGGTTGTCTGCTGCTGTTTCTGATTCTAAATGTAGATCTGTTTGTTGGGTTTGTGACATTTAGTGTCTGGGATTGTAAATGTTTGTTTGGTTCGTGGGAAGATCGGGGAAACGGAGAGAACTGTAAGGTGAGTGAAACTGTTGAAATGGTGACGGGTTTTTTTTTTAATTTACGTTTTTTGCCTGGTTGCAAGAGTCTGGAATCTTGAATCTGAACTCTTGAGATATTTTGAGTATTTTTGAAGCATGAGATTGACTGACTTTAATTATTCGATGGTGCTGGCTAGTTAATTGTCCTAATTGTCTTGTGCGTCGTTATCTATGTTTGATTAATGGCCTTAGAAATTGACTATTTAAGTTGTCAAA
Organism: Erythroxylum cataractarum; assembly: GCA_024703695.1. Lineage (NCBI taxonomy): Eukaryota > Viridiplantae > Streptophyta > Magnoliopsida > Malpighiales > Erythroxylaceae > Erythroxylum > Erythroxylum cataractarum. The sequence goes on along the minus strand of JANJEY010000001.1, from coordinate 12,341,755 downwards.
TCATAGAGTTTCTGAAAGCCACCATTGCTTTGGCATCAGGTGACCTCGTGATTCACGACACAGGTTGTTTTCGAGAAATATCTCTTATCGTGGCTACTAATTGAAAGATGCTGTATCCAAATTACGAGATTTTACCTCATCGTATAGATCTGAAAGGATAACCAAAAGTAAAGATATATTATTTATAAATATAAATTGAATTAAATTTGTAACTTAATTCTCAACTACTGAATTTTCAAATATTATATGTCCACACATATTCCTAAAGTAATGGTTGCAATTTTCTATTAGTTTATGCTTTACAATAATGGTTGCAATTTTCTATTAGTTTATGCTTTACAATCAATAAGTTAATTGTAATTCAATAAAATAATTATTTAAAAGTATTTTTATCTTATACATTTTTTTTGGATTCGAGGAAACCCTATAGACAGTTCAAGCGGGCATATCTCTCCGAAAGTTCAACTGGCACACTACCTCATAGAAGGACCAAAAGGGCACACCTCATCATAAGATTATAATTATGAGATTCATATTGCATTTATGTATTATCCATAAACTATTCATAATTATTATTCTATTAAGATTAAATATTAATAAAAAATATATAAAAACTAGAACATATTATGTTTCTTCCTTATGAAAGAAATAGTCAATTTTATAGATTAAATTATAAAGATACTTAAACAAACATATAGGTGTTTATTAGCGAATAAGTTTACTGAATTAATTCGATATGAAAATTCTATTTAGAACATTATTTATATGTAAATGAAATTTTTATTGTGATGAATATATACGTGATTCTTTAACTTGAGATCACAAAAGTAACTGCTATGACATCTAATAAAGTACGAGCTTTAATATGTAGAGACCCAACAGTCTAGTTTCTATTTTATAATGGGATAAAACTATATAAAGAATTAGGGATATAGTCCCCAAGTTATTTGAACAATTATCTTTTCTAATATCCAATCAGTTAGAAAGGAGACAGTTCTTCAGAAAAAATAGACGTACATATTGACTTGGAAGACGAATAACTATAAGACTTAAGAATCACGCTATTCTCATAGATTCAGGTACGCTTTCGCAACAAATCTAAATATTTTTGATGATTTGACACGATTGTTTATATGATTGGTGATGGCTTTCACAATGAGGTATCAAATTCTATCAAGTGGTATTAGAGCCTATTTCATGTTAGATCATTTTTTTTAAATTTATTTGTCTTCTATATTTCCATTAAAAATCAAAGAACTTGTTTTGGCCAAAAGTATCGTATACTAGATCTTATTCACCAGATTTCTTAATTTGGTAAATTTCCATTAACGGTGATAGAAGGGAGGAAAACATGATAAGTTATTAGGCATCCTTTTGTTTAACTGTTTTCAATGCTTTGTGTGAAACAGATTGTGATTGGTTGTTTTCAAAAGATTGTTTTCAAAAACCTTTCATCTTTATCCAATAAACGTTCCTTTCTGTTTTATTAATAAAAGCCTTTAATAGTGGCCTTTCTGTAAGGTTTCGATTATGCATCACATGCATCACATATAAGAAAATATGCAGCAGAAAATAAAACGAAATCTAAAAAGTACAGAATCATACATATTTCATTAGATGTAGTAAAAAATGAACTTAAGATGTGTACCTTACTAACTCCTTTGTTATTCGTTGTTTTCACCTCTTCGGGTTGTCCTAATGACCAAAGGAGGACTTCTCTAATGATATCTACACGAAGACCAAAGCCTAAAATGTAGCGCTCCCTTATGCTAGGGTACATACCGGGATATTATGAGGACATTACAGTACATAACCTATGCTAATGGCACACTACGTTCAATCATAATATTTACTTAACATGGCATCATCTAACTTTATTCTCTTATAAACATCAGAAGGAAAGTCACAATATTTTAAAACCAACATTTTTCTCATTTCATTTCATAAGAATCGAATATTTACAATGTATCTTTCAGCATTCATACCGATACAACATCATAGCCTAATACAAAAAATGTGTTACATGAAAGAGGAAATATACAAGGATTACTGGCATAACATCCACTATTGGATTCAAAAATGCGCAGGCTTTAGGCAATTTTGTAAAGAAAAAATTGCTTGAAGAAAGAATAGAATTAAGACAGATACAAATAAAACTAAAAAAAAATAAGCATAATAAATATTTTGTTCTTGAAAATAATTGTATTTTGATTGAGTTATAAATAGTCTATTTATGATAGAAAGTATGGATATAAAATATTAGGAAGTTAGCGGAAAAACCATTCTTTAAACTTAGAAATTCCCTCAATAAAGAATCCTTCAATTCTCTCAACTCGAAAAAGAATAGAAAATTTTGATTTTCATACAATATTTTAATTGAATTGGACATTATAATCAATAAATTCTGTTTAATTCTACATTTACATCGATCCTATCTACACCTATTTAAATCCAAACAACAAGCTAATTAGAATATGTTTCATAGATATTTGGAGAGAATTGACGATGAACAAAAACTATTATTAGTTTTGAGTATGGTTGAATGAAAAGATAAACGGGGCGTTGCCAAGCGGTAAGGCAACAGGTTTTGGTCCGGTATTTGGAGGTTCGAATCCTTCTGTCCCAAAGCATAGTTTTTTCTAATTCTTATTATTCTATATATATATATCCAAATAAAGATTAATATATAAAAAAAGATTATGAAAAATTAAACTAAATATTTCCATTGTGAAGATGTAAATTCCATCCAATATGTTCTATGAGATGTGTATTTGAATGGTGAATGTTGCGAGCCATTGTTAGTCTATATAGATAATTGTATATGTTTGTTTTTGTGGCTCATCGCCAATGGTTATAAATATCTTAGCCACTGAGTTGTGTAGCTTAACTCAATATTTTTTCCCACTCCTCAGGTGCAGATTGAGAAGATCAGTAATCCTTGCAAGGCTATTGGATAAATTCTAAGATAGTTAGCTTTTGTACGAAGTTAGTGGCTAGACTTTCGATATTGAACATTGAGCATCCCAATGTACTTTTGTAACTTGTGTTAAGATTTTGATGTAATGTCGATATGTAATTAAAGCTATGTACGGAAGCTATGTGTGAACTTCATTTTGATTTGGAAATAAATTGAGTATTGAAGAAGTTCTGTTGTGGATGTGCTTATTATATGGTAGTGTACATTTCATTCATTAAGTTTTCCATAGGGATAGAATTGTGTACTAAATTCGGAGGAAAATTTGGAACGATCTAGGTAGAACTAGTAAAAATAGTCTTCTTGGAAGTTGTAGAAGATCTTTCCAGCTTTCCAACAATATGAAGTTTGGAAGTTTTGGATATCGTAGTAGGAAGTTATAATCTTTACAAGTTGTGAGGTTGCATAAGATATGTTTGAGACAGCTATGGAAATTTGTTTACTGACTTGAAGGACATTTCTGGGTTGATGTGAGCTACGTTAGGCGAAATAGTATTCTTAGAAGTTGTAGATGATCTTTCCAGCTTTCCAACGATATAAAGTTTGTAAATTTTAAATGTCGGAGTTGAGAGATATGCGCATTACAAGTTGTAGTGTTGCTTCGTCTTAGTTACTGTTCATCAAAACTAGGACGAAGTACTGTTCATCAAAACTAAGACAAAGTACTGTTCATCAAAACTAAGACGAAATGTTGTTCATCCGAAACTAAGATAAAGTACTGTTCATTCGAAACTAAGACGAAGTACTGTTCATCCGAAACTAAGATGAAATATTGTTTATCCGAAATTAAGACAAAGTACTGTTCAACAAAATTAAGAAGAAATATTGTTCATTCAAACTAAGACGAAGTACTGTTCATCCAAAACTAAGCGAAGTACTGTTCATCAAAATTAAGACGAATTACTGTTCATCCAAACTAAGATGAAGTACTGTTCATCAAACCTAAGACGAAGTCCTATTCATCCGAAACTAAGACGAAGTACTGTTCATCTAAAACTAAGACGAAGTACTGTTCATCCAAAACTAAGACGAAGCTACTATTCATCGTCTTAGTTTGTATCCTCATCTTCTATCCTATTTCTGATCCTTTTAGAGGTAGAATCTAACTTTGTGGTCTTCATAAAAGTTATAGATCTAGAAGTTTTCTTTCAAATGGTCTAAAAAAGAACTTAATCAGACATTTATAGAAAACGTTATGGCAATTACGCCAAGAGAGGTACAATATGATTAAGGAAATAAACACGTTGGATTTGTTTGGCCATAACTTCATCATCTGACCTCCGAATGAGGTGATTCTTGAAGTAATAGACTCCTATTGAATTTTCCTACCTCTACAAGAAAATTGGTAGCTTTTGGTGTTTAATTGAAAAAGATTTATGGAAATAAAATGAGGGATCGGTTGGAAGAGCACAACAGGGTTATCAACATACCTTGAGTTCTTGGGCATATATTGAGCTATAAAGCTTCGAATGAGGTGGTTCTTGTTTCTAAGTGAACTAGAGAAACATAGTTACAATTATCTTGAATAATTCAAATTGAGATGTGGTGTTGGGCTGGTGTGGGCATGCCACCCCTGTGAGTTGTCGATTAATGAGGGTCACTGAAATAACCCTTCAAGGAAATCCGCTCACGCTTTACGACTCCAGTTGGATTGCTGGGCTTCGAAAACAGAGCTCAATAGATTATATCAAGAGCTATTTAAAACTCTAGCTTAAAAGATTAAATGGATTATGATTGCATGGTTCAAGAAGCTTTACTAAATGTCTAATTCATATTATGGCCTGTCATAAGATAAAGGCTAAAAATAAGAGATAGGCTAAAAGGAAATAATGACTTTCTTTTTATTGCAAATTATACAAGAAATAACGTGAAACTATAGAAATACCTATTCTTTTAATATAGCTTCACTTCAAGCATATGGTTATGGATATTTTAACTGTAAAACGCCAACCTTTCATTTCAATGAAGTTAAATTTTTATGTTCAGTGAATAGTTTTTTTTAGTAAATAGTTATTTTTTGGGACCGGATCCTAAAAAGAATTGAAAATATTCAAAATAATTATTACAGTCTAATGGTACTAAAACGGATAAAAAATAATTCTGATTGGATAGATTTCGGGAATTCAGGAAGATTAGGACTTAAAATGCCCGTTTTGAAAGATCATGGATATATATTTTGAACCCATTCAAATTTTTTTAAAGCAACTAGTAAATAAGTATTAACCCTAATTAAAGCATTTCATGATCAATTTGATGATAAACCAATTGTAGAGTGTCTTTGGAATTTAATTTAGTTAGTTAGAATTAAATTTATTAAAGGATAATTTGGTCTTTGTACATAATGATTAAGGGCAAATTGGTCTTTTTACATGATGATGTGGATTCATGACTCTTGATGAGAGATTACATGTGTCATGTGTTAAAGGAGTAAATTAAGACACAACATTGCTTCATTTGAGATCTTAATCGTGAGAAAGAAAACAAAAGAAGAAAAGAAGAGAGGAAGAGGAGAGTTTCAACCAATAAGAGAGGGGAAGAAGAAATCTGATTTTTTTCATGGTTTTGAAGCATGACTTAAAGGGATCTTCATGAAAACTAAGTGTTCTTCAAGTTGTCCAAAAGATTGAAAGAAAGTGGTAAGTTTTCCTAACCTAAATTTTTGGTTTTGGGGTTTTTAAATGTGATAGATTCATGTAAGATCTATGGTGATTTTGACATGCAATAAAATACATAATAAGTTTGGAAGCATTTAAGGGTTGAAAAAAAGAAAATCAATTAAGGAATTAAGCTTGAGAGAATCTTCCATAGCTAGGGTTTTTTGTGTGATATGATTCATCAATCTATTTTAGTTGAAGATGATAAGAGAGATAGCCAAGTTTAGTGAAATTCTGTCTTAGGTTCTAAGTTCACTTGAGCCAGTCCAATTTTTTTGTTCATAACTCAGCCTAAAGACCTCTAAATTGGGTGATTCGATCTGGAAATGAAACCAAAGACCTAATTCTAGCTAAATAATATTGAAATTTGAGATTGAAAATGGTAATTTGATATTGCCCCTATGTTGAAACATCTTGTGATATTTGGTATATGTTTCATGATTTAGATGTTGAAATGGCATGATTTTTTATGCTATGAAAACTAAAGACATAGGTGAATAAATGTCTAGAAGACCTCAAAACCTAATGTGAACGTTTAATGTGTGAAAATTGTGGAATATGGGGAGATATGAATTCTGGGCAGGGATCACGATCAATTAAATCGAATATATAATGTTAAAGTCTTGTTTTTGAATTGGAAATAAATGCCTAAGCGAAATGCACTGTGTAGGTAAAGCAAAGGCACAAAATACGTGAGTGTGCTTGATGACAAATTTATGAAATGATGAGTGTATTTTAATTGTTTCATTTGAATAACTTCTTTGCAAAAGAATTGATGGTGTGTGATTTTAAATTTTGCATTTATTTGTTTGATTATGAGATTAAAAGAAGTTGAAATTTTGAACGTACTCCAGACTCCTCCCATTTGTTTTTTATTTCAAAATTGTATAAATTACTTTACAAAATGGTTCAAGCTTTATCCCATAAGTTAAAGTACTAAGAAGAATGATTTCGTTTTTGGCCTATGGTACATCGTTAGGCTTATTACATGATATTATACTAGTCAGACAATTCCAAACTTGCATGGCAACATCCTGGGGGGGTTCAGTTACTAATAGTAGTTGGTATTGTATCTGTTAGTAGTCCAGCGAATTGCCCTCTACATGTATAAGTGCTAACCAAAATTGTTACAAGTAGTGCAAAACTATCTCCTTAACTAGTGATTAACCAGTCGTAGATAAGCGATGCAGAACCAACAATGTGACCATATGCCTAAGGGTATACCGCAGTGTAAAGAAGTTTGTGGTTGGCTATATCGTATAAAAGTTCATGATAATAAATAATGCTTCCACTATTTGCTTTAAAATTAAAATTGAGAAATTTGGCTTCAAGAGGCTTATATGTTTTATATTGGTATTCTCCTATACTAAATAAAATGAATTTCTTTTAGGGGACATTAATGATTACAAAAGATTTGCAAAACATTTTATTTACACTCACTGAACTCGCTTAGCTCACACTCTATTTTTCGTTTTTAAATAAAACCTCCCAGGTGCACGCTTAGGGCTTTAGCAACAGGGACTCCACCTCGTGAGTAGTTAACTTCATCACGTGCTACTATGTAGGCATTTTTGCCTTGTACATACTTTGAGAACTATTGCATTTCTTTGAACATGTTTTAGAATGTACATTTGTTTAAAGAGTGGATGTGTATAAAGGTTTTTAAATGAAATGCATATTTTGTTTTAGCTTTTCAAAGTTTATTAATGTAACTAATTGAGGTTGTGTATGAGTAGATTTGAAGTCCACAATTTGTAGTTAAGAAATTGATATGATAATAGAAGTGTTTTGAACTTTTATAAGGACTGGAAATTTTTAGGATGTCAAAATATAACTATTGTGTTGCCTAAATTTTTAATAAACTAAAAAACAAAACTCTAATATTTAAATTTCTTATTATTGAGTTGAAGTTTTTCCATAACAAAGACACTAGATTTAGCTTTACAAGAACTTTTCAGCTGATTCAGATATCGATTAGAGAGCTATCGTGGAGTGTCGGACAAGTCATCTAATCATTTTAAGATAGTGGTTTGTCAGTAACCTAGTATGCCCCTAAAGTGAATGGATTGTCAGTAACAATGATAATAAATTTAGCTTTATGAGAACTTTTTAGCTAATTCAGATATCGATTAGAGGGTTATCATAGAGTGTCAGACAAGTCGTCTAATCATTTCAAGATAATGGCTTGTCAGTAACCTAATATGCCCTTAAAGTGAATGGCTTGTCAGTAATCTAGTGTGCCGCTAAAGTGAGTGGATTGTAATTTTTACTTATTAATATTATATATCTTAAAAAAATTGTTGAAGTGTATAAAAAACAACATTTATAGGTAAATTTAATGTCTATTGACGGGAGGAAAATGTTGAATATAGTGATGAAGGTTTTGGAACGGGTGAAGTTCAAACGGATTAAAAACCTAATAAAGGAAATATGGTAGTATAATTTAGTTGAAGTGGGTTTTATATTGGAAATCTATTTTCTTAAGCATTAAGGGGTTATGGATGGAAATGCTACAAAGAAGGAGATTATATCTGTGATTTTACAAAACATAAGTACTTAAGACCCCTGTCAAGGATTTTTCAATAGACTAAACTAAACTATTTTGTTGGTTGTAATCTCGGTATTCACGAGTGGGGACTTCGTTAGCTTTCCCTGTGGGATTCGTGCATCAATGAATAATCTTTTTGTGGCTTTTTAATATGTTCTTTTAATTTTTATAAAAATTCAAATAATTCACATTTAAAATAGTAATTAAAATTAGACTTGATGCGTAAAACTCGATTCTAGTTCATTCTGCAGGCAAACCGAGTGACCGACTTCCAAAGACAATATGGACCTTGGAAAAGCAGATTAATGGTACTGCTCACTTGTCTTTCAAGCCGACATGTCGAAACCAGATGATAAAATCCCTACCCGTTTTAATTAAAACCCTGAACTTTTCCCCTGCCCTTCAAATTTCTTCAACCCCACCGCCTTGTTCTTGGTTAGTTGATTAACATCATAACCCTTTGATATTTCTTAGTTAATATTTTCCTATCTCCTTCATTCTTTGATCTTCCAACTTGATTGCAGCAACTCATCTTCCCAGAAACCACAACTCAGAAATCAGTCACTCGTAAGTGGTCTCTCTCTCTCTCTCTATATATACATAGATAAGATCTGGGAATTTATTGCAGTTAGAATGCTATGATTCTGTTGTTGTGCTTATCCTTCAAATGTTGCTTATTCTAAATAGAAATAATTTCCAACAAAGTGATAGGTTTCTAGTAGGAGCACCAGACATCTGGTTTCTTGGAAACTTGCCCCATTTCTGCATTCACACACTTCCAAGATGGAAGATTGGGGTAAGATATCTGTATACCCTTTCCTATTCACTTTATTTAGTTGGTGTCTTGGTTGGTTATATTCAAACAGATTTTCTTTTGGATTTTACACTTAGAACTTGGCAGATGTAATCGTGGTATCCACAAACACATGTCTGTTTCAATAGGCGGGTGTTTTGATAGTTGCATTGTAGAGAGTGAATGACTCGTGATATTTGCTTCTTCCAACTGATGGGTTTAACATATTATACGGTTTCAATTAAATGGGTGAATTCAATTCAATGCTTTTCTGGAAACTGAAGTAATTAATGGTGTTTGGTGTGTTAACGAAATTTAATATTATCCTTTCTGATCATTTTCTCCATCTCTGGTCATATTATGTATGCCTTTTTATATCATTTATGTATGCAATTAAACTTTTTCAGAGGACGAGGAGATTCCAAAAGTTATCTCAACAGAGCAGAAAAAAAGTAAATGGGATGATGAAGATGTGGATGAAAATGATGTGAAGGACTCATGGGAAGATGAAGATGAACCGAGCTTGGTACGCTTGCTGATACCATCTTGATTTTACATAATTTTCATTTTGAGCATGCACCTACTCAGAAAAGTTGACAATCTTCAATATCTTATTTGATTTTATTTTTTGATTGTGCTACAATATTTCATGCCATCTACATATTTCTACACTGAAGGTTGATGAATATGGTTTATAATTTTAGAATCACATGCATTACATGTGGTTTTCATTGTTATTTAAAATTTAAAATTTAACACATAAGCCAAATCTTAATTATGTTGATGAGAACTTTCTATCAAATTCTTCTTCAATGTAAACAAATTTGAGTACATGACATGTTCCTTGTTCAATTGTTTAGACTATTAGGCAACTTTTCTACCTCTCAACTCTAAACAGAATTGCAAACAAGATTGCTTGTCTATTTACGTGATCTTAAATAGGCCATGTTGTATACGATATGGATTGTTTAATTGAAAGTAATGACAGAGATGGTAATATTTTGTATTTATTACTTGTCAATTACTAAATCATTAAATTCCAAATTTCTGAGTCAATGTCCAGTTGGTCTTGTAATGTTCACGTACCTAGCACATATGGATCAAATAAGAAATTTTTAGGCCCATTTTTGTTGCGGATGGTTTATCTTGTATGTCTTAGATGTTCCTTGAGATGCATGTTTCTTTTCATTCAATATTCTTTTTGGACTTGTCCAGAGTTTGATATATTACCCAAGTTGTGGTATGTTCCAAGTCATAAAGGGCTTCCTATGTGTCAATGATTTATCCCTAAATGATTGGTAGGTGTCAACATGCTAGATTATTCTTGTGGTTATTAATATGGACAAATTTTGGATAAATAATATGTTGAATTTGGCCTCATGTTGGGTGCTGTCAACCACAATATCTAACACAAAAGTGGTTTAGTCAAAAGGTCTTCTTGCTTGCCAACAATTCCAATTTGATCCTTAAATGATCAGTAATCATCCATGTCCTTGGTGATTCTCACAATTAAGATAAACAAGTTTTTGGTTGAATTCTATGGTGATATGGGATAATAATACCAACACAATGTCTAAGAAAAAATTATTGAGGTCGTGTTGCTTTAGCAAATTGTGGTTGTGAGGCGTGACATATTCTTAGTGGAAACCGTATGGTTTTTGCATCCCTTCTATTATTGGTTTAAGATAGATTCTATGAATTTGTTTGATATTTGTTTGTCAATTAGGTTAGAGGATTTCTTGTGAAAATATAATTGTTTTTGCATTCCTTGGGATGATAACAATTTTTACTCATAGAGTATCCTTTTTTTTCCCCATGTGATTAGCTATTGAAACATTCTCATCATCCTTGCGATATGAAATAAATCTGAAACATGTACATTTATGCATGCATATTTACTCCCCGAAAAACATATAAGAGTGGATGTGGGGACAATTAATCAATAATGTGTGCAGATTTGTTGGATTGGTGACTAAAGAACTTCATAAGTTGCAAGAACTTAATTTCTTTTGTTAGTATATATTCATTTGGTTGGACTTGCTTTCTAGGAACAATTATATGTAAGTTTTCTTCAATCTTTTCCCATTTATGTTGCATTTCAGTCTTATGATATTGAGCTTCTTTTTGCTTAACATGGATTTTCATTTTGCTGATTGATTTTTTTTTATTTTTTAACTCTGTTCTCACTATTGTCAGGCCCCTGTTGAAAATCCTCCTGAAAAACCTGCTAAGAAACCTGCACCAAAATCTAGAGAAACGAAAGGAAACACTATGAAAGTAGCAAAACAAGAGTCCCTAGATCCTGTAGCTGAGAAACTACGACAGCAAAGGTACCAACTATTGTTTTGGTTAACATGTTCTTTACTTACCTCATATGCTCTACCTTTAAAAACATTATTGGTAGGGATGTCAAAATAACCTTAGCTTAATCCAACTCGGCTCAGCTTGGCCCGAAATCAATGGGCTTGGCCTAAATTGACTAGACTTTGAGTTGATGTTGGGTTTTTATTTATAAAATTTCTTAGGCTTCAGATGGAACAAAGGCTTGAGCTCCACGTTCAGAGCAGCATAATGCCTAATTATGTTAAAAATAATATTGTTTTATTTTTAAATAAAATTATATTTTTAATAATAGAAGCACATTTAGAATAAGGGGCCTGAAGTCCAATTAAGCGTTACTTTTGGGATGCTTGTGATTGACCAATGACTCAAATGCTCTATTTTTGGAATTACTTTCCTCCTTTTTGTCTTTTCACTTTCAAAACGGGAATTGGGAAGTGGGAACCTATTTATTGGTTGATTAAAAATTTTGTGGGAGTTTTCTCTTTTTTCATCTAATTATTTAATGATGATGGATTGGTGAATCCAAGGTTCTCAAAAGCAAATTTGGAATACTTGACTATTCTACGTAGACTTGCAAATGCAAGAGGATCAACTAGCTGATCCTATGGCTCTATCTTGATCTCGATCCCGATCCCGATCCATGCCATTCTTACTTTATAAACATTATGTGGCAAATTTTCTTTTATCATCTAATTGTTTGATGATGATGGATCGTTGAATTCAAGGTTTTCAAAATCAGTTATGAAAGACTTAACCACTACGGGTTGACCTGCAAATGCTAATGGATCAGCTAGTCAAATGACGTGGCCTACAAAAATGGGCTAAAGTCACATGTTTCTTTTGGTGTTTCCTGTTTGCCTATAGGAGGGTTAGCATGAGACCTTGTTAAGTTTGACGTACAGTTGGCCCTTGATTATATCAGGTAAATGTAATGCTTTCTTAGGATTCAATTTGAAAGAAAACTGCTGGAGTTGTAGGGTAGAATGGAAGAGAAGAAACAAAATTTACTTTTCCATTACAAACCTTATTGGTAGGGATGTAAAAATAGCCTGAGCTCAATTCAGTTGGGCTCAAAATCAAAAGTTTGCTTGAGTTGACAAAACTTTAGGTAAGGTTTAGACAGGCTCCAAAGCCTGAATCGGCTTGAAGCCTAACTATATTAAAAGTAATGTTGCTTTATTTTTAAATAAAATTATATTTCTTAATAATAAAGCAAATGTAGGACAAGGGGTCTAAAGCCAATTAGGAAAATTTAGTCCAAATTTACAATCTTTTAGGAGATTTGTTATTTGAGGTAATATTTTTAAATGCTCTATTTATAGAGTTACTTTCCTCCTCTATCTTCTCACTTTCAATATGGGAATTTGGAAGTGGGAACTAAATGGTTGGCTTCCTATTTTAATATTGAAAATGAAAATGCAAATGAAAGGAAAAGGTGGAGGAAAGTAACTATAAATAGAGCATTTGGGTCATCCTGTCATTCACAAAACTTCCAAAGAGTTGGGTTGTTCGGCTTGACTTATCTAACTGGCCTTTGGAACATTTAATATTTTTTTAAAAAGTTGTGCTTTTGGGCTTGATCTAGCCTAAAAGGGTTTTGGACCATTTAATATTTCCTTAAAGGTGTTGGGTTTTTTGGGACCCTATTAGGCTTGATCAGACCCAAAGCCTAATTGGGCTTCACTTACTCCAAGTTGCTTAGGGTTGATTAGGCTTCGGGCTGCTCGAAGTCTGGTCAGGTTCAGGCCCAAGCTATGCGTCTCAAGTCCTATCGGGCTTTGGGCTAGGTTCGAGCTTTACGAAAGAGTTTTGGGCCACCCACTGCCTTTTCTATTTATTGGTTGATTAAACATTATGTGGCAGTTTTCTCTTTTGTCATCTAACTATTTAACGATGATGGATTGGTGAATTGAAGGTTGTGAAAAGCAATTTTGAAAGGCTTGACCATTTTGGTAGACCCACAAACAAGAGGATTAGCTAGCTGATCCTGTGGCTTGGCTCAAATCTGGCCCAACCCGTTGCTATTCCTACTTATTGGTTGATTATACATTATGTGGCAATTTTCTTTTTTCTCATTTAATTATTTAATGATGATGGATTGGTGAATTTTAGTTTGAAACAGCAATTATGAAAGACTTGTCCAGTCTGGGTAGACCTGCAAATGCAAGAGGATCAGCTAATCGGGTCACCCTGAGACATGACCTACAAAAATGGCCCAAACTTGCCTGTTTCTTCTGGTTTAACCAGTTTGCCTATAGGAGGGTTAGTATGAGACCTTGTTAAGTTACCTATAATTGGCTGTAGGAGTTGTAGGGCAGAATGGAAGTGAAGAAAAAATGATAACGGACCTGACCTGAGCAGTAATTGTTGAAATCCCAGGGCGACCTGACCAAAAACTTGAAAAGTTCAAGCTAGGCTGAAGTTTGATCTAGCTGCAACCCAAACCTGAGCAGCCTGACTTACATGAGCATGCATATGCTCGCCTTTAATAATGACCAAAGCTGTAATAGATTGATGCTTTCTTTTGGAGATTTGTTGTATGTTTAAACTACTTGCTTAATTTTTGATCCATTTTAAACATCTCTGGCTACAGGCTTTATTTGATTACCCAAAGTCTTGTCTAGCAGCATTTGTTTGAGACATTCATGTCTTTGTTTCAAGTCAATATGTTCTTACCTAAATGTTTTTGCTCTTTTATAGGCTGGTAGAAGAAGCTGACTACAAGTCCACCGCAGAATTGTTTGCCAAGAAAGGAGATGAGAAGACCCTTGATACTTTTATTCCAAAGTCTGAAAGTGATTTTTTAGAGTATGCAGAACTTGTTTCTCATAAGCTTCGACCATACGAGGTCTATATACTCATTTTTTTAATTTTTATGTTCAATTTGTTGTTGACGGGATTTTTTACTTACATAAATGGACATATTGTTATGTGCAGAAAAGTTATCATTATATTAGCTTACTGAAGTTAGTAATGAGGTTGTCAATGACTTCTCTAAAAGCAGCAGATGCAAAAGATGTTGCATCTTCTATATCAGCAATTGCTAATGAAAAGTTAAAAGCTGAGAAAGAAGCCAACACTGGTAAAAAGAAGACAGGTACCTCAATTTACATGTTCTTCATTTCTTGTTGATTTAATGGAAGCTTTCTCAACTATATTCTGAATTTTTGTGGCTGATTGCTAGCTCACTACTCTTTCAACTTTAGTAGCTGAGAATATAATGGACAACATAACAAATCATTATGACACCTTAGTTTGAACATAGATGGTCTTTTGCAGCTTTTTCTAAGAGCCTTAAAATGACAATATTTTGCAGATTCCTAAGATGCTATGGCTTCATTTTTTCTTTTTTTTTTTCCCCCTTAGTTTGTCTGAGTATTTCTCTTGTTTCCTTTAATTGTAAAATTGCACATAATTATATCTTGGTTTTAAAGGATATTGGAAACTGTCCTCACTTGCAGCTGCCTCTAGCCCTTAATCTGAGTTGTTCCTCTTCCTTTGAAATAGAATAGGTGAAGGGGATCTAAGATTAAGTCCCAATTTGCGAATACATGTCTGGATTTCATATAAGACTATATCTATATTTTCTTTCATTTACTATTTCATTTTGGGACTTATAATTGAAAACCTTATTATTTAATGTTAATTTTAGTTAAATAAATTGCCTTTGGATTTCAAACAATCTATCCTGGCAGGTGGGAAGAAAAAGCAGCTTCATGTCGATAAGCCAGATGATGATGTGGTGTTTGATCACTATGATGCTCTTGATGATTATGATTTCATGTGATAAACTTGTGTATCTCATAAAAGGGATATTTATTTTGGTCTTCATCGGATATTTTCACCAATGATTGAACTTGAAACAAACTCTGAGAAAGCTGGTCATTTTTGATGTTATTTTGAGGTGTTTGTTTAAATTTCAACTACAAGTAGTAATGTACATATTTATATACTTCGATGGTGTTCAGAGTTAAATTATTGGTTTGGCAGGGTAAACGAATAGGATCTATGTCAATGACAATGCTTTTTATGATGACTGAAAGATGAATGAATTTATGCATATACCTTTATTCCAAAGGGATGAGCTGCTAATGTTGATTGCTTTGATTAATGATATATATAATCTACCTTTGCCTGTAAACAATGCACCCTGAGGGCATATGATTTTGAGTCGGATGATATCATGGGATTTGTTGTTTAATTACCTCTTGAACTGCAAGAGGTGGAGTCTTGTTGATTCCATATGAAAAGAAAGAGCAAAGTAAAGGGGATTCTTGTTTAACTGGTGCTGAAAGGCGAAAGCCAGACATGAGAATTTTAACTAGCGTACACTCAATGAGGAAGAATTTTGTAATTACAATATTAGTAACTGCAGTAGTATTGGCAATTTTAGTATAATCTGATTCTCTTTACATCAGTTTAGTAGGAAAATGGAAGGCGGAGATTTTGGCTTAAGAGAGAATCTGTAACTTTTCTCTAGTTATCCTCTTGGCCTTTTACTTCCTTCTTATTCCCAGTTGATCCTTTTTTTAACTCTTGCTCTTAGGCGTTACACCCTTTTGCTGTTTAATCCTTCAACCCTATTCTGATCAGTCAGCTTGATTAGCCTGAATTGGTGCTTGGGCGGTAGTCGTAGTTTGGTACTTTTGTTTTATTTCCTGTGCTCTTCAATCCATTACTGTTTTAAACATCTACTTTTTAGATATTTTTTTCCCTCTAATGCAAACCTTACTTGCCTTGAAAATATCTGTTAGCAACTTGTCCCAACTCGTCCATGAAATCTCCTTTTCACACTTTACCCGCTGACAGCCTCATCCTATCTTGCTTTCTCCCTCAACTTGTTTATGAAACTTGTTTCTCCACCTAGAAATCTCAACCAATGTTTAAACCCTAGCTGACATGGAAATAGCTAGTTGGAGAAGACACTAGTTTTGCTGGAGCATTGTTTAAGGACAAGTAGAAATGTAAGCGTGGGCGTATTTGATGCATATTTAGGATGCATATATTTTACTATATTTTCGATTTACTTTACCTTTATTTAATTGGTTTTATGAAATGTTTCATGCAATTATAGATGTGTTGATGGTGGCCAATGATCATAGAGTTTTGAAAGTTAAGTGGAAAAGAAAATCCATTTCAAACATAGTTGCGATGATCACGCACAACCTAGAATATGGTGATGTGTTAGTGCATTTTCCTCTTAGAACTTAGTTTCCTAAAATAAGATATCAGAGCCTTTGTCACATGGTGAAAGAGATTTAGTGTAATTAGTGCCCATGTGCCACTATTGAAAGAACTACGGGAAAGAATGAAAATAAACTAACGAAAACAAATTAAATCAAATAGCATAAAAATGAGAAATGTGATGAATGTGTTAGAGATTTGGTCATTAGTTCAATCTTGGCCCATACATAATTAAACATACTTCATTGAATTGTTGTTTTCACACCACATATAACTATTAATTATAGGTTAACAAAAAGTTATGTTAACCCCGGTTTTCCCTTATGTCATTTTTAATTAAAATAAGCTCTTTAATTAATCATAACTATAAGATAACCTAGAACAAGCTCTCTAAATTTAATCAAGCAGCTACATTATGAGTTAGAAAAACAAATTGATGAAGGAAACTGCCACATAAGCTCGGGTCACTTAACCAAGGTTACGTTATCCCTAATGATTCGACATTATTAGTTGCTACAAATGAATCTAAAACACAATAATTATATATTGTATTCGATTATAGCAATGAGTTCATACATAAACAATTTAACTAAAACAAGATTAAAGATTATTCATACATGAAAACCCAAATCTTTAAGTATAGGATAACCTAATTAATCCCTATAGAGAGAGCGAATAACAAACACAATGAGCGAATGTCCAAGTGTGTCCATCGACATCAACATCTCATCTGAACTGTTTTCGGGAAGCTTAGCCCTATATCGATCTCCAAAGGAGTTGTGCTTTACCCCTCATTTGTGTCCCAAAACGATTTATTCACCCTTGGATGGAAAATGTTCTATTGATACTAAAAATTAGGTTTTGGATCCCAGGTGTCAAAAGTCAAATATGTGAGCCTTTGAGTCACGATTGTAAATGGCCTCATTGAAGCTCATGATTGTGAGCTTTATGACATGGGCATGACCATGTTGGGCACGACCATGACATAATTATCATAAGTGTGACTTTGGTGGTTACAGCCATGACATAATTGTCATGGGTATGACTTTGGTCTTGACCTTTTCTACAACATATACTTTTCATTTTATGACATTTCTTTTCTCCATTTTGCTCTAATTTTTTCCTTCTTGTTCCATGAAGAAAATTGAGTGTGAATTTCAAAAATAAGGATCAAAGAGTGTACTTTCAACTCACTTTAGCTATTATGCTTCCGAAGTGTACCTAAAACCAAATATGAACTAAAGTGAACGTTTTAAGCTTTTTAAAGCATTAAGCACATGTCAAGTTTCCCCATACTTAGCTTTTGACCATCCTTAAGCAAATCATCAAAATCAAAGTCACAAATTGAAACGCTTCCACGTTTTTCATATTTCCCAAAAGTGGATTGTCACAAGCAAAGAGAAATAACTTCTAAAACCATAGCAAGAACACAACATTTAATGCTTCTACTCGTGATCAATCAATAATCAACAATTATTACTTTAAAAAACTGAGCAATTTAATGGTAGACGTAGATAAAGTGTGTGAAAATAGCATTGATCCATAGGTATACTTAAATATTATTCATGATCAAGACATTTCACAACTTTGCATATCATTTCATTTCTCCACCACTAAGATTCACATGCACAATAATGAATCAAAGGACTTTTTTAAGGTTGTAATTTAGGTAACAGTTAAGGAGAGGTGTTTTTGGGTAATGTAGCACAAAAGCCATCAAAGCTATTAAAGAAAAAAAATATTTAATGCAATATCAAGTGCAAAATAACTAACATTCACTCAAAACTGTGTACATTAACTATGATGAATGTAAAAACTATATTTCATAGGTCAAATTCATGCTCTCACACCACAAATCACATGAAGCATAAATCACTTAGAAGGAATTACTTATGAAAATTGATGATAAACAATACATTGAAATTATACAGAGTAACAATACATTGAAATTATACAGAGTGACCCTTTAAAAACACATCTCCCTTATTTACATCACAAGCAAATCACCCAATCCATAAAACTTTAGGAGGAGAAACTAATCATGAATAACTTTTCAAAACAATTGCATTTCCTCCTTTAATTTTATTTAAATATTTTTCTTTCTTTTCTTTTTTCTTTTTATTTTGTTTTTCTCTTTTTCTTTTTTTTTTACAAAAATTGAAAGAAACTACATCAACATTGGAATTCATTGATAAGACATAAAATGACATCTCAAGAATTGTAACCAACCCACATATATGCACACCCTCACACTTATAATTTTGTGCATCTACAATCACTAGTTTTAAAGCTTGGGTAGGACATTTAGTTAGGTTTAACGCATGTAATGTGGTTAACACAAAAAGAAAAAACAAATAAAGCTTAAGGGGTTTTAAAAAGGGATCATATCAATAGGGAGGCTATTTGGCTAACATAACTTGTAAAAAAAGAATGCTTATATCATTTCCATGTTCATGCATATGATAAAAATGTGGTATTGAATAGAAAATCAAAGCAAAGTCAAGATGTACATGTCATGAAGGTCACACATAAAGAAAAGAAAATGAGACTAATATGGAGGTTTCTGTCTATATAGGCTCAAAATCTCACTGGCTTGTGTCTACCACTAGTCACCACTCTTCTAAAGATAATGCATATTGACCAACCACAAGAGTAAAATTATATGCTCAAGTTACCATAGATTTTTCTAGTCAATTCACTCTCTAATCATGACTATATAATCCTAGAAGCAATAGAAAAAAAGAAATTGTTTATTTGTTTGTTTGATCCTCTCTCCTTTTGTTTTAAAGCTTAAAAACACATAAGAAGCAAACAAACTTAGAAACACACATGCAAATAAGAAACAAATATGAAATTGTGAAGGAAAAGAAATGAAATTCCCCTAGGATGCCTCCCAAGGAGCGCCTTTGTTTATTATCACTAACTCAACTCCTTGCTTTTCTCCTTAAGTGACAAAATAGTGATCTTCAGGTGTCACATGTGCTTTTTCCACTTGAGGTTCTTCAAGATAGGGCCTAAGTTGATGATCACTCACATTCAACATCTTCCCAATCTTCAAACTCTTAATCTCTATTGAGTCCCATCACTCTTGAAATATTTCAAATAACTCTTTACCCTTTTCTTCCTTGTCCAATTTCTCCAACTTTCTAAGTAAAGGTGAAGGGTTAGTTTCAACAACAATTAGGAACTTAGTATTTACCTTTGAGTTAATTGATATACCATTTTTTGTTATGATCTCCTTCTCAACTTCTTTTTCACAAGCAATCCCTTGAGTAATCCTCTCAAGATTCTTAAGATCCTTCTCACTCTGCAAGGTCTTTACACTATCGTTCCTTGGGTACACCTCGGGTTAAAATGGTAGCTTCTCTTTGCTTTGTGGCTTTAGGTGGTTGATAGTTCCTGCCATCTGATCCTTCTGATTTACAAAGGTCGAGAATCAAAACATTGTATCTCGTTGGAAGCGTTTTACATCCTACTAAAATTGCACAATATTAACAACACAAACATTAGCTAATTCTTCTAGATATATACCTGAGTTTTGCTGCCTCTCCAAATTTTGGATTCTAGAACTTGTATCTTGTGAAAATTGCCTTACATCATGTTGGAAATGTAGAGTATTACTAGAGAAAACGTTAAATAGCTCTTCGAGGGATGTACCTGAGTTGTAATAAGAAGCTTCTAGTCTATGTAGGAATTGTCGTGTGTCTTGCAAGCTATCAAGGAAGTAGTTTTTATGGTCATTCCATCCACAAATAAAGTTCATATGATCTTTCCAAGCTTGGTTATAGGATTAGGAATATGGATTATGGGAAAAATTTCTGTCAAGAGCATTGATTAATGTTGGGACCCGACTCGGAGACCGGACCCCAACTGTTGGATCCGAGACCCAACTACATGGAACTTACATTTATCACACTTGCTTTGATACCATAGATGTCGGATCTCGTGACCTAACTGCTTAACTATCGTACTCCTGAAACCTTGCACTTATAACATTGCAGTGCCATAAGCTGTTGTTCCATAAAAGTGATGAGCGCACACTTCCTAAACATCAAAATCACATTTGGACTTGTTCATATCAAATAT
>JANJEY010000001.1:12295262-12309148 GCA_024703695.1 Erythroxylum cataractarum | reverse complement strand
TGCCGGCAAGAGGAGCATGGCCCACAGGTCTGTCAGCTGGGGATCTTTTGGGTATTTTGGGGATGACTTATGTAGGAACTATGTTAGTCCTTTTGGGATTGCACTGATGTATATATGATCTGATGATGTACTGATGGATTTATGAATGAATGAAAAGGAATCTTTTGGTTGTCAAATTTGGTAAATTCGATATTACTACTTTATTATTATTGATGCCATGAGGTGTATAGAAATGATAGTTTGGTAGTGCGCCTTCGTCGTAAGTTATGCGTCGGTACGACTTACGGGCGACCCGGTGTATACTCTACGGTGAGGGGGCGCTACATAAATGATAAAAATAAAATAAAGGTGTAAAAGAAAATCACACTACAGAGCATGGGACAATGGCTAGAAAATCACACAAAGAAGAAAAACCCACTAGAGTCAATGAAGGATAAAGAAGATAAGATTAAAAGTGTACTTGTTTTCGTCAACACCTAGTTGATAAAATTGTCAATGTGTGATTTAAACAAGTGTTTGGTTTGAGAGGACCTCCTCTGCCTTGTTGTGTCTAGTCTAGCTTTTCCCAAATTCTTTTGCTTAAATATATTTTGCTTTTTTGTAGATACATATGTACACAACAAGTAGATGGTGTTTAAGAGTGGAAAAACACCATTTTTCACGTAGGAGACTGCATCAATAAGTCCTTATACTCCACTATTTAATGATTTACTTACTTTGTTTAGATACCAACTAACATTCCTCTTCTTTGTCTACTCCAAATCCTTTTTTATTTATTTTCCTCGTCAAAATCATCCATTTTAGTTTGTTCGGCTGTCACTAGTAAAACCTTACCGTTACACATTTTCCTCACTCCACTCTCTATCTTAACTCTTAACCTCATTTTCTTCTAACAAGCAAAAACAAATCTATAATAGACTATGGAAGCTCCTTAATTCTATCAACATCAGACAACCGAAATCCCAAACAAAAAACACCATTCTTTTGAGTCTAAGTTGAGTGGCGGAGGGGAAGGAGTCGACCATTTCATCCTGGAGGACCTTTTAGACTTCTCCAATGAAGTCGTCGTCGTCACTAAAGCTAATGGTGGCGGTGGTTGCGGTGCCTTTGAGAATACCGCCATAGAATCTTCCACTGTTACTGTTGTGGATAGATGCAATTCCTCCACATTCTCGAAATAGGTATGGAAACATACACAAGCAACTTATATGTGGAGAAATCACATAAATATAATAAGTGAATAATAGAGATATGTTACAGTAACAAGCAACAGATACAAAAACAAACTTGGAGAAATCATAGAGAAATTGCAACACCACTGAAGATGCAGAAGATGAAGTGCAAAAGATGAAGCCAGTGCAAAGCGAGAGAAACAAAAAAATTGTTTTAAAAATACATGAAAACCTGTTTTCAAAATACACAAAAATATGATTTTTACATTTTTATAAAATAATTTTCGTTTTTTATTTTTACAAATGAAATACAAAAACAAATTTAACCAAACATGATTTTAGTGTCAGTTTCTAATTTTACAAAAATAACAACAAAAAACCTATAAAAATATGAAACAAATAGACCCAAAAAGTTATATTTGGTTACATCAAGATAAAAACCAATTTATAAAATAATTAATCTACATAGTAAAATGGTAATAAATAAATCAAAAATTGAAATTCAACTAATAATTAATATAATCAACAAAAACTATTGATGGTTTAATGAATTCTTTTGTTCGAATTTAATATAGAAACAAATTACTTGTTTATTTGAAAGTGGATATGAAAAGACTTGAAAAAGCATATTTTCTAATTAAAATTACAAACAATAAAATATATTTTGATATGTAAATTAAATATTAAGTTAACGTATGATTCAATTGTAAAGCACTATAATTTTATCCTAAAATAGTATCCGTATGCAATCTAAAAATATTCACATTAAGACTTTTGCCAAGAAAATCCAAAAATAAAATCATTTTAGTTTGTCTACAAAGATACCTTCAATTTAGTATATGCCCCGATGTTGAAGAAGAAATCAAAGTTATTATTATAATCTTGCACAAGTCAACCAAATGTAGAAGTTGAAAGATCTAAAAACTAAAGCAATCAAATCCCATCAAACTCTCATTTTCTTCGTTTCTCCAGTTTGAATTTCAATTGATCCTATCCCTTTTGCAGTAGATTCCTCCCTGTCTCTCTGTAGGGTTTATTCAATGTTGTTTCAGCAACTGAAATTTATCTGAATTTCATATTTATTTGTATTGATCCAACGAAACCATGCACAATGCCTTTGGGTTTTCTATCCGCTTGAAATCCGAAATCGTTTTATGAGACCCTATTCAAATTAGATTACCCCTTCTGTCCTCGGTTTTCTCTTGTTTTCGGAGAAAACATGGCTGCTGCTAGGGGTCTGATTGGAGAAACCAACGGAACCACCGTGAGGGTGGCAATGAGAGACGAAGAGATGGGCAAAGATGAGGATTCGCCGAACTGGAAGAGACCAAAGTTTGAGAGGTTCCCTTTGACGAGATGGGAATTCGCCGCCGCACTTGGTGTGTTCATGCTGTTCTCTGTTGGGTTGTTTTACATATACGTGACAATGCCTGCTGCCGAGTACGGAAAACTCAAGCTTCCCCGTACCATCTCTGATCTTCGCTTGCTCAAGTATGCTACTGCTTTTCTTCTTGTTGTTGTTTTGATGTGCTCTCTCTCTCTGTCTTTTTAAATTTCGAATGCTCAAACCGTGTTTTGGATTATTCATTTTCCTTTTTTATGGATGTTATAGTTAATGACTTTGGAATTATTGGAAGTTATCTTGAGAAGTGGAAGATGTAATATGCTCAAAATGGGCTAGGTTCGTTCTGGTATGTGTGTTGGGCATGAGCTACTTTGGTAGTTGCGTGTGGACAGATTTTATTGCTTTTTGATGAATGGACGGTTTTATGGTCTCATATGATATGGATGTTTTCTTACTCTGTAGTTTAAGCTTTCTGCTGGAATAATAGCTTATAGATTTTGATTAACTGGAAGCATGTAGTAGATTGTCCTTCCGAGTAGCTAAACTCTTAGACGTAGTTCCCAGTCAGTAATTACTCAACATTGCCATGAAAGTGGAGGCTTAGGTTAAGTCTGATATTGAACTTTCATATTTGGTTCGACGATGGTTGTACATTACTTTAATGTCAAACTTTTCTGTACATCACTTCAATCTCCTATTTTACAGTGGTTTTTAATGCCATGAATGTAGTAGTAATTTTAATTTCTTTTATAAAAGCTTCTTCTGATTCGTAACAATTTTAAAAATGCTTATTCTTTATACTTCCTATTTTATGCGTTTCCTTCTGCATTCTGCTTATCCTGAATGATTGGCTCTTAATGTTGTTCAGAGACCATCTTGCTACATATGCAAATGATCATCCAGCTCAATTCATCCTGGGTTACTGTTCAACCTATATCTTTATGCAGACTTTTATGATTCCTGGAACGATTTTTATGTCCTTGCTTGCCGGAGCTCTCTTTGGTGTTGTGAGAGGCCTTTTCTTAGTACTCTTCAATGCGACGGCTGGGGCATCTTCCTGTTTTTTCTTGTCTAAGCTGATTGGAAAGCCTATAGTTAATTGGTTGTGGCCTGAAAAGTTGAGATTCTTTCAGGCAGAGGTATGACTTTACCTTGTCAAGAATTAAATGTTTACTTAGTTTTTCTATTTGAATTTTGATTACATTTTTACATCCCTTTTGACGTTGCACCCATCTTAACTTTTTTATTTGGATTCAGATAGCTAAGCGGAGAGAGAAGTTGCTGAATTACATGCTCTTTTTGAGGATAACTCCTTCATTACCAAACCTTTTCATCAATTTGGCTTCTCCTATTGTCGACATACCATTTCATGTTTTCTTGTTGGCTACTTTGGTTGGTCTCATTCCAGCCTCCTATATTACTGTCAGGGTATGATAAAGATTCTTCATCTTTTTTTCGTTATATCTTAGATTATTTTCAAGTGTATTTTGATTTTTTACTGGCTGGATTAGTGATTTCCTACATGTTGTATTGCAGAACTCTCTCTCTCTCTCTCTCTCTCTTTATCTCCCTCTACATTTTTTAGATATTCAGTTATATTATGCTACTGATTTTAGCAACATATACCTGATCTTTTGTCACACGTAGAGATGATTGGATCATGATGGAAAGTGGCTTTCGTAATAGTTGACATTGCACATAGTGTATCTCTGGCATTTCTTTGGGACCTACTTTAGTGGTTCAAGAGTAGGCTTTCATAATAAGTAGTTTTTAAAGTGTTTAGTTAATTCTTTCAAAGCTATAGTTTGGGAAAAACTCATTTTACATGCTTTTAATGTGAATTACAATAAAGTTTCTATTTGACATTATTTTGTTCCAACATGTGATCTGTTATTTATGGTTCAAAATTTTGGTTATTATCCATCTAATGCTTATTTATATGTGGACCTCTACCAAAAACATTAGACTGCTTCTGTTTAATTTCACAGTATTTTTCCGTATGATTGCCAAAAAAAACTACTTTTAACCATGTCACTAATACAAAAGTACTTTTTTTCACAACAATTCTACTATCAGCAGTTTCTCAAACTGCAATCCCATATAGAGCCATAATCTACGAATAATTCACTTCGTGTCCACAATGCTAGGATCTTAAGATAATAACCTTGTGGATTCCCTGCTGTCTTCATAGAGTGAAATCTAGTTTTGGCTTCCAGTGCTTCTACTTCCCTTCCATGCTCTGTCTCTTGTTTCCTTTACAGCCTTTCATGATAGTCTTCTTTATCATCCTTTTTAAAAATAAATGAATAGTAAATCTATCATGTTTATGGACTATATTGTTGATTCTCGGTGCAGTTGGGCTTCGATTTTAGGCTTCCAATTATCTCACCCTATTTCTGTTATTGTGTAGTCATTACTTTTTCTCTCCTTTACAACAATAAATGGTGATAAGTTCCTCTTTACTCCTTTTTACACCAGTGAATCGGAATCAGCTATAGCTACACATCATTTTTACCATTCTCAATTTTCAGTAATTTCCCATGCTACCTTACTAACAGGTGGAAATTCAAAGACATACAAAATTCTAGAATTTTCTGTATGTGCTTTGAATCAACTTCGCTTTGTACTCTTGGACACCGATATGTTATATCTTGATTGCTACCTGACCTTCCTTATCAATGTTAGTTGAGTATTACCACTCAATTTCATGCAAGTCCATATGACCAAATGAGTACTTAGTATAAAATAGGGTCATAAAGGTAAGAACTAATGTTTTTTATCAAACCCTTTCTCTGTTTATGTGTTTTAGTTTGTGGACTCTGATGTGCATATGTTATATTAATCATAACAGACTTTTGTGTATTTTTAATAAGTTTCTGTTGCATCTTCATGTTAGTCTTTGCAATAACTTAATTATGTGTTTTCTTAATAATTTATTATTTCTCAGTTTCTACTCTGATTTGCATTGGAAATGAATCATGCAAAGAACTCTACTGATTATGCTGAAGAGAAAGTGGCAAAATTCCAGTTGTTTGACTAGATTTTAACACAATTGTTAAAGAGAGCAGTATGCTACAGTTATTACTTTGTTTGAATTGATAACATAGATACAAGGCACAACTTAAATTTCTTCTCTGTCTCTTGCAAATTGCTGTACCAAAGGTTTGTATGGGTTGACTAGTTTTGCTAGAGATCTGTTGCACGTTATTTACTGACCGAGTTGCCACCGCTCTTCTGCAATCAGGCTGGCCTTGGGCTGGGTGATCTCAAGTCAGTGAAGGACCTATACGATTTCAAAACCTTGTCTGTGCTATTTCTTATTGGATCTGTCTCCATAGTTCCTACTCTCCTCAAAAGAAAGAGAATATACAAGTGAAGTGCTTGTTAGGGACATTTCCACCAAAGGCTGTTTACAATTGATTTCTTTCCATATGCTTGATGCAGGATAAGAGAGGGACAGCCACAGGTCGCACCTGTCTAATGCCACAATGCTGTAGGGATACGCAATTGTATGTAACTTATGATGATTTGTTGTGGCATAATTGATAGAGAAAGAACATTTATGTTCTCCTTCACTCTAGGCTTTGGTGTTTAATTGGATATTCTCGTACAAATTATCTTAAACCACTGGGAGTACATTGATGGGGAAGATGTAATATCGACGTGCCTCGATCGATCTTATTTGTATTGCTGAATCACCTTAATTGTACACCTATTGTATTTTATTTGGGATAATGAATTACAAAATATATACTTATTTAAATTTATTCATTTGATTCCAATTTTTAAAAAAAATCTCAATTAAAATTTCATATTATTAGAAATGAGATAATTTGATTTAAAATGTTATTATCATTTAGTTGATATGGTTGACATAAACTTGAAAATTGGAGGGGGTATAAGTATTTGACATTTTCCTCGCATAATCTTTGAATATTAAATAAGTGATTATATTTTGAATACGTGGTCACTAATACCTTAATTGAAAGGTGTCTACAAATTATTGTCGAAGATGAAATGCACCTGGCCCTTTTAATTGTTAATATCATGTGTTGTGTTAGTCATCTAAACAAAAAGTTAATGGGCACGACATTTTGAAGCAAGTTATTTGATTTTTAAAAGTTTGTACACTTAATTAAAATTTTTAAAAGGCTGAATACTAAAGTTAAAGAATAAAAAAATTCACACTTCTTAATTCATTATTCCTATTTTATTTTCAGCACTAAACCATGACAACATAGATTCTCCCTCTTTGACACTTATTGTTAACTTCGTTTTTAAACCAAGCATTAGCCTCCTGTCTTGTGCAATTGCGAATGTATACTAGAGCTTTAATAGTTCTCCACGCTGGCATTAAATGCACTAAATTAAAAGATTATGTCAAGATAATTGGCCTAACCCAAAATAGATCTAATGCTTGTATTTAACAGCATGAATGGAATGAGCTAGTTCTAGGGGTTTATGAAGGTTGAAGGAACATTTTAGTTCTAAATACTTGTACTAAAATAAGTTAGACCTTAACAAATTAATATGCATAAAAATAAGTTAGACCTTAACAAATTAATATGCATAAAGTATCTTAACATCATATAATTTGGGCTCTAAACTCACAAAATCCTAAATTTTTGTAAGGGTTTCGTAAATGAAGTAAAGCTAAAAAAATTGTTAACTTAAGGGCCACGTTAACAATGTAAACAGTTGACATGGACCTCAATATTATTACTAAATATCATTCTTATAATATAATTTAGGTGAATATGAGTGTCGATCTCATAAGGACTAGAATTATTAGTACTAAATATCTTTCTATTATCGAATCTAATAATTTAGTTAAATATGATTGTCGATCTCACGAGGACTAAAATTATTAGTATTAAATGCGTCGATTGAATCTTAGCAGAGCTTATTCATTTGATATTAAGTTACTCTGTTCCCATTTCAAGAATCACCAATTTGGCCCCTTATGACTACTTTTTGGCCTCCTTTACCACTATCGTTTAATTGCTTGTGTTTCTCACTTTCTATCTTAAGAAAATCCTAAAATTATATCTGACAAAGACCAAAATATAACCATGTTTAGCTCATGCTCTTCATAGCTACATAAAAAATTCCTAATTTATGTAAAAATCACTGCCATCATAGGTCAATAGTATAGGCCTGTTTACATTTGTGTTGACTTGGTAGCAACTTTTTGGCACGTCTAAGGATTCTCTTAGTAAATGCAAGTTTGAAGCCCATGAATATAGGACTATGTTCAGGTTGTGTTCCTTTATGTATCAAGCTATCGAAGAAGCCAAATGTCCCACTAGCCTATATGAGCTTGAATATAGGTCCATGTCTGATTCATGTTTTGAACATGTGTTCGTTTAAAATCACTTTGAACTTCTCCAACTTAGCTTCAACTTGTTAAAACAAGGCTTATAAAGAAAATATAAGCCATATTTAGTACCCATACTATAGAAACCATTTAAACAAAAGTCAAATGCTCTCAATACTAAAAACACAACCTAACTAGCAGTTTACAAATTCCTCCATGATTAAACATTTGCTTTTTTTCCTCAAACATATTAATTTCATCACTCTTAACTTAAAGAATTTTTAGCAAGATGCTGAAAATGCTTTAAAACAAATCTACTTCTAACTTAATTATTATGATCAAATTATACAAGAAAATTTATAGTGCAAATAAAGTATCTATTTTTGAAATTAATGAAACAATGAAATTAATTTAATCATCTATGCTCATGACTCTTTCCCTAAATAAATCAAATCACTATAGCAATCAAACTTAGAATGAATTTTCTTAATCAATATTCTTTCAAAGTTGGAAAATTTTCAAAAATTTGCTCCCTAGTAAGTTAATTACAACAAAATTGATATGCCTAAGTAATAATTTCCTTCCCACACTTGAATTGTATGTTGTTTTTAGTGTAAAAACATATAAGAACAATGAAAATTTATAAAATAAGGAAAAGGTAGTTAGGATAACTAGTAAACCCCTGGTAACTAAAAAATCATTAGACTTGTTAAATATCACAAAGATTTATCTTAGGCTAGAGAAATATTCTCTCTATTAGAACACATAGAAATATTTCATATGTAACCTGCAAAACTCTATGAAGTATCATCCTAAATGAAATAATCTTAACATGAAACTCATGACTTTATAAATTATTTTTAACTTGAAACATATATAACAAAACTAACATCAATTTAAAACATACTAAATTATTGCTAAAGATACTAAAAGCTACCAAATTAAGACAAAAATATATAAATCATTAGGATGGCTTGTCTATGAGATAGAGAAGAAGAGTGTAGGGTTTTAATTGGGGTGAGGATCAAGAGAGAGCCTTCGATATATTGAAGGGGAAGTTGAGTGCAAATCATGCCTTAGCATTACCTAACTTTACCAACACCTTTAAAATTAAATGTGATGCTTGGGGTGTAGTAATTCAAGTAGTGTTGATGCAAGATAGAAGGCTAATAAGACAACTTAATGATAAGCTTAGTAGGGCAACCATGAATTACCTACCTTATGATAAGGAGATGTATGCATTAGTGAGAACTTTGGAGACTTAGTAACACTACTTATCACCTAAGGAGCTTGTGATACATATGGACTATAAGTCATTAAAGCATATCAATTGCCAAAGTAAACTAACTAAGAGACATGCCAAGTGGGTCGAGCTTATAGAGACTTTTTTTAAGTAAGGTAAGGAAAATGCAGTAGTTAACGCATTATCTAGGAGGCATGCTTTGTTGAGTACTGTTCATAATAAGTTAATGTGTTTTGAGCATACTATTCACTTATATAATGATGATCCTGAATTTGGTAATGAGTTTAAATTATGTGAGGCTTTAGCTTTTGGAATGTTCTACAAGGATAAAGGGTATTTTTTATAGAAAGTTGATGTGTTCCATGTAGTTCTTTGAGGGAGTTGCTTATTAGAGAATTGCATAAGGGATGTTTGATTGGAAACTTTAGAGTTAAAAAGACTAGAGATCTCAAGGGAGAATTTCTTTTTATTAGTGAAAAAAGAAATTGAATTAATAAATAAGTTAAGATACAATATGTTTGATCATATTTAACTATTACAAAAACAACATGATCACAAAAATCACAAACTAATTAGATTAGACAAATTAGCAAATACTACAAGAAGGAAGGACTATAAGATTCTCCATGTTATTCTACTTTGTGAGGTAATGTAGGAGTCATATCTTTAAGCAATGATATGATTCCAAATCTTGTTGAATAATATCTTAAAAACAACCTCTTTAGTGGATATGAAATTTCCAAAGGTCATGTTGTTTCTCTCTTCCCAAATAGCTACTACAAGATATGTAAAAGCAACTTTATAAATAAATAAATGTCCTTGATGCTTCAGTTGCAACTTAACACTTCAATTAATAATTTGTGATCCTGAGTTAGAATGACACAAGCGACATAGTTGAATTATGAGATTCTATAGATATTTACTAAATTGACATTGGAAATACAAATGGCCGATATTTTTAGCAGAGGATCTATATAAACAACATTAATTGGCGAAGTATATGTAATGAGCTATCCTCTCTAGAGTTGTTAACTTGTTCCTGATTTCCAACCATTTAATGAAGGATTTGTAAGGTGAATTTGTTTGAACCAAATCATCATGTACCAAGAAACTTGCAAGTTGGAGCCTTTGAATAAATTCCAGCTAGATGGATTAATTAATTTTCCTGAAGAAGTTGGCTACCATTTCATCTCATCCTGTATAAAGGGATTAAGTACAATAGAAGAAAGAAATAAGGTTATAGCTAATGATTTATTCAACAATGAGCCATTCCAGATATACAATGCATCTGCAACTTTGATATTAGTGTGTAGATTAATAGGAATGAAGCTAGAATCCAATATTAAGGAGAGAGGACCAAATGGAGTCCAAGGATCATGCCAGAAGTATGTGGATTTACCATCATACACTATGTGTTTAGAGTGGCTCGTAATCAATTCTTTGAATTTGAACAAGTTGCTGAAAAGAGCATAATAGTTGGAAGATTTGTCTGATATTCCACACACTTTGATCAGTGATGTAGAAAGAGTGGATCTATTTAACCCATATTGAACTTTTATCAATAAATAATCTTTAGAGTCTCTTGGTAAGAAGCATTGAGCAAAGAAGTTTGATGGAAAAAATGCCTAGAACATCACAACTTCTAGGCAAGTAGGAGTTTCTTAAAGTAGTTCTTTTGATCAGGCTAGTAAGTTCTTCATAAATTAATGCAAAGTAGTTCTTTTGATCAGGCTAGTAAGTTCTTCATAAATTAATGCAAACAGGTAGGGTGAGATAGGATCACCTTGTTTGATAACCTAGGCAGCCTGACTAGGAGGAGAAGCTTGACCATTCACCAAAATTTTGTAAGACATAGTTGAGATGCATTGATGAATCCATTAAATGAAGATACAAGGAAATCCAAAAGATTTTATCAAATTGAGAATCAAATTCCAATGCACAGAGTCATAGGCTTTTTGAAAATCCAACTTACTTGCACAATTCTTACTAGTATGCCTCTTGTTCAATTGCTATATTGCACATTGAGAGATGTCCACTAGACCAGGTAGTACTCTTTTGAGCCTTTCTGATATTATTTTGGAGATGATCTTATAAATGGATTAGCAGTAAGAGATTAGTCAAAAATCAATAAAGGATTGGTGATTTTCCTTTGGGGAACTAATGTAATAAAAGTTCTAATGAGTTCCTTTAATAAGGCTTTATTCCTAAAGAACTCCTTTACAACATCTATAATAGCTCCACTTATAATGCTCCAATTCTTATAAAAGAATAGACTATTAAAACCATGTAGACCAAGGGCTTTGCATTGAGCTAAAGAGTTAAGTGCCAACTCAATCTTTGAAGGAGTAATTGTGGATGATAACAATTCAGAATCACTTGAGGATATCTTCTATTGAATAATTTGATCAAAGAGAGCTACTAGAAGAGGAGGCTAAAGAAAAAGAGCCTAACAGCTGCTTGAAGTGCCTAAAAGTTTCTGAAATAAATTTAGCCTATGAGTGGAGTTGAGTATTATTTGACATGAAACGTATAATTATGTTGTTTGATTTCCTTGCTTAGATAGATCTATGAAAGAAAGTTAAATTTCTATCACCTTCTAGCCATATGTTTCTAAACCTTTGTTTCCATAAAGAATAATCAAATTAAGCAACTCTAATATAATTAGAAGAGGAATGTACTTCAACTTGTTGTAATAGGGGATTATAAGGATCCAGCTTTGGCTCATTCTATGTCTTATCTGGGGCTTCTTTAGTAGTATTTAATAAGTGGTGAATGTTGCCTATATTCTCTCAATGGAATACTTTAATTTTCTCTTTATTGCTGACTAGGTTTCTAGCATACTAAAATTACTTAAACCCCAAGCAGAAAGCACTCATTCCTTTCCTGACAACATCTTCAAAACCTTCCATACTCATCAAGAAATTGTGCAATTTGAATGGATTTCTAATAGCAGTCTATGAAGAACATGAAGAAATTAATACAGGTGAATGATTATCAATACTTATTGCTTGGATGCTTGTATAAAATTTCGAATGGGTTTAAAATCACCAATACATTTGTCTTAGACTCCGAAATTTACCCAATCGAACTCATTTTTAATATGTTTCAGTATCATGAAATATTAATATTTATTTTGGATATTTTCAATATTTCAAGGTTAGATTCTCCACAAATTACTATTTACTTAAATTTACTATTTATCTAAAAAATACTATTTACTGACTTTTGTGTGATGTGCGCTAACTTTCATAGCGGACTTTTGTGTGATGTGGGACTTACCCTTAAGGAGACTGATTGGAGTAGGTAAGCAATGCAACAACTTGTATATTCTTGAACCAATACAAGATGGGGTGTGGCTTTGGCAGTTGAAGATGCGAGCAAAGCAGAGATTTAGCACTCCACACTGGAACATGTTGTTGGACCCTACTTTCGAAGCCCAACATTTAGAGTCATAAAGCATGAGCATATCATCCTATAGGGTCATTTTAAAGAACCCTCATTAGCCATCATCCCACAAGGGTAGCGTGCCCACACCAGTCAAACATAAAAAACGAACTCATTTTTTTGATTTCAGAACAAATTTTAGAAAACCTCAAACTAGAATTACAATTTGAATTCTTCAGAACATTTGTTCTCCATTGTCTTAAGTTTCTAATGACACCAAAATCATTCAATTTGGTTCAGAAATCTGAAAGTAAGGGCCCAAACATTTTCATACTGTTATTAAATTGAAATAGTACAATATACCCAAATTTCATCTAGAAATTGAAAGTCTGAGAGACTAAATTAAAATTCAATTCCTTCAGATAATTTGTAGTGCTATGTTTCTAGTTTATTTAGAAACTAGAATCATCTCATTTGGAGGTCAGATAATGCAGTTATGGTCAAAAGAATCAAACATGGTTTTGTCCTCAATCATATTGGACCTGTTTTGGGACAATTAGTATAACTTTCACTAGAGATATCAAATTAAGGTCTTCTTCAAATATTTTCGAAGAGGACTTCTAGATATACAATTTTTATGAAGACACCCAAGTGAGATTTTGTCATCTAAAGGGTCAAAATTGAATAAGACAAATGTTAGATGAAAAGCTTTAGTCTAAGACCTATTTTGGGACAATTGGCGTAACTTTCACTAAAGATATCATATTAAGTTCTTCTTTAGACGTTTTCAAAGAGAACTTCTAGATCTACAACTTTAATGAAGACACCAAAGAAAGATTTTGTCATCTATAGGGTGAAAATTGAGTCAGAACAAGGCCAAATGAAAGGTTAGACAAAAGATCAAACAAAGGGTCAGACGAAAGCCAGACGAAAGGCTTCAGTCTAAGACTAAGACAGACGATTCAGTCTAAGATGAATTAGACGATTCATTCTAAGAAGAATCAGATGAAGGGGTTTCTATAGGGTCTTCCTCACATCACCAAAAGTTCTAAATCACTAACTACACTCTCCAAAGCATCTCCACTTGTAAAGATCATAACTTTCGACTCCGATGTCCAAATATTTCATACTATATATCGTTGGAAAGCTAGAAAGATAAGATACAACTTTATATAAAAAACTTTGTATAATTTAGCTTATATCAATATAGCTTTTCCCCAGAATTTAGAAAAAAAATTTACCCTTATGAAAGACTTAAAAATTTTCCCAATTTTACTTCCTCTAATGCAACATCATTCTTATCCATTCAACTACCAGACTAACTTCATTAAACTCTCAAATCTCAACTCATTTGACTCATCACATTCAAATACATCTCATCATTTATAATTCCTATCTTTCTTTTCTATAACATCTCACTAGATC
>JANJEY010000001.1:12211610-12223840 GCA_024703695.1 Erythroxylum cataractarum | reverse complement strand
TTCATCTTCTTAAGATCATAACAATTTATGTTTTCCTTACATTCTACTTGTACACTTTAATCTCATCATTTCTACTTATATCCCTATTTTTCTCAAACAATCCATGATAATATATTCACATCTATATCACAATCAAGGATATACACCATAGTACAATATTGGTGTCATATTCAATTCCACCAATACAAATGCGTTGACTCATTATCTGTCATATTTAACCATGTACTATTTCCCATTTCTAATTCCCCACAACTTTCAATTTTCTCAAATTCTAAAAAGGCATCATTTTTCTCACTAATTCTGTTAGCTTGAACTCTTAACAAATGCCTATGTGTGTGACTTATACACATGCGACTCAGACTACGGATCAGTCACTGCGGCATGCTAAGACATGTAAAAAATGTCTGTAACTTGATACATATTTCCAAAAATGCCCATGTAAGATACTAAGCCTAGGCGCTCTGATACCAAACAATGTTGGACCCTACTTTCGGAGCCCAACATTTGGAGTCATAAAGCGTGAGCATATCATCCTATAAGGTTATTTTAAAGATCAGTAGCCATCATCCCACAATGGTGGTGTGCCTACACCAGTCAAACATCAAAAACGAACTCATTTATCTAATTTCAGAACAGATTTTGGGAAACCTCAAACTAGAAATACAATTTGACTTCTTCAGAACATTTGTTCCTCATTGTCTTAAGTTTCTAATGACAATAAAATCATTCTACTTGGTTTAGAAATCTGAAAGTTAGGGCCCAATCATTTTCATAATGTTATTAAACTAAAATAGTACATTATACCCAATTTTCATCCAGAAATTGAAAGTCTTAGAGACTGAATTAAAATTCAATTCCTTCAAATAATTTTTATATCTATGTCTCTAGTTTATTTAGAAATAAGAATCGTTGCATTTGGAGGTCAGATAATGTAGTTATGGCCAAAAGAATCAAACATTGTTTTGTCCTCAATCATATTGGACCTATTTCGGGACTATTAGAATAACTTTCACTAGAGATATTAGATTAAGGTCTTCTTAGATTGGTTTCTAAGAGAACTTATAGATATACAACTTTCATAAAGACACCAAAGTGAGATTTTGTCATCTAAAAGGTCAAAATTGAATCAGACGAAACTAAACGAAGGTT
Source organism: Erythroxylum cataractarum (assembly GCA_024703695.1). Classification (NCBI taxonomy): domain Eukaryota; kingdom Viridiplantae; phylum Streptophyta; class Magnoliopsida; order Malpighiales; family Erythroxylaceae; genus Erythroxylum; species Erythroxylum cataractarum. The sequence continues at coordinate 12,222,691 of JANJEY010000001.1, read as the reverse complement.
AGATGAAAGGCTTCAGTCTAAAACCTATTTTGAGACAATTGACATAACTTTCACTAAAGATATCAAATTAAGGTCTTCTTTAGATAGTTTCAAAAAGGATTTTTAGATATACAACTTTTATGAAGACATTGAAGAGATATTTTATCATCTAAAGGGTCAAAATTGAGTCAAACAAAAGCTAGATGAAAGGTTAGACGAAAGGTCAAACAAAGGGTGAGACGAAAGGTCAGACAAAGGCCAGACGAAAGGTTTCAGTCTAAGACTAAGCCAGATGAAGGAGTTTCTACATGGTCTTCCTCACATCACCAAAAGTTCTAAAATCACTAACTACACTCTCCAAAACATCTCTACTTCGATGTCTAAATGTCTAAATATTTCATACAATAGAAACCCAAGAAAAGAAGGCAATGATTAAGGAAATGAAAAACATGATCGGTACAAAGCAAAGTTAAATTTAAAATTGGCCATGACAGTCCTGTTTTTACGGTACATTGCTTAGGGGTATAATAGTCAAACAATCCGCTTAGAACTCTTTCACCAGAGAATAACTTGTGGCAATGTACTAGTTAATAACTTCAGCAAAAGAACTGTAAACACAAATTTCCCAATTTTATAATTTGATAATCAACACATAATTGGTAAGTTTCTCATCTTCATTCCTACGTAATTTTCTTGGGATCCAGTCACTACAAGACAAAAAAGGGAAGCCATTTTCCACATTTCCTGTCAAATTGATGAAAATAAACATGTGATAATTCAAATACCCAACAGTAGGGCTTCCTAATAGAGCCAGTAATGGGCCGGATTAAGATAATTTGGATTTGGCATTGGCCCAGCTCAGCAAAGTCTGATCCTCCTAATAGGTGGCTTGAGCCACATTTGTAGTCCAGTCAGTTTCAATCGGTGCTGTAGAGGCCCGATCCAAACTTGGTTAAGCCGTTCCAAAATGACATCACTTTGACGTAATTGACCAAAATGACAGTCGTTTCGATCTTCAACCTGATCAACTTAGACCGCCGACTTCCATTGGGTCAGGAGGGGGCATTTCTACCAGCCCTACTTCCTAAGGGAAAGATTATACTGAATAAATGTCAAATCTAACAATGTATTCTCCAGAAGAATTTCGAAAAACGACCTACCCTTAGTTCGCCGATTCTACATCATGTATGCACATTCAAAATATAAAAGTAGAATACCTTTGATTTACCTACCTTTCATAGAATTCCAAGCCGCTTTATTTTTCCTCCACCTTAAAGCAGTCATTTTCTTATATTTCCATAGTCTGAATTTCTGTCGATCCCTCAACCAACTACCATAATCTTTTCCTTGCCTGCACACTATAAAATCTGATAAATCATCAAAATCTGGCACTCTGGAGCTTCGTATACACTTGAGGAAAGCTTCGCCATTGCACACTTCTTTAGTTTTTTTAACAATGACATTAGAATCATGTTCTGAAGTTCCTGGTTCATCGTCATATTTCCTTTCAGAGATGCACACAAGAGAGCGCATTCTGAAATATAAAAGGGGACACAAAAATGTTTCACTATAAAGTATAGCATCTCAACAAAAAAAAAAAAAAAAAAAAACACGTGTAAGTATAGGCTTCTTTCAGAAGCTTGTATTAATTTCTGTAAATATGCTTTCCTTCCTTTATTTATTCAAAGAATTTCAAATTTTTAATAGTCTTTCGTGTTAGTTCCTATTATCTTGGATAGTGATTTTGTGACTCCTTATTAGAAGGGAGGTAGTTATTCCAACTTCTTTAAATTGTAATGATAGAAAATGATGCAAGACTGGAAAAATCATGTACAATTGATTGTATTTAATTAAGTTTTCTATTTTCCATAAATTATGGAGTTAAAGAATATTTCATAAATTGTGGGATAAGAGAATATCCCATAAATTATGGTATTAGATATTGTATTAGAATTATTAGTTCTCAATTATAGGTATTAAAATTGTATATATAAGTTATACCTAATGTAACTTTAGAAATATGCAAAATATAGAGTTCTTATTCAACTCTTGACATAGTGTCAGAGCCAAGTTAGGATCTTTGGAACAAGTTGCTTCCAACCTTTATTACTACAAACATATCTCTATTTTTTCCTCTTTTCATTGCTGTACCATATTTCTTTCTTCCATTTCAGCCTCCACTACTATCACTTTCTTCCATTTTATCTCTTTTATTTAACTTATAACTACTTCCCATTTAATCAGGAATCCTAACATAGTCTACATTTCAGCCCTTATCTTTGTTGTCAACTCAATTCTCAATCCTCATCCCACCAAATTAAGGCTTGTGGTTGACTAATTTTTCTCTTTTATTTCTTCTACATACTTTAAGCTCTTTTGCATCACAACTATTTACCAATAAATTGATAAATTATCTCCACAAACCATTTCTTCCACCAATGTATTGGACGAATAAGACATAGTTGGAAAATAATCACTCCTGGATCTTTTGACTAAGTTGGATATTTTAGTTTTAAATAACAAACATATGGCAACTCAAAGTTAGATAAATATGGAGAAGAACAAACTTAAACATATGGAAGATATGGGAGATATGGGATATGAAGGAGAGGAAAAAAATGGTACAGACATTTTCAAAATAGACCTATAGGAACATCACTGCTAAAACATTTAAAGAGATAAGGTATATACCATTCTATAGAAGATAAGAATCAACTTTTCCTTTTTCATAAACAATTTTGGACAAAAGTAAGATGAAAATGTTAGTACGAAAATTAAGATGAAAATGTTCGTACAAAAATAATGACACAGAACAAGACTCAGAAAAAAGTGATGTAAATGCAAGCAAGAGAAAACTAATTTTTGCTAAAATGAGAACAATTAATATGTGTGTGTGTGTGTGTGTGTGTGCGTACACACACACACACATCAGATCTAAGGAAATAAGAAAACAAAGGACTATCATGTACCTCAAATACAACTCTTGAATTTTTTGTACTCTTGTTGAAACTATTTGGCAAGATTCTTGCACGATCAAGGCCTACACCATTATCCAAAACTTCAATGAAGAATCTAATAAACTAAAACTTAGAACTCCAAAACAAGCATGAGAACAAAATTTACCCCTTCAACTTCATCAAAGGATTTACTTGAATAGGAACGATTTGGAAATCCTAGTGCACTAAGATCACCTTCTTCAATTGCAAGCAAATTCAACAATGCCATCAATGTAAACAAACAGCTTTTCACTAGAAAATGAGAGCCAGTGGCAAAAGTTAACTGCAGTAAGCCTGCAATGTGTAAAAAAATCCACTTAGATTCCTTGTGCCTTGACGGATAAGATAGCATCACTTGATAAAAAAACTTTTGGATTGGTTTGCAGATACTAAAAGATTTGAAATGACCAACGATATCCATCAAAGCTATATATTCCCTGTAAGAAGTAATATTTCCATCGGGTTGTAGAGAATCTGAAAGCACAAGAAGCCTCATATGCCACACAACTTGTAACAATGAACTACTCATCAACTTCAGAATGGAAGCAAGCAGACAAAAATCTTGGGGACTTGCTTCCCCTTTCGTGGCTGTAGAGTCAATATTACTCTCAGAGGAACTTCTAAGTAATATGCAATTTAAGAGCGAAAAGACCTCATCCTTGTACGAATCATCAAAAATGCAAATGTTCTCCTTCACATACGTGATTGAAGCTTCCACCAAGTCAGAAGTTCTTAGAATGGACATACTATTCATATATGAGGGCCATAGCTCCTCTGACTTGGCAATTACATGATCAAGCTTGTCTCTTGTGGCTGGCTGAAGTAAAGATTTGAAAGTCGGATGACTAGAGCATTGCAAATAAGACTTGAGAGAGAAAATATCTCCAATAGAATGGCCATCAACATGTAAGCCAGACATGTGTCTGGTATACAAAAAGACAGACCTTTCTACTGCTTCCAAGTAGCTATTCAGTTGTCCAACATCCGTCCTTATATTCTCAGAAGGCATGCAAATACCAATAGCTTCAGAAACCAATACAATTAGATATGCTTGAAACATTTTTGGGGCAGAGATAACAATGGGGTTGAGAAGCAATGATAAGGCACCAGATAAGTTCAATTCAGAGAGTCTGAAACCCTCATTGTGGCACCAAAATAATCTGTTGAGAAAATTTTCAAACCCTTGCTCATCAGAAATTGATAGAATGAATTGTACAGAAAACACCTCCAATAAGCTTCCAATACTTCCATAACCATAGTGGCATTTGAATAGCATCTCACCTTTTGGAGACACTGAATCAATTATTAGAAGATAGTTTCTTATAGATTCATGCATCAAAAGCTCATCTGCAAATACCTAAGAAATAAATATATTAGCTAGAAAAGAGCTCTCAAGGAGGGGGGTTTGTGTGGGTGGGGGGAGAATGAAAAGCGGAGCTCATATGATCAAGATTTAACTCATAAGTTCAAGATATGAAATAGCTTGCCACCATGCTACCACATATGACTAGAAACCTAAGATTGTTATGTTTACTCACCACATTGGAGTGCAGAAGCAACAAAATATGAAAAGGAAAAAAAGATGTGAATATCTACTGGTAGAACTAGTAGATCAGAAAATAAAATCATAGATCACTTCAGTATCGCATATACATTAACCAATACTGCAAGAAAACTAATTCATGTTCAAGATATTGACATACTTCACACTTCAAATGTCTAAAAACTTTAAAATCCTTAACATGCCTCTGAAATTGAAATAATTCTACAGCTAAATCTTAAGATTAAGTGCTAACTTGAATTCCAAACCAAGCACTATAACAATTCATCACAAAGTTAGGATAAATTAGAAGCATGTAATTTTTAGTATCAAGGTGTAGCTTGGTTTTAACTTGAGCACTTTGCATGTAGTCAAAGTTCCTAGAATATATAAAGTTCACATGCATAAGAAGCCACATAGGCATTCAAAACAATAGATGGAACTATAACTATGTGATGATCAATCTATGATTCCCTCAAGTCTTAAATATGGCCATATAAGTTAGGCCGATGGCCATTAAAAAACATCGCAATCATTTCCTTTTTATGGTTCTCTTTCTTTCACCAAAGGTAGGAGCAATAATGAAATGAAATATCAGTTCAGGGATATTACTAGATAGGTATAATCACAACCTCGTAGAATATATTGCCCAAAGCAGTGGTCCAATCTTGCAAAGCATCAACTACTAGGTAGACTTTGCTAATACGGACAAGAGATGCAATCAGTAGATTCTTGTATCTTGTTTTAGTTATAAAATAAAAGAAAACATGTGATTCCTGTGACTATTCCAAATTAAGCAAGTAAAAATCTTTCGGCAAATCTTAACTATATATCTAATTATAAGAAATTTATACCAACAATTGTTGTCAACCTTGGAACCTAGCACCTCTTGGAACCTAGCACCTATTGGAGTCCTACTACAAGAAAGAGAAATTCACAAACCTGAAAATAATATTCATTCATGGACAAATCCATAGGAAGCAGAGAAGAAATTAATCTTTGAAACCCGAATATATAATGTATACCTACCCCGAAGACCATATACATATAATTAAAAACATTTTCATGTTCAAGTGAAAAACTACTTTTACCAGTATAATTTTCATCGTCATTCACAAGAGATGAATAGATAATTACCTCAAGAACTGGACACATAAATCTATAGCATGGATCAGAAGGTTTGCACAAACGTATTGATGTAACAAAATCCTCAGTAGCCGAAGTAGTACCATCTCCACTAACATATCCACATTCCCGAGAAACCCATTTGGTGAAAGACATGGAAATCTTTTCGTTTCCACAATTTAACCCAACAGAAATCAAGCCACCAAGTAATAGAAGAAGAAATCGGCTCTTTTCCATCAGAAGATTATGGTCGAAGGCAATAAGATCCAAAACAACCAAACAACACCTCAAGAGAAGGGTTAGCTCTCCAACCACGACCCACATATTTTGGGTCAACACAGATTTCCCATTAGCGCCAGCAAGGGAAGAGACATCACGGAAGACAGAAAAAAAGTGCTTGAATTTCCCAGCAAGGTCTGTAAATAAAATATCAGAGAGTTGCTGAATGTCTTTGAAGTACAATTTGAGTCCAAGACACCCACCCAGCTCCATTAACGATGACTCGGGGTTGTAACTACTAATGCGCAAATTCAAAGACAGATGAGACAGAACTGCATAGAGTCTTTTGATGTTTACAGGGTTCAGACCCTGAAATTAAGAGATAGGGGAAATCAAAAATGAAAGAAAATTACAGAAAGAAACAACATTTCTGCGTACCGCAGGACTTTCGATCGAGGAGAAGAGGGTCCGCAAGGTAGTAGCAGAAGTAGGAGGAGGAGGCTGTTGGGGGGATTTGGCAGGGCAGTGCCTCTTCTTCTCGGATTTTCTGGTAACCATTCTCACAAACTTGGAAAAAGCAGTGAACCCCCTATCAATGCCCCAAGGGCGAAGTTAAATTCGCGAGACTTCAGATTCTGTATCATAAACCATTGCATTGGCGGGATAACCAAAAAAAAAAACTGGTTTTTTTCTCTTTTTTTTTTTTTCAAGAAATGGAATTAATGAAAAGATAAATGAGTAGGAAAAAAAAGACTTTAGAGTAGGGCCCCATTATTGTGTAGTGTAAGATGTGACAGATCAGTTAAGGTAAAAGCACCAGCCACCTTGCTCTAATTATAGAACTATCCATTAAGCACAGGAGGTTAATGTGTAAGGGTACAAGCATCTCCTAAATTGGGTCAAGAAAGAAGAAAGTGAATCCTTCAATTTCAGAATTTGAGTTAAGCTTCATTTATATCCGTTCTCCAAGATGGTTAAGCTAGAATCTTGCATAATATCATGTTTCAATAGTCTTGTAAGGTCTTTCATGCATAAGATGAATAAATATGAATAAATAGTAACCTTGCCACAACCCTCATCCTCGTTTAAGCCATCTACAACCATTGCACCAAATTTTTACATCAAATTTCGTATAAAAAAAATATTTTAAGAATTTTTTTATACCAAATTTAGTGTTACTCCAATCATTCTACATTAAATTTTTACATCAATTTTTTTTAAAGAATATACCACAATAATTTAGTTATTAACTAAATTAATTTATATTTATACAATAATTTATATTTATTTATTAAAAATTAAAATAAAATTATTATTTTTAATTACTTAATATATATTTTATTTTAAATTAATATTATTATTAACATATTTTATTAATAAATTTATAACACTTAAAAATAAATATTAAAAATAAATTTAATATTATATTCAATATTAGTCTCATTTTAAATGTTTCAATGAGATATTTGTAATGATATATTTTATGTAAAGTAATATATATTTTAAATTTAATTACTTAATAAATTATGTAAATAAATCAATTTGTGAAAAGGACATAAAAGGAATATGTTAAAACGGAAATGGATAAAGTTGTCTTTTTACAACTTTTGGTGCATGAAATTTGGTGTTTTGGTGCAATAAATCAACTCTAAGGGAGACACCAAATCTTTACACCAAAATGATGTCTTCCTTGGAGTTGATTTATTGCAAAATTTACACCATTTTGGTGTAAAAATTTAGTGTCTTCCTTAGAGTTGATTTATTACATTTAGAGTTTTGGTGTCTTGGTTGGAGATAGCCTTAACCATGTCTATTGGTTCATCAATGATGAAAACACCGAAGGAAGTGGTTGAAATGCATTATCTAATCTAATTTATAAAGTTTGTAAGAAAAACAAATGCCTCAAATAAGTGCATAATGAATTTCTAGATTACTGAGTCAAAGGCTTTATGGAACTTTAACTTTAATAGCATAATTTTTATTGGGAGATTCCATCTACTATGTCCTTTGAATAACTCTTGTGTAAGCAAGATATTATCTCTAATAAATATATCTTCTAAAAAGGCTCCTTATGTATCATTGATTAGTGGCATCAACACTCTCTTCAATCTTGATGCCAAGAACATATAGATGATTTTGTATAAGTTATAACAACAAGATATAGGCCTTATTTGACAATCAGTGTATTGCATTAATTGTTAGCTGATAACAAATTATATTAGCTGATTTAATCAGTGGATAAGATCAGTTGTTTATTAGGAATGTTTGGTAAAATTAATTGTTTAGTAGTTGTTGTTTATATGTAAAATGACTTATAAAGGTATTATTTAAAAAAAGTTATCAAAACATGAATATTATGTCTGAGTATTTTATTGAATATTCTTGTAAGAATTTTGATTTTCAATCCTGATAGTTAGTGATGTAATTAAGTAAAAAAAGTGAATTTATTAATCACACAAATTTCTTATTTGTCAAGTAATTTATTTAAATTATAATTTTTAATTATTGTGTACATCTAAAAATATAAAATAAGATACACCAATTGAAGTAAATCACTTGTTAATATAGGAATCACGTAAAATATACAAGATACATAAGAAGGGGGTTGAATTATGTAAACTTCTCGAGAATATTATTCTTTTGATATTTCTTGAAAATCTTTTCAACTGTCAAATGAATACCAAAGATACCTTACTAAAATTGATATCTTTTGATATTTCTTGAAAATATTTTCAACTATCAAATGAATATCAAAGATACTTTACTAAAATTGATAAGTATCGAAATCATGATTACTTTTTATCTATTCATCTAACAACAAGAAAATTAAAGTGTAAGGGTCAAAGAATAGACTCCGTGATTTTATACTGGTTTACCCCAAACCTTGGGCTACGTCCAGTCCTCAGAGTTTGTCTGAGATTTCACTATACTTTTCAACTTTACAAATATTATTTCTCCCTTTCCAAAGCTTCTTCAGGTCTCTTACACAAAAGTATTATCTCTGTTATCTTAGTCTCTCTAGGCTCTAGCCTTTTCTTTCTCTCTCTAAGAAAGATATTGTGAGCTTTTCGTTACAGTAGTATTCGCTCTCTTGTTTCGCATTTTGAATACAGAATTTTTTCTAAGTAAGCAAAAAGTTCAAGTTCAAGTTGTTTTAGTCTTCGACTAGGACTAATATTTGCATCCTAAATCTCCAATTGTCTTTTTGAAAAACTGCTTCTTGTATCTTTTGGTAACCGTTATTTAGTTGAGTTTTGTAACTAACTCCAACTAGCTAACTGTCTAACGTTCTAGAGTGTCTTCTTCTTCATATCGTCTAATTTTGTTAATTTGTCTGTGTTTTGCTTCGTCTGTGTTTTATTTCATCTGTGTCTTGTTTCGTCTGTGTGTTTGTTTCGTCTGTGATGACATGTATCATCTGCTACTGACGTATCGTCTGGGATGATTAAATGATACTTACATTTTTCTTCACATTTGACAAACTTATCAAAATAGTTCATATATTTCTAAGATTATTATTATTTGATTGTCACCAAAATTAATAAAAGTGAAGTCTTCTTGACTTAACAATCTCTCCCTTTTTTATGATAACAAATAATCATAATTTTAGCAACAAATAATCATAATTTTAGAAAGATAACATAAAATTCAGATGAATAAATGAATATTATTTAGACGAATAACAAGACAACAAAACATAAGAATGCAAATGCATATATGAAATAAAAAGATACAAAAAAATTCTACTTTTCTTTCTTCTCTTCTTGTTCTCCCCATATACTTTCTATCTTCTTCTCTTCTCTTCTCTTCTCCCCTATTTGTTATTAATCAAAAAGTTTCAATGAAAATGCTTCAAAATTTCAAAGAACATATGTTGCATATCAATGCGGATCATGTTGAAGTCTTGTTCAATAGTAACCCAAAGATAAGCTACTTCCTCATGAAGATCACCCATTGAGTCACTCAGGTCATCAACCTTAGTATGAATTTCTTCAATTTCTTTTACTAAAGCTTCCTGAATTTCTTTTTATGTGTGACTGACTTCCTCCAAAACAACAGTAGCATCTTGTTGTGTCTCACTAGGTGGATGAAAGTTTTTAATAATAGATGGTTCTGAAGGTAAAATGTCTAAATCTATGATTTTGATTGTGGGAGGTCTGAAAGTTTGTTTTCCTTCTAGGTTTGTTTTCTTTCTGGGAAATCAAGATCATCAAGTCTAGGTAGTTTTGTATTATCCTTTTGTCACCTTTCCAATTACCTCAAAAGTTTGCATCTGTGGTGGAAACTCCAAATTGACTTCCTGATGGTTTTGAGATATGATGTGAAACATAGATACCTCTAGGTTGAGCTCCATTGCATACATTATCTATGTTCTTTACAACTACTTGAATATGATCTTCTATAAGATCATCTTCATTTTCTTCAAGAAAATTCTTTTTCCCTTTTTCTTCATTTTGCACAAGATTTGAAAATCTTGGTTATATATCTGGCACAATTTTGATCAATGTTCTGCTTGTAATCGGATAAATTGTATATCGATCCTTTGACATCTTCATTAGATATGGTTCTGTATTTTCATCTTGCAAAATACCATATAGTCTTCTTTCTTCATGATTTAAAAGATGTATTGATCTATCATTGATCAGTATTGGTTCAACTTGTACCTTGACTAACTTAGTTGAAGGTTCCCTTATAATAAATGAGGTTCTGCTTCGAATAGGTACCAATTCTTCTATAACCTTCATTCTCAAATCCTTCTTGTTGATAGGTTGAGAAGAATTATGACGTGTCAATTGGTGTTCAACTGCAACTGTCTTTGTCTTTTGTTGAACATCAGATGAAGAACTCTTTTTCTGACTGGACTTCTTTTGTTCTTTTTCTGGTCTAGATGAAAGTTGTTATTGAGACTTCTTCCTCTCAAACACTAATTTTCTCTTTATTTCTATCTCTTTAGATGATTTTGCTAATTGAATTTACAAAATTGAGATCATTGATCTAGTAGCCTGATGTGCTTTCTCTGCCTTTTCAAATTCTTCACCAAGAGTCAAACCTTTTTATTTCTTCTGTTTTTGTTGATGTAAGTGTAGGAAAATTTTGGTGTGTGCATCACATGCACACGGTGCAGAAAACAAAAAATTTTATTTAGGGACCTTCCCGAAAGCCAGGATCCATGTGTCTATATAACAATGTCAAACCATAACGACCAAAAGAGACCGTCTCTA
>JANJEY010000001.1:12104711-12118832 GCA_024703695.1 Erythroxylum cataractarum | reverse complement strand
TATAATCTTCATTTTAATAACTTGATCATTACTTAAAATTATAATATATATTTATAAATACGATCCATAAAATATATAAATAGAAGAGGTAATAATAACTTGAAGAATTATAATAACATCAAATTGGGAATAAGGGTTTCCAATTTTGATTACTCCAATGGCCTAAAGCTCTCGACCCACTCCTCTGGAAAACTCCCAGCCATCTTCCTTGTTCTTCCTTGTTGGAGGAGACCCACTCCTCTGGAAAACTCCCAGCCATCTTCCTTGTTCTTCCTTGTTGGTTCCTCCAACGTTGGCAAACAAACCATCCTCTCTCGTAGGTCTACTCTCTTTTTTCTCCCTTTCATTTGTATTTCGATTCTTAACAAAACGTTCGCGTAATATTTTTCATTCCATGGTTACTTTCAGTGGATTTCTGGGACACTAGTGATGATGCATCATCCTCTTCTCAGATTCTTTTTTCATGGGTTCGATTCTTTTCTTCTGTTTGTTTGATGGTTTCCTTCTTTCGGGGAGGCGCAGTGGAAAGGATGAGCAGCTGGCGGAGGCCCGGTAGAGAGAGCGATCAACAGGCGTTAGAAGACGACAGTGAGTGGAGAATCGTTGGGAAGATTTGCAAAAAATCGTTAGAAAAATTTGTTAAGAGTGAGAGAGGTCTGCGGTGGGCAAAGTTGGCATATAGGTTTGGGGTAATCAGCTGATTGCCCCAAACGCTGCATACATTAGCGTGTTCATTTTCAGCGGTTTGTGTTCAATAAGCTGATGAAAAAGCTGTTATCCAAACAACTTTATTAGCTGTTTGAAAAGTCAACCAGCTAAAAATAACCAATCAGCTAAAAAAACAGCTGATTGGAGTGTTACCAAACGGGGCCATAATATGCTATTTAAAAGTTCATGTATCTCTCTCTCTCCCCCTTCCATTTTTGTTTTCTCTTTTTCAAGCTTTAATGTATTTCTCTCCATCTCTTTTGAACTCCCTTTCTTCCATTTGTTTTCGTAAAATAAATTACCTCACTTCACTTTAATCCCTTTAAAAAATACAATTATATCACATTTTATATTAATTGTATCACTTTTAGAAATTTAACATTAAATTTTTATATTTAAGATGAATTACTTTATCTATAAAGGTAATTATCTAAAAGAGTTAAAATAAAATTATCTCATATATAAACTAGTGGGATCGGCATCTTCATTTACTTAAATTGATTAAATTAATTTTAAACATATAAAAATTGATTAAAAGAGACTTTACTTTTGAGTTACTTTATCCTATTACGATAATTATCTAATCGTAGAACGCAAGTATCTTACCTGCTTAAACCATATAATTTATGGGCATCTTTACAATGTCAGGCTAATTTAATCTTTTAATAAATTTATGTGAAAATTTAAAAAATAGCCTTAATCATAAGTGAATAACATATTAACCTCATATATATATATATATATATATAGATGTATATATATATATATATATATATACACGATATCGAGATCCAATGGTGAACAAGAGAAAAGTAACATGCCGACGCTGTCACATCTAGTTCCATTCACTGCCGGAGGCAAAGTTTTCCCTTGACTCTCTGCCAAGCGAAGCTTGTCTCTTCCATTCACCGACACCTCTCTCTTAGTAAAAAATAATAAAAAAATCATCTTTCCCGTCGGTGTCTTTGTTTACACCTATCGCTTCTCTTTTTTTTTTTTCACTTCACCTTTGTGTACAACCATACATAAATGTTGTAAGAAAGCATCACAGATCTTTCTGTTCCCGTTTTTAAACAATTGATATTGATATCAAGGGGCTTTGGACTGTACTCATCTGGTCCATTTCCTCCATTCTCTCGCTATGGTCGGATACACCCGCGTCGGCACTCCTCTCTCTGTTACTGCCACCACCACGCCTTCTCCTCCCTCCTCTCCTCGTCTTCGCGCCGTTCGGAGCAAGCCCACCTTCGGCCCTGCTGATGATGGCAGTAGCAACAGCGGCGGCACAAGCGTTTCCAGTGGCCGAGGTTCCTCCAAACAGACTTTGCTGGAGAGATTAGTGTATGTGATAGTGTCGGTTGTTCTGAAGCAAAGAGGGGTTCTTTTGTTTGCGCCATTGTTGTATATTTCAGGGATGTTGTTGTACATGGGTTCTTTGAATTTCGACGTTGATTTGAATTTACAGAAAGGTGGTGTTGTTGTAAGGAAACGCGCACCACCTGGGTCGGTGTACCGGAGTCCTCTCGTGTTTAAGAAGCTTTGGCCTTATATGGAGGCTGAGAACAACGGGAGCCATAATAATGCGGTACTCCTTTTTGAAATTCCTTTTGGGCTATTTGGTATATGAAAATGTTGAGATTAAAGTAGGTGCATTTGTTTATTTCCTTTCTGTTTTGGATTTCAAAAAGAGTGTACCGTAAAAAAAGAGCAAAAGCTGGTTGCTATTATTTTTGTTTTCTGCATTTGCTAGTTGCCTACTGCTTAGTACATCAGTACTTCGTTAGTTTAGATTTCATGCTGGGGATGAAATAGTAATTTTTTGCAGTACATTGGATGGAAGTCTTTTTAATTTAGTGTTATTAGTGATTTCCTAATACCTGTGTGTGCACATCGGTTATCAAACTTAAGTAAGCTGTATGCAAATTTGAACTGTCACGCAGTAGACTATGGAATATTCCTTTATAAGTGGTCTGAATCTTTTGATAAATCAACATAGAAATGTGAATGGTAGACCAATGATTGACAAGACTGGATACTTTGACTTAGAAGACTTTTGTCTTAGTTTGTATATCCAAGAATTGGTAGGTTGCTCATGTACTTCCATTATAAAATGAATGCTAACTTGTGTGAAGCCTACCACAGTTGATAAGTTTGATTTCATGTATAGCTGATATTAAGTAGTCGAAGTTATGAAAAGGATTTTATTGTCTGACCAACATCTTGCATTTTTATTCAATGTTTTCTATATATAAATATAAAACTAAAATAACACTCCCTCGTTCATGCTTTTCTTATTGTTTCCCACTTCAATTTTTGTCATTATATCATGTATAACTTATGTGGACCTGTTTATGCAGTTGATGCCAACATGGGATCCAATTTTGCATCAGAGTTGGCAACCTTGTGGAAATAACACTGACTTGAAAGCAGGTTAGGTTAATACATGCGAATTAGTGTCAACTTAGCTATACTCTAAAGTTGATTTTGCAATAGAAAATTGTTGTCAACGTGTTCAAGATCTCAAGAATTGTTTTATGAACCATTGTTATACGACAACTTCTGCATATCTTTGCAATTTCATACTTTTTGTTGTCCCATATGGTGTTTGTCCATATCTTGCTACATCATTGTGTATACATTTCCTCAACAATATTTCAAGAATTAAACCAATAGAAAACCATTTGATGTAATCAATAGGTAATTGCTTTCTAATTCCTTCCTTTTTTTTTTCCTCTCTTTTTGGGTTTTCAGAATTGCCACAATCTAATGGTTTCCTTATAATAGAAGCAAATGGTGGGTTGAATCAACAACGCTTATCGGTATGTTTGCCATTTAAAGTTGCTTTGCTAGCTTTAGCTTCTCTCTGTACACATGATATTGGAATGTAATTTGTTTTGACCTTATCAATGATTGGTTGGATAATTATTTATCTTTATTTTTAGATAAGTCTGTTAGCTTACGAGATTATCTTCTAGGATATTAGTTTATCTTCTAATAGATAAGATGAGTTTATCCTATATGCAAATCTGATAGTTAGTAGCATTAAATTAGGAATATTCTTGTATAAATTTCCTTGAATCAAAGGAATAAAGTTAAGTTTCGACCCCTTTTCTAAAATCCTCTTGTTTCATTGTATCAGAGCTACTAATTCTGGTAGCCTAAAATCTTTTTCCAGCCACATGATGGCTAGAGTTCAACCAACCCTCGATGAGTCTTCCACCACCCAAACCTCCTCCCAAACACCTAGTTCCGTAACCCCTTTAGCCCAATCCGCATATCCTTTTATTGATAATCTTTCGTTGCAAATCATGCAACATAAATTAAATGGAATGAATTTCCGAGAATGGTCTCAGTCAGTCATGCTAGTAATCAAAGGAAGAGGCAAGGCTAGATATCTAACTGGGGCAATTCCTCAACCACAGGAAACAATAGTCACTTATGGTGCTTGGGATGCTAAGAATTCTATTGTTATGGCTTGGCTTATTAATTCAATGGAGCCAAAATAGGAAGAACCTATCTGTTTTTGCAAAACTGCAAGAGAAATTTGGGAGGCTATGCAAGAAATATATTTTGATTTGGAGAACACATATCAATGTTTTGAAATTAGATCCAAAATCAGAAACCCTCACCAAGGTAACATGTCTGTTATCGAGCACTATAACTTACTCGCTGAACTATGGCAGGAGATGGATCTGTTTTATGCAATATATTAGGAGTGTCATGCTGATGCCGATAAATATTGAAAATTGTTGAAGGAGAGAGTTTGTGATTTCTTGCAGAGACTTAATGTTGAACTTGATGAAGTACGAGGATGGCTACTTGGTTTAAAACCATTGCCCTCGATCCGAGAAACGATTGTCGAGGTTCGTAGGGAAGGGAGTAAAAAAAAAGGTCATGCTTACCTCTCCCAGTTCTGAACAAATCTCTCAAGGCTCAGCTTTAGTGGCAAACTCTCGGAAGGGGTCTACTCAACAAGCCTGAGAGCAACAAACCAAGAACAAGCAGTGGTGTGATCACTATGATAAGCCCTACCACACCTGTGAGACCTTGTGGCACTTACATGGGAAACTACCAGATTGGAAGCCTAAAAGCCAAAGGGGTTAACAAAAACGTGGAACGACACTTGTAGCATAATCTGATATTAGCAAATCCACTGGGCTAAATTTGTCTTCCTAGCAGATTGAGTTGCTTCACCAACTATTGAATCATACAAAGATCATAACTGAATTAGATTCACATGACTAACATACTCCTACCGTAGCACTAGTGCATAAAGGTAACCTGTGTCAATCATTATTATCAAAGTCTCTAGGTCACGATTTTGGATTGTGGATATAGGTGCATCAGACCACATGATTGGGTCTTTGAATGTCCTTGACAAGTATGAGCCATGTGAATAGAAAGTTAATGTTTGGGTCACAGATGGAAAGGTGTCACCAGCTATTGGTCAAGGGATGGTTTGTTTGTCAAATCTGACGTTAAATACTATTCTCAATATGCCTAAGTTAACTTATAATCTATTATCTGTCAGTCAATTAACCAAGGACATGGACTATATTGTGATGTTTTTTTCCTTCTCATTGTGAATTTCAGGACCGGTATTCGGGGAAGATGATTGGCAGTGATGAGGAGATAGATGGACTTTACTACTTCTTAGGAAAGAGTACTACTGAATTTAAATTATCAAATAAGATTTCCCTTTCAGTTATGTCAAATTCTAATGTTATGTTATGGCATCAACGCCTTGGTTATCCAAATTTCCCATATTTGAAAATCTTATATCCACAACTTTTCATTAATAAAGATGATATTTCTTTATTTTGTGAGCAATGTGTCTTTGCAAAGCAAAGCAAAAACAATTATCCCATACACTCATACAGACCCTCAAAATCGTTCCAATTAATTCATAGTGATGTCTGGGGCAGGAATGTTAATGGGTCGGCCCGTGGCTTGGCTTGACCGTTACTTCAAAAACGATGTTTTTGAGTTTTTTTTTTTAAATATATAATGGGTTGGGTTGGCCATGGGTCGGGCTAGGCCATAGGTTGGGCCACGAGTCGATGACCCAGTCGGGCCGACTACTTATGGCTCGTAGCCTACTCATGGTTAGGTCAATCCAGGCCAAAATTGGGCCGGGCGACATCCCTAATCCTGCTAGAACTACAAGTCTAACAATTACTCGTTGATTTATCAGTTTCATTGATAATCATACAAGGGTATATTGGGTATACCTAATGAAAGACAAATCTGAAGCCTATCATGTCTTTAAATAGTTTCACAAGCTCGTTCAAATTGTATTCCAAACCTTTATTCAAGTATTACGTACCGACAATGGGAAAGAATATTTCTCACATGATTTTATTCAATATCTCAGTGAAAATGGGATAATCCACCAAAGTTCTTGTGCTTATACCGCATAAATAAATGAGATAGTAGAAAGAAAGAATTGTCATTTGTTAGAGATAGCTCGATCTATGATGTTTAGCAATTCTAAGACCAATTCCTATTGGGGAGAAGTTATTTTAATTGCATCATACTTGATAAATTGTCTTCCTTCGAAAACTCTTCAATTCTGAACCCCTTTAAGTGTTCTTCTAGATCAATTTCCTCACATAATGATTCTTAATTCTCTTCAAGTCTTTGGGTGTACCGTTTTTGTACACAATAATCAACCTAATAGAAGCAAACTTGACCCATGAGCTATTAAGTGTGTGTTTGTTGGATACTCACCCACTCAAAAAGGTTATAAGTGTTTCTCACCTTTTATGAACAAATTCTTTTTTTCATATGATGTCATCTTTTTTGAAAGTCAATCATTCTTATCCAATACCTTTCTCTAGAGGGAGAAATCCCATGAAAAGACTTATTGGGACCCAAGCATATCACTCCCTATCTCACAATTTTGTCCAAATTTTCCCACAAAACTCGCAAACAACCCCCATTGAACCCAAAACTGTCTAGTTCGATTCAGTGGGAGAACTAGTTTCGGAAAAGCCAATCTTGGGTGTATTCACGAAGGCCTAAAGCTTCTCAACAAGGCCAGTCATTGGATCAGGGATCGACTCCTAAAGAAACTGTGGCAAGTGACTTGGATATGCCAGTTGCATTACAAAAGGGGGTAAGATTGTGTTCTAAATATCCTATTTCAAATTATTTGACTTACTCAATGTTGCCTTCAAAGTTTAAAGTTTTCACTACTAAGCTTGACAGTGTAAGAATTCCAAGAAGTGTGCACGATGCATTCTAAGAGCCTAAGTGGAAGGAAGCTGTACTTGAGGAAACGAAAGCCTTATTTGAAAATAAGACATAGGATATTGAAGATCTACCCGAGGGAAAAAAGGTGGCTGGTAGCAAGTGGGTGTTCACTGTGAAGTATAGGGCAGATGGAGAGATCGAAAGGTATAACGCTAGATTAGTAGCTCAAGGTTTTACACAAACCTGTGGAATAGATTATGAGGAAACATTTGCTCCAGTTGCAAAGTTGAACACATATAGAGTTCTTCTTCATTGGCTGCAAATTTAGATTGGAAACTCCATCAGCTTGACATTAAAAATGCCTTCTTAAATGGTACATTAGATGAGGAAATATATATGAGGATCCCACTAGGTTTTGAATCTAAAGAAGAAAGGGGGAGAGTCTGCAAACTGAAAAATTCTTAATAGTCTCCATGAGCATTGTTTAGGAGGTTCAGCGACACTCTGCAAATTTGGATACAAACAGGGACAAGTTGATCACACCATGTTTGTGAAGTTTGGAAAAAATGGAAAGAAGTCCATCTTGATTGTGTATGTGGATGATATATAATCACAGGTGAGATCAATGATCTTAAAAAAAATTGAGGCTGGAATTTAAAGTAAAATATCTTGGAGCCTTGAGAAACTTTCTTGGAATGGAGATTGCTAGAAGCAAAGAAGGTATTTTTATATCTCAATGAAAATACATTCTTGATTTATTGGAGGAAATAGGAAAAATGGGTTGCAAACGCATGGGAACTCCACTAGAAAGAAAATGGAAATTCAAGAAAGATGAAGAATTCCTCTTATTGACAAAGGAAGATACTGAAGTTTGGTAGGAAAACTTATCTATTTGTCATTAACCAAACCAGATATTGCTTACTCTGTGAGTATTGTCAGCCAGTTTATGCACCCTCTAACTCAAAGACATTTAGAGGTAGTCAACCATATTCTGAGGTGTCTCAAAGGCAGTCTAGGTAGAGGATTAATGTTTCAGAAAAATGAGAAAAGGAGCATAGAAGATTTTACGGGTGCAGATTGGGCTAGTTGTATTGAAGGTAGTAGATCAACTTCTGGCTATTGTACTAAGCTGTGGGGGTACCTTGTCACATGGAGAAGCAAGAAGCAGTCTGTAGTGGCAAGAAGCAATGCAGAAGCAGAGCTTAGGGCAATTGCATAAGGAATTTGCGAAGTTATTTGGTTAGAGAGATTAATGCAGGATCTACAGGCCACCACTTCCTCTCCCACCAAAATCTTCAGCGGTAGCAAATCAACCATTAGCATAGTGAAGAATCCAGTTCAACATGATCAAACAAAACATGTTAGAATTGACCGAAGCTTCATTAAACGTGAAATAGAAGGAGGCATTGACTCATGCTATGTTCCTACTCAAGCACAGGAAGCAGATATTTTCACAAAGATCATGCCTAAGCGTAGATTTGAGACAATTCTAAACAAGTTGGGAAAGATAAATATCTATTCCTCAACTTGAGGGGGAGTGTTGGATAGTTATTTATCTTTATTTTTAGATAAGTCTGTTAGCTTAGGAGATCATCTTCTTAGAGATAAGTTTATCTTCTAATTGATCAGACGAGTTTATTCTATACACAAATTTGATAGTTAGTAGCATTAAATTAGGAAATAGTCTTGTAAAAATTTCCTTGAATCAAAGGAATAAAGTTAAGTTTCGACCCCTTTTCTAAAATTCTCTTGTTTCATCCCTATTAATGATTGTTTTAAGAGGCGTATCATAGAGAGTTGTTTAGAGGTGGTTGGAAGTGAAATAAAGTGGCTTTAGATGAATTGAACTAAAATGGCTTTATGCACTTGACATTCTTGTGCCACCCACATAAATAATATTGTGCTTTTTGCTATCTTTGTTAGTCTCGTCTTGTAATTATTTTGATAAAAGAAGATGATTAGATAACAATTATTGTGCAATTTTCTCCTTCTGTTAATTCTATTTTATTTTATTTTACTTTGTTTCATTGCTTTTTGGGAACATTATCATTTTTATTCATGTTTAGTTCATTATTGAAATGGGTTTTGGTTTCATTATACCTTTTGATGCAAATTAAAAAATAATTTAATTTTCATTAGTAGGAAAAGAAAATATTTCTATTTTGATTTATAATTAGTTAGTCTATTAAGGAGTAACAATAATTTATTTAACAAAAGATTGGGGAAGTTACTATTCTTCCTACCTTTGTTGTTTAGTTGCTACAATAGTAACCAAGTCGATATTAGACAAACCGTTCAATCTATGCCTTTATATATCTTTATTGCTTTGAAAACAAGGTCATACAATAGGATATCATTAGCATGTGTTCAATAAATTTTGATTTTTTATGAAGTAAGTTGACCTAATGATATAAAGTGACTAGTAATCAAGGAGAATTTCTTGAAGAATACACTACTATCATCAACAGAAGATGTCAAACATTCATAAGTGATTCTCCTAAGTCCCAACTCAAAGATAGGGCTTAATAATTAGTATAGGCTTCTTTTGACAATTGGAATTGGAGAATATATGCATAAATGGACACATTTAACAAAACCTTGTGTCTTAATTCAATGCAATTAATGGGTTGATGACTCGATATCTTATCGTTCTTTCCGTTTATATATGTTTAGAGAATTGTAATACAAAAAGAGAAACAATGACATAAAGCTAAAACGTGCTTCAATTGTTACAAGATTAAGATATTGCCTGTTCCTATTGTCCATTTTTATCTAAGAAGTTGATGATATGTTTCATGGTTTAGATATGTGATGCAGTTGCTGTGGCAGGATTATTGAATGCTACTCTTGTCATTCCGGTTTTTCATCTAAATAGTGTTTGGCGAGATTCCAGGTGATTATTGTGACTATTGCTGTTTTCTTGTTTCTCTACAATAGTTCTATTGTTGAAAGTCATTGGTTTCAATTATCACTTAAATTTGTGGAATTATCATGGGTTAAGTTCATTTACTCTTTATGTTTGGATATATTTGACTTGATCTAAAAGCACATGGTTGTGCTGGCTTGATTGTACATTGACTATAAATTATTGTATTAGAAGCAACAAAAATCTTGAGAACAATGCATGTTTTATGTTCTATCAGCTTGTGTCACAATGTGGTAAAGGAACGGTAGTTTTGGATAACCCGAATGTATCCTCATGTAATTAAGAAAATACTTGGCATATAAACATATATGCCTTCCTTTTTTGGCTCAATTGGGGATATCGTTTACTTATTCCTTAATGATCAAGTTTTATTTTGCATATAAAATTCATTTGCTTCCCATAAACTTTCTTTTAATCTTTTTCCTAAGCAAATCAATGAGGATAAATGCTATTTTATGGTGCATTATATTTGGAAACCATGTTTACCTTTTTACCCATTTTTTCTTTGTTTTATTGTAGCAAATTTGGTGATATATTTGACGAGGATTTCTTCATAGATGTGTTGGGGAACAATGTAAATGTAGTTAGAGAGCTCCCAAAAGTTGTACTTGAGCAGTTTGACAATAATATAAGTAGCATTGTTAATCTGAGAGTAAAGGCTTGGTCAAGCCCAACCTACTATCTTCAGAAGGTTCTTCCAAAGTTAATTCATATGAGGTATGCATATGACAAGCTCTTGGATTAAAAAACATATATATTTTTTTCACTGTATTTATTTCTTTATGGATCGTCATACATTAAGAAAACCAACTTGCAAATATTATATGGACTTAACTGCAATGTTCTAGACAGTTGATTTGTTTCGAAGATCAATTCTGGAATGGAATAAGTTACATGTTAAATAATTAATTGTTGCAAAATTTCCTATGATTTTTTTGAACAACTAACTAATTAGCTCTAATTGCATTTATGATGTTGTGGAGTGTCAAAATAATTTATTGCCTTCTTTGTATATATAGCCAAAATGATTAAGATCCAAACAAAATTATTATTTGAGACACCATCAATGTTTGAATTTGGATTATAGAAAATTTCTACATCATTGTCAATGTTGACCATAGTCACATTTTCCTTACAATTTCAAAAATCTTATCTTCACTACATATCTCCCCTTGAAGATGAGGTGAGAGAAAAAAGGTTTATCTTAAAAAAAGTTAGACATCCATGGAAATAAAAAAAAACCTTTTGGTTATTGGATCAAAGCACTTGTACCTTTTGAGTGGGAGGATAACCATCAAAAACACATTTTTGTGCTTTATGATCAAGCTTCCCTAATTGTTGTCATGAATATGAACAAATGTAGTACACCTAAACACTTTAAGAGGGATGTAGATTTTTAGGCACTATGTCAGAGAAAGTGTGTGTTCTGGACGATGAAACTCGCTAATTAAGTAAAATCTTCAAGCCTACATGTAGAAGGTGCTCAAATACTTGATGAAATGGAGAGTTTGACAATTCAAGATGATCATAACATGGAGAGCTCATCAATGGGAGATGATAAGAGCGTTAAAGATGAAGAAAAACACAAGGAAGTGGATTCTTTGGTAAATCTTAAAGTTGAAAAGACTGGAAAACAAGTTGAAACATGTTAGAATCCCAGAAAACAAGTAAGGAAAAATATATGTATTTGCTATAGATTTCTGTAAGGAATACATGATAACTGGTTTCGAGGACCAGGACCTCCAGCCTTAGGCTCAAACACTCACACAATCAGTATAAGCACACCTTGCTCCTCACATTTGCTGCTTATTTATACACCGATTCTGTTAGGAATAACAGAATCGGTTAGCTGACAACCATTCCTCGTAACTAACCTCAATTATATATATATATATATTTACTATCTTTGTAATTATTATTTGTCCTGGGTCTAACAAAACACTTAAACTAGACGCTAAAACACCTAAAAAACAAATCAAAATACAAGAACATTAGGTTTAAACAGTAAGACATCAGGCTGAAAGAATAGAGCAACAAGGTAAAATACCAAAATAGGGAGTTGAAAAGATTTAACTTAGAAATTCTACAAGTTTCAAAGCTTATTGGCTCCAAACTTGATGATATACTTGGTTTTGAAAAAAACAACAATTTAGATTGATGATGATTATGTTTGAGTAGGTGATGAAGGAGAAGTTGCTTTGAATGAAAATACAAAATCAACATAACATATGAATAAGTGAAGTTGTGGCACATGCAAGGTCAAAATTCAACAATGATATTAAGTAATTGCTTTCAACTTCAAGAACATGTTGGTCAATATTGTCGATTGGTGGGATTTAATGAAGGGAATATGATGATGGTAAGGATTTGTTTACAGGGTTTTCCAAAAGGAAAATATAAGAAACTTCATTCATGGGATGTTGGACATTGTAAGATAAGAAGATCAGTGTGGCATGAAAATTAGTCCTATCCCTAATGTTAGGAAATTTCAAAGAATTTTTGGTAGAGAGACTGCATTCATTCACACTATACAATAGGGGTTATTCCCCTTTTTAAATGTACACGGTTCACCAAAGAAAAAATAACTGCTTTGGTAACTGCCTCTAATAAAAGTAGAAATAATTGCTTTGGTAATTGTCTCTAATAACTGCCACCCCTATTTACAGTTACTGAAATAATAACTATCTCTAATAACTATCTATTTCCCCTATCAATTAAGGGAGAATATTCTGAATTAATATTTAATTATTTTAACACTCTCCCTCAAGCTGGTAGGTAGATATTATCAACGCCCAGCTTGCTAATAATGTTTTCAAACTGATGTCCACTGAGCCCTTTGGTAAAAATGTCTGCAATTTGCTGTTGACTGGATACCAAGGATGTGCTAATTAGGCCACTCTCTAGCTTCTCCCTGATAAAATGTTTATCAACTTCAATATGCTTTGTCCTCTCATGTTGGACTAGGTTGTGAGCTATACTTATAGCTGATTTATTATCACAGTATAGCTTCATAGGTTTCTCCCATCTAACCTTCAGATCATCAAGTAGGATTTTCAGCCACAATAACTCACACATTCCTTGTGCCATTGCCCTGAACTCAGCTTCTACACTTGATCTGGCGACAACCCCTATTTTTTTACTTCTCCATGTTATGAGATTTCCTCCCAAAAAGGTGCAGCATCTAGACGTTGATCTTCTATCCACTATTGAACCTGCATAATCTGCATCTGTATAAACTTCCAAATATATGCTATTTCCTTGACTGAATAGCACTCCTCTTCCTGATGTTCCCTTTAAATATCTGAGAACACAATGGACTGCCTGAAGGTGGCACTCTTTAGGCTTGTGCATGGACTGAATAATTAAACTTACAGTAAAGGCTATGTCTGGCCTTATTTGAGACAAGTATATTAGTCGGCCTACTAGTCGTTGGTACATCCTAGTGTCTACTGGTGCCTCATCTTCTGCCTCTCCCAGCTTAGTATTTGGGTCCAAGGGTGTTCCAACAGGTTTACATCCAGTCAAGCCTGTCTCTGTCATTAAATCAATAATATACTTTTGCTGACAGATGGAAAGGGCACACGCTTGTGTTTAGCAGGCTCACACCCTTCACATTGAAACTCTTCTACCCTATTGCTTGAAAACAAGGAAGGAAACATAAATTTTATAACAAAGAAGGAGGGATGTCCCAGGCGGTGATGGTAGAGCCAAATTTTTTTTCTGAATATGTCAGATATGTTTTAGATAGTAGGTTGGATGGATAAATGATGTCTGATTTTTCTTGTTTGGTCGATTTCTCAAGGTAATAGAGGCCATCCTTTGCCCTAACATGTCTAATCCTCCTCCTCGAATCCCTTTTCCTGAAATAAACAGAAATCTTGATGAAAGAATACATGTCAATTTGTATCAGAAAATAGTTTTTTTGAAAGAAACAAGGTTGGTAGACAGTGTAGGGATATGAAAGACATTTTTAAGAATCAAACTAGGGGTTAGGTTAATGTCACCAACACTAGAAATAGTTATTAAGGATCCAGCTGCAATAGATATTTTTTTGTTACCAGAGTAGGGTTTATAAGTTGTGAAAAGGGTTGAGGTATTGGTCATATGGTCTGTAGCTCCTGAATTAATTATCCAGGAGCCTTGGGAAGGGGAGTGGACTAAGGCACTTACACTGACCAGAGCGAGTGACTCACCAGAAAATGCACGAGAGTTACCACCTGAAGGAGCAGATAAGTCCCTTAGTTTGTCTAGTTCAAGAGTCAGTCAGTTAATTTCTCCCTGGTTCAACTTCC
>JANJEY010000001.1:11981186-11999002 GCA_024703695.1 Erythroxylum cataractarum | reverse complement strand
TATATAATAAAATTACATAAATTAGAAATTATATTAAGTCATTCTAATTAATAAAATATGTTCATCATACTATAATTCTTGAAAACATAATAGTAATATCATTTACAAAAAAAAATCAATCAATTAGAAATAATATAATCACTCCACATTTGTCTAGTAATTTCATTTCGCTTCCAAGACATACCTCAAAGTTATGCTAGAGTTTACTTCACTTGAGAACTTGCATTTTTATTTTCACTTTCCCTAAGTTGTTCTCCATTTTTGGCACAACCATCAAATAAGTTATCACTTTGTTCATACATTCTAATATAATTGTGTATAACATAACAAGCAATAATGATGTATTTTTGTTTTTTCATATCATAACTCGACATATTTTTAAATGTAGGGAATCTTGCTTTTAAAATGTCAAAACATCGTTCATATTGTTCAAACCTTCCATCACTAAATGTAACCACATATAAGTGACATGAATCATAACAATTTCTACAAAGGACTAAATGGTAAACATGGTTCAAAATAAAAATGAGACAACCATATTAAATGCTAAATTGCATAAAGTGCGCAACGATGATTGAACAAAAATAAAGGTGTAAATTTGATTATATAGCATAAAAATAAAGATGTAAATTTAAGCAAATTCATAATATATGTATGATGGTCATTTGACCCCACTTCGATCTCATGATACATGTATTTAAACATAAGGAGATATATATATATCTCATGATACATGTATATCGATTGCATTGTATTGAATACAATCGATGCAAGCACAATTGAATGATTATTGATTATTGCAATTGTCTTCATCAAATATAAGGTGGTGATGTTTACCGAAACTACAAAATTATAATATAATTGTGGTCACCAATTGTGATTGAAAACCTGGATTAGTACTTTCTCTATAAACATCTCCAAATTGTCATATACATATGACTCTCTTAGGGACTAATAACAGTTCTAGAGAGATATAACTTATTGCTCATATATGGCTAAGGAATTTGGTGATCTCTCGTAATAGCTAGCTTTTCGTATGCACTCATTGCTCAAAAGCTTTCTAATCAGCAAACAGAACTGCAGTCCTAATGTAGCCACTGATTGCAATCTTCTTATGTCAAAAACCACTTCTCTTTCTGTCAATATGTTAAACAACTTCAAGGAAATTTAATATGCATTAGTCAGCAAGCCAAAATGATACAGATGTTAAACACCTCTATCTCACCTATTAAATATTGCTTATCACCATGTGGGTCTATCATTAATGTTCTCCCTTCTAACAAAAGGTTGAAATTGCACATATTTCAAATGAAAAGAATCTTAATAACAAGATATCACGATGGCAACCCTTTTTCGGTTGAAAAGTTACAACGATGGAAACCTTGCTAACTACAATTGGTCAGGTTTTCGAGGATGTGAATGATCCGTGGAATGCGTCGTTAAATAGAAAGCTTTTCCCAGACTCTCATTTCTCAAAAGCTCTCTGACCAACAAGTAGAAGTGTAGTCTTGATGTAGTCACTAATTGCAATCTTCTTATCTCAGAAATCACTTCTCTTTATGTCAATATATTAAACGACTTCAAGGAAATCCTCCAAAGATTTCACCATTTAAGTAACAATTCAAAACAAAAGCTTCAAGAATTACTATGCTATTCTAAATAGTGGTGATCTTAAATGAAACGAGTATTTTATTGCAGAAATAGAACCTTCAAAGAGTACCTTAACCAATTTGAAATGTGAATACAAAGGCTACTTAACATAATATAATTCATAGCATCATACGTAAACCCCATGTAGTACACGCACATAACGATACCACCAAAATATTAGGTTCTTTAAAATAGTTATCAATGCTCCAAACCTAGGAACATAACTACTTGTTCATCGGAGCTAATTCTTAGTGCTAAACTAGACGTTCCTAAAATTGTAACCTTGTTAATACTTTATCTTCAAACAAGGTAAAAAAATGATCCCATCTTCACTCAAAACATACAAGATACTTTCCTACTATAGCTGTCCACTCACATTTTCCATTTCAGGATTTGCCAAAGCACAAAGAGAGATATCGTTATGTCCCTCAGTTAGGTGATCAAGTTGCATATCTAAGACAGGTATCACATCGTTATGCTATCCCTGAGCACTGTCCAATGATGAACACAAGAAGGGCCTCTCTCCTGAAACAAAACAACATTGATGAATTTAATGAATAAATTTTTATTATGCTACAGTAATATGTGCATGCACTCTCTTGCATGATTTCGAAGAAGAGAAGGTGATGGACCTATTTATGTTTCAACATAAATAACAGTAGTCGATTAACAAGTTATAACAAACACATAAGCAGATAAAAACAAACCTAAAAATCACATACGGTAGAAAACATAGGAGAGGATAAAAGATGCAAAAATCAGAGTTGGTAGAAAACGTAGAAATCAACAAAAGACGACAAAAGATGCAGTGACTAAGAAATAAAAGAAGAGATTGAAGACGTTGAGTTGGCCTAGGGAAATCATTTTCATTAAACATAAAAACTTGTTTTCAAAATACATCGAAACGTCTTTTTTATGTTTTAAAAAAATCATTGTCATTTTTTAAATTTTTAACAATAAAAAATGAAAACATCTTTAACAAAACAAATTTTGCGCTACTGTTTCAATAACAACAAAAAATGAAAACATCTTTAACTGAACAAGTTTTGCAGGAACGTTTCATTTTTTACAAAAACAACAACGAAAAAACAAAAAAAAGAACCAAACATCCCCTTAGTTATTGAGTGTCTTTTTTACTAACAAAACTCACTAAATATAAAGATATCAAGGTCAGAAATAGAAAAGATGCACAGTCACACATCTGCCCGTACACTTATTTGAGGCTATGCACTTTTGTGATTTTCAGAGAATTTGGTAATACACAATCTGTGCATCTCCTATAATCCTAAATTTCCTGATAAAAAAACATTTTCAAGAGGAGAAGAGGAGAACAAACTCTTGGAGGTGATTTTAGATATGGAGTTCATCCAAAAGGGACAATTTTAGTTCAAAGAAGTGGAAAAATATGAAGGAATCATCGATAGATCCATTAGAATACTAGATCATATCTCTACATCAAAAGAATACTTGATAGAAAATAGTTATGGAGATTTAGAATTATGAATATATTGTTTTCTATTTGTTTTTCTTTTAATGTATGTTTGATTTTGTATTTGATTATGTGTAATTAAATGTCCAGTCATTATTTAGGTTAGATGAAACCTATTTCGATACCTTAACATGTGTTGTTTTGTCTATTAATGCAATTAAATGATTGATTTGTTGTGATTCAATTACTTGTTTTATTTATGTTGTAGTGTTTTGAAATATTAGACCATAATTTGATTTTATACGTAGCGATTGAGAAATCATAGACTTGAATAGATTTATGGTAATTGGAAAAGAGTTGATTGCAACCCTAGTCATAGGATAGCATAAATCTTTTAGATTAGAGTCAAACCTAATAGAGGGATTTATAAAATAGTAACACAATCCTATAAGATTTATTCTGAGTAATTCGGTTAAAAACTTTATGATTTTTTGTTAGTAGACTCAAAGTCAGCTACTAGCATACCATAAGAGTCTCCACGGTCCAATAAATTATCAAAACAATTGCATTATAAAAGTTCAATCTATTAAGGGTTTAGGAGAATTCGAAACTTGGATACTAATTACTCGATGTAGATAATTTCCTAGTCCTTCATGAATTTTCTGTTTTACTTATTTTCTTTTACTTGTTTAGTTTTTAGTTTCTTTCAATTAAATTCTAAAATAAATAATAAGGGAAGGGTAATTACTAGTAATTATCATCTTTGTAAAATCGACTCGTACTTGTCAGTACTAACTAAAACTACACCGTAAACTTACAATTATTACAATATTGATTAACTCAGGAAATAGGTCAATCAGATATTCATAATATTGATTGGTAAGTAATAGACAATAAGTCCGGATGCATTTATATAAGCTTTGGAAGCAAAACGGTTAGTGAGGATGGTTGGTAAAAGTAATAATTAAAAATTTTAACTGATTTGGTAATCTTTAATCAATTAATTAACATTTTTGTTATTAAAAGTTGAATAATTTATTAATTAAGCATTTAGTTTTTATAAATTAACTAATTTTTATAAATTATATTAATAAATTTTATTTTTCAGTTTTTTCTTTAATTAAAAATTAATTTTTTATTAATAAAAATATTTTTTAATTTTTTTGCAAAAATTTTAAATTTTGATTAATTTTCTAATATACTAATTTTATAATGATTTTTATTTTTAAACCTTATTTTTATTTTATTAATTTAATTTTATTCAAATATTGATTAAAACATGATAATAATTCTTAAAGATACGAATTTTCTGTGATTATTAGGAGATACAGAACAAGATCTTGCGAGATGGTAATCGTTCATTAATTTAGGAAAATGTTGTTTTACCCGTACTAAACATTATTCATAGATTCCATAACATAATAAAAAATTACAAATTAAAAATTTATAAGTTTTTTAAAAAATAATTACAACAATAAATTTTTATTATAATATAAACCTGTCCAATCTGCCAACAATCCTACAATGCCACTTTTCTTATAAAAAACAAAACAGCCCTACAATGCCGGACGCTTTTTTGACCTTGTAAAAAGCCCGTTTTAGGAAAGGAAGCCTAATCATGCGAGTGTACTAAATACGATACTGTATTGTCCTAGAGTGGGGGAAGCCTAATAAATCATGCGAGTATAACAAGTACGATACTGAATTGTCCTAGTGCTATTGCATTAATTGTAGTGCAAAGGAATATTTTAATTTAATTT
Source organism: Erythroxylum cataractarum (assembly GCA_024703695.1). Classification (NCBI taxonomy): domain Eukaryota; kingdom Viridiplantae; phylum Streptophyta; class Magnoliopsida; order Malpighiales; family Erythroxylaceae; genus Erythroxylum; species Erythroxylum cataractarum. The sequence goes on along the minus strand of JANJEY010000001.1, from coordinate 11,994,163 downwards.
TTCTTTCGTTTGATTGTGATTTATTTTTTATTTTGATTGTGAAATCAATTTATGAAATCTGGATGTATTTTAGACTTTCAATTTCACTTGTTCATTATATTTTGTCTTATGCTACACTTCATCAAAATCTTAATTATGATTTGCTATAGCTAAAATTTGATTAGGCCATTGACTTCTATTTTTGCTTTTAATTTTAGTAAAGCATTGTTTGATTGAGCTTTGAGTTTAAATATCCTCTTATTTTCAAACTTTATGAGAATAAAAGAAAATAGTATTGTTTTTCTATTTTGTCAATAATATGATTTTATTATTAACAATTATAGAATTTTAATTACTCAATATTAATTAATATAAAATTTACGATAAATAAATTTAAATTTAAATTTAAACTTTTTTGGAATAATTTATTTCCAAATTTAATAATTTCAGTAAATAGATAATGTTTCATTGAATACATATTTAATCTTAGATATTATTATTGATTTCAAAATTCTAATTATTCATTTTTTGTAAATAAAATATTTAATTAAAATAAAAATAAGTTTATCTATAATTTTTATTTAATATTTTATTATTATCAATAAAATAATTAAATTGATAAATAAACCAAGTATTTAAAAGTAAAAATAAAAGCTACTTATTAAGAATTGGCCCATTTTTACATAATTATATTTTATTTATTTATGACATGAAACAAATTACTTGTATATAACTCACATAGACACAGTTCTATATATTTTGCATATTATTAATATATTGCATTTCAATTCTAAATAAAATTGTACGACTCCATCTCATCTCATCGAATATATTTGAAAGTCGTTAAAAGTAGTTTCCAGTTTCTTTTTGTTAATCAACCAATTAACGTACCCTTAAGTTTATTTCACAAGGGTTTAAGTTCGAGTTCGATACAAATTTTGGAAAAAACATCAGTTAAAGTGGCATTACCTCGCCTGTGCAAGGGATTGGTGGTGCCTTTTATTGACCAGCAGGAGCTGTCCCCACCGCTATGACCTTTAATTATGGCAGTCAAGGCATGTCTGCGTCACAATAATGGAACACATTGCACTGGGGATGGACCCCACCCTAAAAGCACACTACTTTCTTGCTTTAAAGTTGTCCGACACTTTCATATCCATCACACTGTTCATGATGTTGAGCTAAATACCTAATTTAAGAGAAAAACATAAAAACGTGGAAAATTATGCACCATTCAATTCAACTAACTTCGTGATACGATCATCAACCAGGGCTTAATTTAAGAGAAAAACATAAAAACGTGGAAAATTATGCACCGTTCGATGCACCTATCTGCGTGATACGATCATCAACCAGGACTTAACTACCACCATGTCTTATATTCATCGTGCATCATGATCACCCTGGTACCAACCAATAATTTGCTTAATGCCAAAACTGAGAATGCTGACAAGTGACAACTGTACGTGTTGCGGTAAACTGGATTATCAGGCCTGATGTCTTTCGGGACAAAATATGAGTACATTATTTTAGTAAAAAATTTATATTTTAATAATCATGTATACATATTACTTCCCTAAATTTTAATAAAAAATTTAAACAATGTTATTTATTATTTTTGTCAAAATATTTAAAATACTGATATTTTTTGTTTATTTAATAAAATACCATAACTTTGTACAAATTAAGCTATAAAATTTTAAAAATAATTCAAATTATAAATAGTTTTAAATTATGTCGATTATTTTAAAATTTTAATAAAAATATGCATATGTTAATTTAATATATTACTTCCTTAGTTTATGTATCAGAAATAGCTTATCCACCAGTTGAAGATAAGGTTGTACATTATCAAACATTTCTAAGTCCCGAGTATTAGTGGAACTTTTACTGGATTGTTATTGTTGCTTTATTAATTCATATGTTATATTTTGAATTATATTGTTTTGCATATTTGAGTAAATAATAAATTTTGATGTTAATAATTTTCACTCTCTTTTTAAAATGAATTATGTGGTATAATTTTGTTATTTTAGACTTTAAATTAGCGATTTTTCTTTCTTTTCAACGATTTCTTTTTATAGGTAATTTGATATGTGTTTAGTGGTTAATTATATTGTTTAGTGTGTGTTTAAGTTAAGAATTGTGTTAGTTCATAAATATTTGTGTTTTAAGTAGTCTTTGGGTGAGAACATGTTTTTGAGCTTCAATTATATATATATGAGGTGTCGTAATGAGTTTGTTAATATTTTAGGACATTCAAAGGAGTTTCGGAGGAGAATCGAACCAAAACGCAGTCCCACGATTGTGGAGAATCTACCACGATCGTGACAGAAGCTTGAGCATAGGATCATGATCGTGGAAAATCTGCCAAGATCATGACATAGAGCAGATGAATCGGCCATGATGGTATACTAAAGGCCACGGTTGTGGCCTGCGCGTAGACATATGTGGAATCATTTTCATATTTGAGTTTTTGAGGGACATTTCGAAACTTAAAAAGATATTAGGGTTAACTAAATTGGAAAATACTATAAAAAGATAATAATAGAACCCTAGAAAAGAGTCTACATTTTGCCTACATTTGGAAACCCAAAAGAGAGAGAGAGAAAGAAGAGAGAGAAAAGAAAAAGAGGAAGAAGAGGTTGGTTTCGATGCTGTAGCTTCCTGGAATAGGTGATCTCTCGACGACGTGCTTTTCTGAATCATCCAACCTAAGTTTCACTTCATTCCTATTTACCTTGTTATTCATTTAATATGTAAGATTGAGATGTATTGTATGGTTATAGATTTTGAGTTGTTAATGATGTTCTAACTTTGGGATTTTGCTTATTTTTAATGTTAAGTTGGTTGAGTTATGTTTACTTGATTTGAGTGTTGTGATTAATTAATGTATTTGCATGTTTTGGTAACAAATCGAGAGGGTGAATCGGATAAAAATGATTAGATTGGATTAATGAGAGATAGGCGATCTAATTGACCATTTAATCAATCTAGTCGTTAATTTCATGGCGAGAGATCTCGTGTGAGACCTGATTGTTTATTAGAGAGCTCTAGAACTAATTAGAATTGTGGTTAATTTGTGAATTGAAAGATTGCAAGTCCATAATTCGATTAGGGTTTACAATTTAGACAATGATTATAACTTGAGATAGAGTTATCAACCATACGATTGGCTAGAACTGACACCCCACAAACACATAAAAGGCTAGATTAACATTAATGATAGGTGAAATCTCCTTTCTCGTAACTTGATTAATTCTCTTGACGGATTTCCATTGTTACATTTTTCGATTGTTGCTAGTTTGTTTAATTTAGTTTACTTTTCAGTTTAATATTCGAATTTGAGACTTAAACAAAGCGCAACCTAAATTATATGTTGTGTAAGTACAATCTCTGTGGGACAATATCTGTTTTTTACTATAAGTAATGATTCGTATACTTGCAGTTTTTTTATGTAAAACTCCTAACCTGTTTTGTAATCAACAAGTTTTTGATGCCATTATTGGGGATTGTTTTATTTAACATCTTGTTTAGTTTAGGTGATTTTGATTTAAAAGTGTTTGATACTTTTCTTTACGTTTTTATAGATGCATGAACACAAAGAGCATAAGAAGGTCTAACGACCTAAGTGAAGAAGATTTTTCAGATATTACAAGGTACGAAAGAGAGCTAAGAAGAGATAGATGCCAAGAAAAAATACATAGGAATTTGGCAGAAGAAGGAGAACAAGGAGGAACTGAGATGACATTGATGGGCTTTATGAGGCCAGGTTTCAATCCTCAAGGAGTTGCAAGGCCAACGATTTAAAGCAATAATTTTAAGATCAAGTCAACACTCCTCAATATACTTTAGATCAGTGTGTGGTTTTATGGGTTGTCCAACAAAGATCCCAATGCCCATCTTGCAAATTTCTTAGAGATTTGTGATACCTTCAGGTTTAATGGGATGTTTGATGATGTTGTGAGGTTAAGATTGTTTTTGTTTACCTTAAGGGATTAGGAAAGGCATGTCATAATTCACTCGATACAAGTCAGATCACTACTTAGGAGTAGTAGCCTAAGATTTCTTAGCTAAGCACTTTCCCTTGACCAAGACAACAAGAATCATCAAAGAGATCACAAACTTTCAACAAAGTGATGGGGAGTCGTTGTATAAAGCCTAGGAGAGATTTACGGAATTACAAAGGATCTGCCCTACCAAAACTTTTTGAGGGAATTTCTTTTATAGACATTCTACAATGGTGTAACTCAAAGACAAGGGGAACATTAGATGTAGCTGCAGGAGGGTATTTAATTAGGAAAACCATTAATGTAGCTCATGACCTTTTGGAAGAGTTGGCAAGTAACAGTTATATGTGGTCAAATGAAAGAAGTAGACAAGGGTCCGAGGAGAAAAAAAGAATGATTCCACTTGATTCGGTGGCAGCTTTGCAAGCATCGATTGCTGCCCGCACCAAGCAGTTGAGTAACATGTAAGGAGTTTCTTCATCCACTAGCAAAACCATGCATTTACAATGTGAATTATGTGACAATCATGGCACAACTGAAGGCTTCTTACTGGGAGCGAGTGGTATAGATCAAGTAAATTACTTTGGTCATCCGCAATTAGCTGACAATACATACTCTAATACTTACAATCCTGGGTGAAAAAACCACCCAAATTTTTTATGGAGTACTAACAATATAGGAGGCCAAGTGAGAACACAAGGACCTCCCGAATTTCAGCAAGATCGACTTGGATCTTTAGAGAACAAAATGTACAAGTTCATGGATGTATTGGGTTTGAAGTTCTTAAGCCAAGAGGAAGGCCAAAAAAGACAAGAAGAGAGTCAAAAGAGAATAGAGGCAAAGTTTGACTAGATTGCGAAGAACCATGCTTCATCCATCCATAACTTAGAAGTACAGGTAGGTCAACTTTCTAATGCTTTGTCTTCTAGGCATGCAGGAAGCTTACCAAGCAAGATTGAGGCTAATTTAAAGGAACAAATTAAGGCGACCTACTTAGGAGTGGCAAGCAATTGTTGGAGCCAAGTGTTCAAAAAGATAGCTAACAAAAGGAAAATGTAGAAGAGAAAGAAGAAGAGAAGCCATAGGTGCCACCACCACCCTACAAGCCTAAGATTTCATATCCGCAGAGGGTGAGACAACATCAAGTCGACACTCAATTCTCCAAATTCTTGGAGAAGTTGAAGAAACTTCATATTAATTTGTCTTTGGTGGTGGAATTAGAATGTATGCCTAAGTATGCGAAGTTTCTTATGGACATATTCTCATAGAAATGCACTTAAGAGGACAATTAGATAGTGACCTTAATAGAGAACCATAGTTCGAACATCATAAGCACAATGCCTTCAAAGCTACAAGATTTAGAAAGTTTTACTATTTTATGTGTTATTCGTTATTTTGAATTTTCTATATGCTTATTTAGGCATAAGTATTAACTTGATGCCTTTGTCTATTTTTAGGAAATTAGGGCTAGGAGACGTCAAGTCAACATCCATGCTTATCCAACTTATGGATCAATCCATCAAGATTCCATTTGGGGTAGTAGAAGACGTTATGGTAAAAGTGGATAAATTTATAATTCCTGTTGATTTTGATATGTTGGATTTTGAAGAAGATAGGATTTGTCCATTAATTTTGGGTAGGCCCTTTATGAATAATAGTAGGGAATTAGTTGAAGTGCATAAAGAAAAACTAGTTTTGAGAATTAGGGATGAGCATGTCGAATTCAATATGACTAAATCTTTAAAGAAACTGGTGGATGGAAGTGCTTGTATGAAGATTGATGTTATGGATGATTGTGTGAAGGAGGTTGAAAAGGAAATTGAAAAGGAAGTTGGGAAAGTTGTTGAAGTGTATAAGGATGAGAGTGTGAGCGAAGAGGAATTATGTGAGGAGTGTGAGCAAGAGAAGTTAGAGAGAGAGGATACACCCATACCACCCTCTATTATAGAGCCTCCCATTATAGAACTAAAACCTTTACCTTCTCACCTAAGATACACATTTTTAGGCAAGGACCACTCATTACCCATCATCATTTTTAACCAATTAGATGTTGAGCAAGAAGAGAAAGTGGTAGAGACCATTAAGAAGAGGATGAGAGCCATGAGGTGGCAAATTTCGGATATTAAGGGGATTAGCTCCATTGTGGTGATATATAGGATTAACCTTGAAAAAAGATGTAAGACAATGAGGGATAGGCAAAGAAGGTTAAATCCAAACATGCAAGAGGTTGTGAAGAAGGAAGGTAGTGGAGTTTTTAGATGCATGTATTATATACCTAATTTCAGATAGCGAGTGAGTGACTCCGGTACAATGTGTGCTTAAGAACGGAGGTATGACAGTGATGGAGAATGAAAAAGGTGAACAAATTTCCACTAGGACCATCACAAGTCGGAGAGTGTGCATTGATTATAGGAAGCTTAATTTTTCCACCAAGAAACACCATTTTCCATTACCTTTTGTGGACCAAATGATTAAAAGGGTGTCTGGCCACGCTTTTTAATGTTTTCTTGATGGATCTTTATGATATAATCAGGTATTCATATACCTACAGGACCAAGAAAAAACCACTTTCACCTGTCGTTGCAGGACTTTTGTATACAGGATGATGCCTTTTGGCCTATGCAATGCAACAGCTACATTCCAAAGGTGTATGATGGCCAGCTTTGTAGATATGAATGAGGATTTCATAGAGGTATTTATGGATGTCCTCTCTATTTTTGGAGACTCTTGTGATCATTGCTTGTTTAATTTAGATAGAGTATTACAAAGATGTGAAGAGTCTCATTTAGTCTTGAATAGGGAGAAGTGTCATTTCATGATCTAAGAGGGAATAGTTGTTAGAGAAGTGCTCTAAAGGCATTTACCTTTATCACTTATTGTACAAATCATTTTATGATTAATAAAGGCATTTTCATTATTTCGATGTTCATATGTTTATGGATTTGATGTTGATCTTAAATTGATTTAATGAAGTCCTCGATACAAAACATAACATGGAGGAAATCATGATAATGAAATTCCTATCATATGTAATTATATTAGTATCTAAACTTTCCCTAGTTATAGGATTAATAAGATGGGATATCATTAATCCGGAACTCCTTGATTAGATCAAGTAATTGATCTTATAAGCTGTAGATATGAGTTGTTTAGAGTTAACATGTGAATGCTTACTAAGGGTAGTAAGTACATTAAATTGACTTACTGTGAGACAATCATATGGATATTCTATTCTAATGTCAATGATAGTCTCATCATAGCAATGGTGCAAATATCCTTTAATTTGTGGTGCTCAAGGATATCTCAGATACTGATCATGTGCTTCAACTCCATTTATTACTCATAAGGTGGTGATTGGGTACAGCTTGAAGTATTTAGAGATAATTGAGTAGCCAATAAAAAATTCACCATTCCTGATAGAAGTAGATGATACACATGGAGTCCTATCGGGGTCATTACTCGAGAATCTTTGGCTAGAGTAGATATGTGCCATGAAGAGAGTCTTCAATGATACATAGAGTAATGGGATCCTTAGGACAAGATCTAATAACACTTGGACTAGATGTAACGTAGTCAGTCTAGTGGGAGTTGACACTTTGACCATACTTTGAACCAAATGGAGGTATAGATGGTGAAAGGATGAATTGCATGGCAACATTGCGTATGGAAGGGTTCGTAGTCAAACTATCGACTTTTCAGTCAATTGAGGGTCATGACATGTTGCTAAATACCGCTCTTGACTTGAATTAAGTGTTAATTCAAGTGGCTAACATAACTGGGAACCCAATGTGTCACACACATAAGAGAACCGAAGGATGAGTAAAATGGTCATGAATGGTGATTCAAGATATGAAAGAGTATTTTAGGATTGTATTGCGATGTGATTGTGGTAGAAAACGTTACATAGAATGGATTAGAAATAAGTGTTGTTGGGTTCCATTAATGCATGCTATTCATGGTCATTAATTTCTCATAACTTCCATTATTGCATGCAATTCATGGTCATTAACTTCACATAACTTCCATTAATGCATGTTATTCATGACAATTAAATTCCCTTAACTTTCCATTAGTGATGGGGATTATGAAAGGCTAAATGGTGTAAAAAATTGAGATTTTTTTTTTTGCATCTTGTGTAAGACAAAAAGAAAGAAAAAGAAAGGTTCTTTTTCTTACACACACACTTTTTCTCCTCGACTCTCTCAAGAATTCTTGATTTTGCTAGCATAAAGAAAGAATTCTAGCCATCACCTAGCGAGGTTTCATCCTTCTATTTTCGTGTGAACTTTCATTAGAGATGATCTGCATTGATTGCTGTGGTTTATAGCAACCCAATGTGGAGAAGATTAAAGAATGAAGGAGATTGTCAGAAAGGTATGTAAACATCTTATATTTCATGTTTTTGTTTTTCTTGTTAGATAGAAAAACAATATCATACTATATTTGGCTAAACAGTAGGTTTCAAAAACTTTTTCCAAAATCAAAATGCAGCAGAAGCATCATAACCAAATCAACTTGTTTTAATCCATACATGATACAGTATTAAAAAATTAAATAAAATAAGAACATGATCAAAATTTTACCAACTCCTTTGCTACAACTTTGACTCCTCGTTATTGTATCCTCTCCTCTTTATTGTATCCTCGACCAATCTGATCTACAACTTGTTCTCCTTAGACAACTTAGTTAATAATATCCTTTAGTGGGAAAGGAGAAGAAATGTTGTAGAGGTTTTTCTTTTATGATCAACTAGTTGAAAGAATCAAAGTGAGACCCTCTCATTTTTAATTTCATCTAGATCATGAAAGAAAGGAGCAGGGAGGAAGGGCAACCAATGCACCAATTCATTCTCTTAATCAAAAAGAAAGAGAAGCTAGTAAATGAGACATTCTCATTTGTTTAATATGGCTAGATAAAAAGAAAAAAAAACAAAAATAAGATACTCTCATTTTCGGTTAAATAATGAAAGAAGGGAGAGAGAGTAACAAATGCACTACTTCCTTCTTTAATCAAATGAATGCTAACAGGTTTATATGTTTTCCTACAATAACAACCATTAAACCATTTAATGATAAGACCATTAAGGCATTTAATGAGGACACCATTAAACCATTTAATGATGATCCACCTTATATTTAACAATTCATTGCTAAATGTGCAACTGCCTATTAAATTTCTAACTCGTTAGCCTAATTAAATTATTTTTCACTTGATTCACCCTCTCAATTTATCATTAAATTATGCAATTATAGAAATTAAATCATAATAAATATAGTAAAAACACAAACAATCAAATTTCATTAAATCATAGATAAAACCTCCGAAGGTGAGTTTAGAACATCTCATCATTCACAAATCCTATCATCATACTATTATTCCCAATTATATACAATAATAAAAATGGAAATTAAATAGGAAAACACGATCTGAACGGAGATGAGAAGCAGCGACGTTGGGAAACTCCCAATTTGGGAAGTACACTAAATCAACTTCTTTTCCACTTCTCTCTTCCTTCTTCTCTTTCTCTATCTCTCAACAATTCTCTCTAGGGTTTCTCTGAAAGTGCTAAAGTAAAAGCTCCCTCTTCTCCTTTGTCTTATTCTTTAAATACCTTTTGTGTTATGAGCAGCCTTAGGGTTTTCTTAGGGTTGAAAAGATCTGAAAAATCTCTCAAAACTTGACATTTTTTAGTGCCTACATGTTTTCTTAATACAGGCCACGATCGTGGGCTAACTCCAATGTTTTTTTTTTCACGATCTTGGCCTGTTGTGCCACGATCATGGGCCATTGTTTCGGCCCAAATGTCTCTAAAACTTCTCCATTCTTCACTGTTGACGCTGAAACATTAACAAACACATCAAGGTACCTTAAAAATATAATAATTAAGCTCAAAGATTTGTACTAACCCATAAAACACTTAAAATATAAATAATTAACAAACTAACACAATTCTAACCTAAACATATACTAAACAATTGAATTAACAATTAAATACATATCAAACTAAGCCCTAAAATACGATGCAATTCACACTTATCATGTATCAATGCTTATCACCTCATCATCGTCTCCTACTTTAAATTTTTTTACCAGTTGATACCCAGAATTTTCCTTGTTGTTTTAATGTAGGCCTTTAATTGTATGAAACATTGTCTATGTCTTCCATTAATTTTGCTTCTTCACCAAGTCTTAGAATAGGCACAACTTCTAAAAGTCACTTAATAAGTTCAACACTAATGCGTATTCTAGTGAACCTTATCCTTCTCTTTACTAATGTAGTTTCATCTATGCAAAAGGGCTTCCCAATAAAGCTTGCCAAAGCTCTTAACCCTTTGGTAGACCAGTATTTCAATGGCATGTTGTGGAAGTTCACCCATAGAGGTATATATTCACATTTAATCCTTTCCAAGATTAGTCCAAGTATCCAAAGCTAAAGGAACAAGGAAATATTGTATATATGCCACAGACCCTCTTCTATTATTACTATTTTTGTTTCATTCTCTCTTGAATTAAATAAAAAATTATTGTCTTCTAGAATTAGAACCTCTCATATATAGCCTAGCTTTGTATTATCTAAAATGAGGGCCTTCGATCCTATAAAAATTCAACTACTGAAGTGTTCCAAGATTTGACTTCTTCCTTTAAAAGCTCAAAATTTTGAGCTATATTGGTATAACCCTCTAAGGTAGCTGAAGGAGTATACTATAAGGATGAAGATTAGGTTTCACCACCCATCATTTTATAAGTCATTGGGATGGTTTTTTGCTTTGGTAAAAAATGAGGTCGGAGAGCTGGTTGACTTGGCCTTTTCTTTAGGGAGGGTTTGGTTGATCCATCTTGCTTTTTAGTTCCCTAGTGCTCCTTAATGACAACTTTTTCCATTTAGAGGCAAAATTAATATATTATTCTTTATTAACAAAATAATTTAATATTACACATTAAATATTATTATTATTTTAATATAAATATAAATATATAATATATGATAGATTAATAGACCCATAAAAAATAATAAATTAGTTATTTAGACATATATTGTCTGTATGAAGAAAGTATGTTGTATAAAGAAACTATACTACCCATATTCTCTATTTGAAGCAGTTATACGATTTTCGTATAGCTAAGATTGATATCGATTGAAACGCTTTATATCGATTGGAAAATAATATGAAAGATAACATTAAATTTATCTATTTAATCAAAAATTTCCAATAGTAATGATAATTTTTAACTATTACTAACCACTACTAACTAATATCTAAAATTCTAACACAATATAATAATCAAATATAAAATTAAATTGCAATTTAAGATAACTTAATAATGGAATTGAAAAAATAAATCCTAATTGCTTGAGTTTTGTCACTTTTGCATCATTATTAATCTCCCCTACACCATGTTCTTGACGCTTTTGGATTTATAATCAAATTTAAGAAATGGATTATGATATGTGTAACTTCAGTGTCTTTCTCAATGCTTATAAATAGAGAACTAAATCAGGTATTCAAGGGCAAGAGGAGTTGAGCCAAGGTGATCCCATATCCCCCTATTTATTCATATTGTACTTGAAGGTCCCCATAAGGCTAGTTAAACACAACATTAGTAGTTATCCAAATTTAAGGTAACATAACAGGTGTAAAAAACTTAAGATCACTTGTCCTACCATTGCAATGCTTTCTAAAGCTGATGAGTACTCAATAGGTAAACTCATGTCTTTCCATACATACCTTTAGTGAACTTTTAGGGTTGGCACTGAGTAGCTAGAAAAGTCAAATAGTAATATATATAAGTGAAAGGCCTACTTCACAAAGATTATCACAAGTTCTAAGAATAAGAATCATAAATCCCCCTTTTAAATACTTAGGAATCCAACTAGCTACTAAGAGACTCCAATTTTTAGAATGCATACCCTTTATCGAAAGAATTTAGATGAGACTAGGTAGGTGGTCTAATAGAAAACTATTATACATTAGAAGGCTATAATTGATCAAATATATCAATAGCTCCTTGTACATATACCTATCTTCTCGTTTCTTTCTAGCTAAGGGAGTAATCAAGACAATTGAGAGGGAAATTAGAAGATTCCTTTAGACTGATGGGATGTCATGTTAAAGTAGCTCGGAGTGAGGTTCATTCCCTTATAGTTGAACGAAGCTTGGAAGTTTTGTCCATTTGTTTGACTAATAAAGTTTTGTTGGGGAAAAGGCGATAAAGATTAATAGGAGATAGAGAGTCTCTTTGGATTAAATGGGTACACAATTACATTTTTAAGGGTAAAAGTCTAAAGGAAACTACGATTAAGTCATCTTTCTCTTGTTGTATCGAACAAGTTCTTAAGTTGAGGACCTCAATGGAAGAGCATATTAACTGTAAGATCAGGGATGAGAAAAATACATCCATTTTCTAAGATAATTGGAGCATAACTAACACTTTATACAAAAACCAATAATGTAGAGCCTTGTTGAATAAATTCCCTATATTTATGAAGGTGGAATTTTGGGTATGAGATAATATATGGTATAGTGTTTTAAATGTACTAGATTAATTCCATATGTCCTATAGTCCAAATCCAAATAGTAAAAATGTTTATCTTTGGAATAGCTCAAGTTCAGGCCTTTAAGCAATAAATCCTTTAAGAACATACTAAGAGCTATAAGGTAATTCAAGAATGGAGCAAAGTAGCATGAGATAGATGTTTTCTTCTAAGGATATCTTTCCATATATGGGTGATAATTAGGGAAAAGTTGAACACATTTAACAGGATACAGTTCCTGAACATTCCTAACATTTGCTTACAATACAAAAAAAAAGTTGAATCAATGTCACACATCTTCTTAAGGTGCAACTTCTCTAAGAGTATATTGTGTACAATCAAAGAATGGTGTAACTAGCAAGGGATAGGGGATTATTTCCAACTTCTCTAAGAGTATATTGTGTACAATCAAAGAATGGTGTAACTAGTAAGGGATAGGGGATTATTTCTAGGAA
>JANJEY010000001.1:11892538-11906450 GCA_024703695.1 Erythroxylum cataractarum | reverse complement strand
ATTAATTCCACTTCAATTCCACCTTATTCATGCCTCAATTCCACATCAAATTCATGTCCAAAACTAATTAAAAAATCTTGCATTAAATAAATTACAAATCAATATCTTCCACACATCAAAACCAAACCAAAAGTTATCATACAAGGATCATTTTTCCAACATTCATTTATCATCATTTTAACACATATTCTATTCAATTTAAGTACCAAACATTTCATATTATAACATGAAATCAAGTTTAGCATTCCCTTACCTTCTTAACTTCAATTCTTAACTCCAATGAACTAGCTAATCGAGCCCTTCCAAACAATCACCACACTTCCACAATCAAGGTAGATGTAGGATGATCTTAACACTAAAGTGATAACAACATAGAAGGTAGTATAAAGTAGCTTTCTTGATGTAGTCTTATGCAAAGATTCTTAAGCATTGATGACCCAAATTCAAGCAAAAACTCTAGGAGGTGTGAGTGAGAGAGTTTCAGTGAAGAGAGTGCAAGATGGCGATGAATGAGCAAAACAAAAATTACTCTAGTAGAAACTTGTCTCATCCAATGCTAGGTGTCATCAAATTGTAACAGTATATGTCACTATGCATGTTCTTCATTTGTCCTATATAGGAGTTGCCAAATGTCACCAATATATTAGGACATTTATCTCTCACTTATTATTGCCACTTGTCAATTTACTAACTATGCCATTTTTCAACGCCTTAGCTATGCCAATTGCAATTCAATGTATTGGCATAGTCATCCAATTTTCATGTACCAACTTACCTTGCCACTTGACATTTTCCTAATCCAAATGTACATTTTAATATCTAAATTTCATAATATTACTTCCAAATCACTAAGTATGATCTATTAAACCAAAATTCAAGATCAAACTAAAATTTAAAACATATACAACTTACAATCATGTCACAATTTTAACACCTTTCATACCTGCTCTGTCATGAACATGTAAGATTCCAACTAGGGTACAATTTGGGGCCTTACACAAACTTAGAATGTACTTTTACTTTTGTGATTGGTCAATGTACACTTTCTTTAGTAGAGCAGTGACTAGTGGTAGACAAAGTTAGTGAGATTTTGAGCCTTTATAGACTGACACATTCATATTAGTCACATTATCTTTGTTTATGTGTGACCTTCATGGCATATACATCCTAACTTTGTTTTGATTTTCTATTCAATACCACATTTTTATCATATGCATTAACATGGAAATGATTCGGCATTCTTTGCTTTTCCGAATTACATAAGCTAAATAGCCTACCTATTATATGATTTTCCTTTTGATAAGCCCCTTTGGGCTTTATTTTCTTTTTCTTTGTGTTCTAACCACATTACATGGTTAAAAACTAACCAAATGTGCTTCCTAAGTCCTAAAGCTAACAGAACATTTGTTGACTGTTGAGTTTTTGGATGTACAAAATCCTAAGTGTGGGGTGGGGTGTACATATGTGTGGGTTTGTTATATTGTTAGGATATTATTTATATCATATCATTAAAATTTCCATATTGATGTTAGGGATGTCAGAAAGGGCCTAACCTGCCCTGCCCGATTTTGGCCCAAGTTGACAAGGCTATAGGCTAACTATGGTCGGCCTAACTGGGCCATGGGCTAAGGTTGAGTGGGCTATAGGTTGTCCTAGCTTGGTTGGTGACTTGAGCATTACTTCAAAAATAACGTCACTTTGGTTAGCCTAATTGGGCCACAGGCTAAGGTCAAGTGGGCCACGGGCTAGCCCATTCTAGCTTATGGCCTGACTATTACTTCAAAAATGACGTTGTTTTTGAAGTTTTTCTAAGAAACATATATGGTGTTGGGCACCGTTTTCTGGAACCCAACTCTTGCGAAAATATGAAGCCTGACGTATTATCTTATAGGGTTATTTCCATGAACCCTTGTTAGGCATCATCCCACATGGGTGGTGTACCCACGTCAATCAAACATCAAAACAAAATTATTACAAGGATTTAATGGCATTTCAAGCCACAATACATCAATGTCTCAAATCTCCATATACAAAAGTCACATGAACTAATAATCCTTGAAATGCAACTAAACCCTCATGGTTACGAAATCTAGCTTAAAAAATACATTAATGTGCATAATCGAGGTTAGGTCTTGACTCTCTTTAACTCCATCTTTTGTTCATCACCTGGACATGCGGAGGAGAACAGGGGTGAGCTTAACAACTCATGGGTAACAGTTTATAAAAAATAAGCAAAAAATATTTCCAAAACTCATTGCCATTGTACATTTTTGAAACCATAGTAATTTCGCAATAAAATCCTCAAACACTTGTGTCTTAAAATTTTTCAATTTATCAAACAATTCATGAGCAATGATAAATAATGCATGCATCAAACTTGCCAACAGATCATAAGCATATAAGCACATCAGAATGGTTTGGGTAAATCCAAAACAAAACGTACTATACATTTCCCATAAGGGTCCTATGTAGCCGTGAACAGAGCATACTAACACACTCCTATGTAATGGTCTTATGTAGCCGTGAACTTATGGAAGCCTTAAACTTGGGTCAACGTGCATGTGGCATTTCTTGAGGGATCACCACAGACCCACATAACACATATATCATGACTTGTAAACTTGTGTTGCCCAAAATGGCACTTCTTGAAAACTTGATAATGAGCATACAATATTTCATATGCGCTTTCAAAACTTGATTTCATAAACTTGCTATTCTTTTCAAAAATTACTTGAAAAATCTCTTTATAAACCATTACACAGTTCATGTAGCAAACATATAGCAGATTTCACAAATCATGCAAAAGTAAAATATGCAACACTTATGATGCAATTGAAATCAGTAAACTTCTTTGCTTTAAAGAAATACAATAGTGGCTTATTTACTCTATTATAAACAAGTACCCACCATGATTTCCTTGCTTATAGCCTTGCTCAAACATGCCTCTTCTCTTGTTCCTCTTGCCTCTTTTGATTCCTTCATTATTCACCAAATGAAGGGATCTGTAGCTCAAAAGGGAAGCTATTCCCTCCTCTTCCTTTTTCCTTTCTTGAACAACTCCAAAATGTCTTTTGAAGGTTAACACAATTGAAACCCTAGCTCAACTCTCTTCTTTTCCCTCCAACAATCAAACTCTCTTTCTCCTTCTTTCTCATTTCATTATTCTCTTCTACTTCCCTTCCATTAACATTTTTCTTCTTCATTTATAAGCAAGACAACACTTCTTCTTCCAATTATGCCCTTAATGATTGAGAATTGTCTCATTTGCCCTTCCATTTATGCCTTATGTCGTTTATACTTAAGTGTTTTGCCAAAAGCACCCTTAAATATTCTGACATAACTCTTTATTATAAAAAAGTGTTCTTCCTTATCTTAAGTTCCCAAGGACACCAAAATCAATCCATTTTGTTCAGTGATTCGAAAGATACACTTCAAACATGTTTGGACTACTCTTGTCCAAATTAGTATACTATGCACAACTTCTATCCAAAATTTAAACATTTTAAAAACTTAATTAGATTTCAACCTCTTCATACCATTTGTAGCTTCATGTATCTAATTTATCTTGAAATAAGAATCATCTTATTCGGAGCTCTATTGATCCAGAAATCATCAAAATACTGAAGCATGTTCAGTAAAATACCCAATTCTTATTCTTCTAATTGATACCCTTACTTTGGTTCACTCCACCCCTTTCAAATCAATACCAAAAGCTATAAAGTTCAATTTAGACACAAAAATAAAAGTGTTAAGAATCTAAGGGTTCAAGAATCACTTCATTTGGAAGTCGGACAGACAAATTTTGGCCTAACGAAGTAAACAAGATTTGGTCCTCACTCATATTGAACTTGTCTCGAGAAAAATAGCATAACTCTCACCAAAGATTTTGTATTAAGATCATCTCAGGATGATTTCAAAGATAACTTTGAAATATACAACTTTGAAGAAGACCTTGAGGACAAATTTTATCATCTGAAGGATCAAAATGGATAAGATGATAGGATTAGACAAAGCCAAAGGAAAAAGTAGAAGAATGGAAAAAGATAGAAGAAGTGGGAAAATTTCTATAAATTTCCTAGATATCTTATTAATATGTTATTTATATGGTTCGAAAGAAGACTTCAAGATCTACAACTTTTATGAAGACCTTGAAGATAGATTCTATCTTATGAAGGGTCAAAATGGAACAAAAGATAAGTATAGAAGAAGCGAAAAAACAAAAGAAGCAAAAAGACAGAAGATAGCAAAATACAGAAGAGACGAAAGACAAAAGAAGCAAAAGGCAGAAGATAACAAAACACAGAAGAAACGAAAATCAGAGGGAACAAAATACAGAAGAAGACACGTCAACAAAACACAGAATAAGACGTGTCAGCAAAACATAGAAGAAGACACGTCAACAAAACACAGAAGAAGACGCGTCAGTAAAACACAGAAGAAGCGAAAGATAGAAGAAGCAAAACACAGAAGAAGCGAAGGGCAAAATAAGCAAAAGACAGAAGAAGCAAAAGATATAAGAAGAAAAACACAGAAGAAGCGAAAGGTAGAAGAAGCAAAAGATAGAAGAAGCAAAATATAAAAGAAGCAAAACACATAAGAAGCGAAAGGCAGAAGAAGCAAAAGACAAAAGAAGAAAAAGAAAAAAGAAGAAAAACACAGAAGAAGCGAAAGATAGAAGAAGCAAAAGACAGAAGAAGCAAAAGATAGAAGAAGCAAAACATAGAAGAAGCAAAAGGCACAAGAAGCAAAAGACAGAAGAAGAAAAAAACAGAAGAAGCAAAAGGCAAAAGAAGCAAAAAATAGAAGAAGCAAAACACAAAAGAAACAAAACACAGAAGAAGTGAAAGGAAAAAGAAGTGAAAGACAGAAGAAACAAAACGTAAAAGAAGCAAAAGGCAAAAGAAGCAAAAAATAAAAGAAGTAAAACACAGACGAAGCAAAACACAGAAGAAGATGACATCATCACAAAGGAAGCATAGAAGGAGATGATGTTATCACAGAAGAAGCAAAAAGACAGAAGAAACAAAAGACACACGAAGCAAAACACAAAAGAAGATGACATCATCACAAAGAAAACACAGAAGGAGATGACGTTCTCATAGAAGAAGTAAGAAGGAAAAAGATACAACTTCTCTCTTGCACATCTTCCCTTATAAAGGCCATGACATTTAGCTTAGACGTCCAAAATTCCATACTATATATCGTTGGAAAGCTAAAAGAAAGATCTACAACTTACTAGTAGACACATTTGCCTAAAATTCAGCCTAGATTAATCCAATTTTTCCCCAAATTCAGAATACGTACTTTACATTTATCCAATGTAGTGCACCCAATTCTCAAATTCATGGAAATTGTTAAAATTCTTGAAGACAGAATTTAAATTCCATGTATTCATAAGAAATGTAGTCATATGTTTCTATTTTAATCCAAATTAAGAATCATCTCGTTTGGATAACTAGAGAAAAGTTGTGGCTAAAAGGCTAAAGCATACGTCGTGAATATTTTCCAGATCAACCACCTATTTTGTTTCACAATCTTTCCTTAACACAACTCATACCAATATCACCTTTTCTACTGCATTTACTCCTCATTCTCAACTCCATCTCAAATCAATATCATTTAAAGAAAATATATTCCATGATTAATCATGAACACCGATGACAGAACATACACCTATATACATATCATTCAACAACTTACTAAACAAATTCAACTTCCTTTTTGCTTTCATTATACTTCTAACTTTCACCTTAATTCTTCTCATTTCAAAATCTCTTATCCACCAGAAACACCAAAGCAGAATATGGACATATCCACATTTCTCATTTATTAGTTCTAGTTTTCTAAGAAAAGTTCAGGGTTCAACACCAAGTACGAACAATTTGGGCAAGTATTTAGGGGTCTCGTTGATTCACGAACGTACAACACGACATAACTATCAGTACATCATTGAGAGAGCTCAAAAGAAACTTGCAAGCTAGCGTGCAAAGGCGTTGTCCCTTGTAGGGTGTGTTACACTCACCCAATCAATAATTTCATCCCTCCTCATTTACACGATGCAAACAGTAAGACTTTTGAGTCAACTCTACGATGAATTGGAGCGAATCATGAGAGACTTTATATAGGGATCAATGAGTGCCTAGAGGAAAATGCATCTGGTTAATTGGGAAACCGTGTGTTAGCCCAAAAAAATCGTCTCAAACGTATTCGATCTTCCAATGATGCTTTATTAACCAAGTTAGGTTGGGATTTGATTACTCAGCCCTCAGCTTTATGGGTTCGAACCCTCAGTGCTAAATATCGTGTAGGCCCCAATCCTATACCCTCTAACATAGAAAGGAAAGGAGCTTCAGTCATTTGGAAAGGAATTTCCACCACTTGGCAGTATGTACACCAAGGCATAAAATGGAAGCTGGGCAATGGGAGGTGAATTTACTTCTGCCTAGATAATTAGGCGAATGATTGGGGGCCTCTATTTTTAGTGGCCACCACTCCTCTTCCCGATAGAATAATGTATGCCACAATAGCGGATTTTACAAATGAAGTTGGTAATTTGCGTTAGAATTTGTTCCAGTAATATCTCCCTTCCTCGGTTTGTATGGAGATTGTGGAGATCTAGACTAGTGTTGATGGCATAAAGGAGGATAGCATGATCTGGGGACAAACTAATCATGGGCAGTTCACAGTGGCGTCTACATATGACTTAATTGAAGGTAGCATCACGGAGGAGCATAATAGTCTTTGGGAATTAATATAGAAATGGGTAGGGTCCTAGCGGATTCGAGCTTTCTTGTGACTTTTAACTAAAGACAAACTGTTGACAAATCAACAGAGAGTAGCTCGCAGGCTCACCACGGATAGCAGTTGTCATTTCTGCGGCCAAGAAGAATAAACTTTGCACACCTTTTGAGACTACCTGAGAGAAAAAGCATTCTGGTGTAACTTTTCCCCAGAAGTAGTGAAGATGGACTTTTTCCACCAAGATTTGGAAAGGTGGGTGGCATATAACCTCAAGACACAAATAAGGGTGAACCAAGTTGCCTAAGTTACAATTTATGGCGTAGCTTGCTGGTTTCTCTGGTAGTGGAGAAATCAAAGCCTCTTTGAAGCAGATTTTGTCTAGCCGAAAGCAGGAACTAGAGTTGTTATGGAGTATGTAGATTGGATAGATAGAGCAAGGACAGTGGAAAGCTAAGTTCTGTAGACACAGAGCGTACCTGTAGGTAACTTAGTTGGTTGGACTAAACTGTCAAAGGCCTGGGTTAAACTAAATTCAAATGGTGCAGTCAAACAAGAGTCGAACCTTGCTGCTACAGGTGGTTTAATTAGGGATTGTCATGGGCGGTGGTGCGGTGGGTTCCTACACCATATTGGCAAGGGATCTCCTTTAACTGTAAAACTTTGGGGCGTCTACTCGAGCCTTAACTTGGCATGGACGCTTGGTTATCAATGCGTGGTCGTTGAAGTGGACTCCTTGGAGATAATTAACATTCTCTCCTCTTCCAATATAGTTTTAACTGAAGATAACTTTTTGTGGCAGGTACTCGTGGCCTACTCCACCGAGCCTGGGAGGTGCAATTGCAACATATGTATCAAGAAGGGAACCAGTGTGAGGATTAACTGGCCTCTCTCGCAGTGTTGTCCAGTACAAGTCTGCATATGCTTCAAGACCCTCCAATGACCGTCATGGAACTACTACACCGAGACAAGCAAGGCGCTATGTACCGCAGAACCCTGCGCTAGCTAGGGTGTCTTTTGATTTTTTATTTTATTTTTACTCCTTTGTAGCAAAAAAAAAGGAAAGGATAGACGCTATAAGGGTATGGATAGACTGAAGGCTTAGTTGGAAGGTAAGACAATCTAGCCGCTGAGAGAATGGGTTATTGAATACAAATGTAAGCAACTGTAATAGATATATAGAGAATATGTTGAAAAATAAACATGCTAGGGCATCCAATTCACATATAGTATCTAAGTTATTACAATATAAAAACATGCAAAAGCAGACAAAGCCTCATAAGTCATGCATGCAGGGACTATGGAGGATAATGTAGCTTTGGAGGCTTACCTGATCCAA
The DNA here is from genome assembly GCA_024703695.1 of Erythroxylum cataractarum. Taxonomy (NCBI): domain Eukaryota; kingdom Viridiplantae; phylum Streptophyta; class Magnoliopsida; order Malpighiales; family Erythroxylaceae; genus Erythroxylum; species Erythroxylum cataractarum. Next base: position 11,898,373 of record JANJEY010000001.1, on the reverse strand, counting down.
GAAGTACCATATAGGTGGAGTGGCTGACAGTTCAAGCATCCGCCTAGGCAATCCATACAACAGGTCCCTCATAGATTACTTACAGTTAGATCCATCGAGAATGAATAGAAATGAAGGAGCGTCAACTAGAGCTTTGCCTAAAATAATAACATAAAATAGAGGGGAGAGAAGTCGTAACACGATTGCTCCATGCAGTGGACATAAAAGACAAGTGAAAGAAAAAGTAATAGGTCTTACATGTACTTGATCATTATAATTATTGGATGTTGAACATACCAAATGTCCTAATCCAGGGCTTTCTTGTAGTGGTTTTGAACTCCTTTTCCTTTTATTAATGAATTTATTTAAATTTTTAAAAAAAGAGAAAAAAATTACTTAACTTTGGCATTAAATTCATGAGGATGATATGACAAGAAAAATTAATCATTATTAATATGAGTCCAATAGACTAATAAAACATGAAAAATTAATTAGAGTCGAAATTAATTTACATAAGCCAATATAACAAAAAATAGCATCCTTACCAATAATTCTTACAGGTGATAAAACAAGAAAATTAAATTAATGATTTTTACTAATTATGAATTAATTGCTAATTATTTATAAGTTATGGATTATAAATAAAATATGAGAAATTAATTTTATAAATAGAAACCTAATTATTATTCAAAAAAGATAAATTGATAGCAATCAGTAAATAAGAATTATATATTAAATAAAATTGTACTTTGTAACAAAAATATAACAACAACAGCAACAACAATACTTAGTATGAATTCAGCTGATTCGCAGGGTCTGGATAGGTTCAATAGTATGTAACTTTATTTCTAACTAGTAGAGAGATTGTTTTCAAATGACTTATATACAAGAAGAGAGACAGAATCAGGGAGTGAAAGAAAAGAAAAGAAAATAATAACAATAAGAAAAGGATGATGAAGCAGGGGAAAGTTAATACCAATAATATTAATAATGCCAGGAGGATAAGTGTAACATCCCACTCCTATCTGGCACTTGCACGTCCCCCCTTTTAATAACACGTGCACGTGCCCAACTGAAATTACATGTTAATTATCCCACTTTCACTTTATCACATGGCATCGTAACTAAAACCATAACTCACATTTACCAAAATCCAAATTTTCCTCATTTTATTAAAAAAAAAACTATAGTTACAATGTAGCATTCAGTTTAACATCATCAAAGAGCATAAATAGCTCGTTCTATATAGTATGCTACATATTTGAGGAATAATAAAAGATAATAACTACAACATCTTCAATCCCATCTGACAGACCTTTGAGTCATCTTTGATATTGAACTGCACAAAATCTGCTTCATTGAAGTCTTAGAAGCTAAGTCATATCGCTTTTGGACCTACAAAAGTCAACGGTGCAATTTTGATGAGTTTGAAGAACTTAGTATAGTAACCATCCTCGATGGTTCACTCATGTAGAAAAACACAGTCATCATAAAATCACTCAGATCATACAGTCACACAGTTCATTCAGTTACACAGTTCATATCAATTTATTATTTCATTACAGCTTTGCAAATCATTCAATGCAATCCAGTCATATGTGGATGTAATATGTACGAGACTCACATTCATTTTATAGTATTGTGACTATGTGCCTTTTTAGTTTTCCACATCCATTATGGACACCAGGCTCAGTATATATTGGGAGCATAGGCTCTACCACAGAGCTTTAAGCTCTCTCATTAATAGTATCAATTAGTTAGTAGCAACATCAGTCACAACAGCCTTTATATTACATGCATTGAAACGATATGCATATTACAATTCAGACATCAATTTAATCACTTTCATTTGCATATATTATCACGGTATTATAGTCACAATATCAGTAGTCATTGGATTAGGTCTGACATTTAACTTTTCAGTTGAGAATCAAAATTTTCAATTAGGCAGTCTCATTCACATACAAGTAGCACTTCCAATATTGTTTGCATGCATCAAATGCCTCGGATATATATTTTCTGAAATTTAGTGCACAATTAATCAATGCAGTTCAGTAATATATCAATACCATGCAGTAATATACAGAATAGAACAAATAAAGTGAGACCATCTTAGGTTACTCACAATTGTTCCCTTATGCCTATTGTCTTGACGTTCCGGCAATAAAAACAATTTCATATTACTAGAGCGTTTATGAAACAAAATAAACACATATATCAATGTTTCATGTATCATGCATGCTCAGTGAAAAATTCTTTGTTATATTTATGTCATACATTGCTGTACATATCATTTGTATTCCAATTGTGACAAAATTCAATCACTTGCTCTATATTTCAACTTTTTCTGAAAACATTCCATTCTAATCAACTATATATGATCAATAAGATCTAGAAAATGAAGGATTTAAACAACACTTACTTCTTAAAAAAATTGTTCCTTTGTATCTTAGGTTTCTAATCACACTAAGATCATTCAATTTGAGCTTGTATACAAGAAGTTATACTGCAAATATGTCAATCTGTTCTTAAACTATAACAGAACTCTTACTTCAACTTCAGAATAGATTTTGGAATTTTTAAAACTAGAATTACATTTTATTTCTTCAAGAAAATTGTATCTTTATGTCTCTAGTTTCATTTGAATTAAGAATCATCTCATTTGGAACTCTATAGGTCAACATTTAATTAAAATATCGAAGTACGTTCAATAAAATATTCCAGTTCATATTATTCTAACAGATTCTCACATTTTCATTCATTAAATCTTTTCAAATCAATTTAGAAAGCTACCAATTTTTATGGAGAGGTAGAGTAATGTGTTAGGAATCTATTGGTTCAAGAATTAGTCATTTGAATGTCGGGAGAAGAGGTTATAACAAAAATATCAAAGGATGTTCAGAAATAAACTTTTTTTAAAAAAGTTGAAAGTCGCAATCGTGCTTCACGATCGTGATTCATGATCTTCAACAGTGAAGTCGCTATCATGCTTCTCTTCTTCACCGTATATCTTCTTCTCCTTCCATTTTTTTCATTCTTTTCTAGATTACTTACTTCTAAATCATCCATACTGCGTTTCTAACTCCAATACAATTTCTAAACAAATCAAATTCAAGTTTATCCTTCAACTATAACAAATCCAAAACTTCACTTCTTCTCTCTCTATTGAACTTTTCCAGCTTATTTAATCTTCAATTAACACTTAAGACAGTTAAACATCAATATCTAATTCTCATTCACTAATTCCATTTTCTACATTTTATTTCTCTTTTTACTTTCATTAACTCTATATCACAACCTCACCAAAACTTCATTTCATACATCAACTTTCCAACACTTTTATATATCCATTTCACTATAATAACAGAACCTATTTCATACTTTCCTATACAATTCCTATTTCACAAATCTCTCATTTATCATCTCATCCATTAATCACCAAAACTGCACTTCTCTAACAGCTCATGATAAATTCATATGCAAAATTAGCAATAGTAAAACATCATCAAAATCACTTACTTGATTCAACAAAGTTTCTAGCAGTAAGAGGGAATCAAGTGTACAAAATAACAACTGGTGTTTCGATGTTGGCAAATAAGCTGAAGATTTTTCATCAATGTTTTCGGTGCATAGACAATCAACAGAGAAACAGCTATAATGAATCTTATACTACATGGCTATCTTGCATGTATTACATGTGGTAGTAGTGAATGTGGTACTGTTCACTAGTACCACATGTCACAATTTAATTGGTTTATTATTAATATTTTTCCTAGTCCAAAATACTTTCATTTTTAGAAATTCCTAAAATTCACCAAAAATTTCAAAATAATACTAACAGTCTCCAAATAAAATTTTATCACAAATAATTCACAATTCACTTTTTAAATCGCATTAATCAGTCAATTATACTTGAAATATGTCAATGATATCCAAAATATGTCAATGAATGCATAAATGATTATTTTAAATAAGCCAATGATAAATATTCACGTGCGTGGGAAAAATACAATGATGCATAACATTGCAATGCACTCTAATTGCTCTCTATAGGCTCAATTCACAATTATAGGGTCTAGCCTTGAATATGGGATATTACAAGGAGGAGGAGGAGTAATACAAATAACAATAATAATAATAATCAAAAGTTAATAAATAATAATATTAACAACAACAACAACAATAATGATATGAAAAATGATATATCTATAAAATAATAAGATTTTTAAATTTTTATTTATTAATAGAAAATAGTTCAAATTAGTCATTAATTATTCATGAAATATAATCGACAATGACACTAAGTCCAATGGGATAATAAGATAGCAAATTATGCTTAACACTAACATTAATTCCAAGAAATTGATATAACAAGAAAATTTTATCATTACTAATATGAGTTCAACAGAACAATGAGACATGAAAAATTAATTAGATTTGATATTAATTTACATAGGTCAATATGATTAAAAAATTAATAAAAAATTAAATTAATGAATTTTACTAATTATAATTTAACTGCTAATTATTTATAATGTATGGATTATAAATAAAATATGAGAGATTGATCATCTTATTTTGTTTAATATTATTATATAAAAAATTAAAGAGCTTGGTTTATTATCATATAAAAGTTAATAAACTTAAAGCTAATTATTATTTCCAATATGATAAATTAATATCATTGGATTAATAAGAATTATATATCAAATAAAATTGTACTTGTTAACAAAAATAATGACATGAAAATATGACATATCTATAAAATAATAAGATTTTACAATTTTATTCATTAATGAGAAAAATCAATCAAATTAGTTACTTAATTATTTATAAAATTTACTTGACGATGACACTATATTCCAATTTGCTAATAAGATAAGTCCAAGAGGTTCATAAAATTAATAATTATTAATGAGTCCAACTCACCAATAAGATATGAAAAATTAATTAGAATTGATATTGATCTGCATATGCCAATATGCATATGATTAACTATTTTTTTTACCAATTGAATTTGGATTTTTTTAAAATTTTGAGCTTTATTTTAGATTTGGACTTATAGAATCATTCCACTCTAAAACTAAAGTCTAAAATTTTTAAATAAAATAATATCATTTTAATTATAATAATCTTTTTTTAATGTTTTAAAATTTTAAAATATAATTTAATTTAATTTAATTTGAGCCTAATTAAAATTCAAACAACCTAAATCCAATTAGGTTTCACAGATTCAAACAAGACTCGGGGATTAGAATCTTGGACCCCTTCAAAATTTGAGCTAATATTTGAGCCCAACCTAATCCGTTCCTTTGTAAAACTTAAAGGGGGAAAAAAAGACCTAGAATTCTAGATACTTCCTGAGATGGTAACTCGGATATTAGAATATATTTAACAATGTTATAAAACCGAAACTAAAATTTAAGAATATTTGGGAGAGGAGAATTCTTCTTATCAAAATTGGTGTACCTTACATCAAGTTAACCCTTCTATTTATAGTACAAAATTTCTAATAAAATACTATGATAATAGAAGTGGTACACAAACTATTAAATGGTGCATTTGGTGCACTAACAATTAAGTGGTGTATTAACAATTAATGGCACACCATATTATTTCTATCTTTTATAACACTCCCCCTTGGTGTGCCATATAATTATTTTTTATCTAGCCTTGATACGCATTTGGTGTTGCCTCATTAAAAACCTTATCAGGAAAAACCTAGTAGGATAAAAACCATGATAAGGAAAAAATAGTGCAACTGCGTAAGCTCCCCCTTATTTAACACAATGAGCTCTTCCTCATAAATTTCTTAGATGTCGCATTCCAATCTCGTGGACATGCTTCCTGAAAGGT